>OX451738.1:374928315-375493315 GCA_948472305.1 Vicia faba
CACAAACCTTGCCGCGTGAGCTTCACGTCGCAACCCCAACGTTATAATTTAAATATTAATCAATCAACGACGTGAATTTCACGTCACGACCTTGCCACATGATATTCACGTCGCAACCCCTACAACTGTTATATTTTTATTCAATCAACCTGCACGTTTCAGAAGCACATCATGTCAAAGGCAGGGTTTTTTCCTCTTAAATATTTGCGACGTGTTAAACACGTCACAATAATTTTTTTTTGAAATATTCAAAATTTCCCCTTCAAAACGCCTGACGCTTAATATTTTTTTATTCTACTTTTTATGTTGTGACGTGTTTCCCACGTCACAACTTTTTTATACAAAAAAAAATCTGATTGAAGCAGACCAAACCTTACTTTTGTTATTTAAATGTCAAAATAATGTAGTGACATGATTATCACGTCGCAACTCCTAAATTTTGGTGACATGATAATCATGTCACTAAAATACGTCGCTGGAGAGCATATTTCTTGTAGTGAATGTCTTATGGAGCAGTGTTGAACGAGAGTTTTAGTGTGATGATTGATGGTGTTGTTTTAATATTGAAAATGTTCGAAGACACTCACGGCCCCTTCGTATCATCATGAACCAGAAGAAAAAAAATTTCAAAATCGAAAGAGTCTTCGTCGGATTTAGAGGAGGGATGGAATAACCTTTTGAGGAGAATACTCAAGATGCAACCAGGGAGTTATCATTGAACTATTCAGTTGCCTCGGGAGGGGATTTTTGAAGTAGAATGAAAAGGTGGATGGAGATTTGATAAGTTCAGTAGGCAAAGAAGTTTGGCAAAAGTTGCAGCTAAACAAAGACTTGTCTTTTGTGGGACCCCTAATATTTACTCTCCTAAAATTATGGATACGATAGAAAGTGTCTCTGTGGATACTTTTTTCAAACCTGCAGGTAAAGGCTCTTTTGGTAAAAGTCCTTTTACCAAGGGTAAAAAGACTAAAAGCATTTATGATTTAGGTGGGCCTTTATCAGGGAAGAAAATTAGGCCCAAGAAGAAATCTTTGAAGGAATTCATCCCTGATGTCCAATTTCATTCAGAACCTCAAGGTCAAGTTTTCTGTTTGGGCAGCGGGAGAAAAGAAGCCTCTAACCCTCTTAGTTTTACGAAGAAACCTGTTTATGTTAAATATTTAGATTCTACAAGGACTATCTTGTGTTGTGATTCTCATCCGACACCAATATAGTTCACTGCAATTCTCGTCTTTAGGATAGCGTGGATTCTAATGTGGGGGAGAAGCTATGGAAGGTGATTTCTAATTTGGGAGTTGTTTCTAAAGGTTCTGGTAGAGATTTTGAGAAGAAAATTCAATAGACGGAGTTATGTGATAAAGAGAAGAAGTATTGTAGGACGGAAAAAACCAACCAGTTGCTATGATATTTGGTTCGTTTAACATAAGAGGGTGTGGTGGCTTGGTTAAAAGGAAGTGTATTAGTAAGATTATTAATCAAGGTAACGTCAATATTTTTCTCGTTTAGGAATCTAAAGTTGTTGTTGTTGATTCTGTCTTAGTTAAGAGTTTATGGGGTAAGGAGAAAATAGCTTGGTCTTAATCTAGTGCGGTAGGAAATTTTAGAGGTTTGATTACTATGTGTAAAGAGGGATGCTGCGAGGAGATAATTAGCTTCAAAGGGAAGGGTTTCCTCAAGGTGAAGATGAAATGGAGGGATAATGTCTTTTACGTGGTTAATATCTATTCTCCCTGTACGAAGACTTTGAAAAGAGTGACGTGGAAGTCTTTATTAGAATTAATGTTGAGATACAAAGATGGGGAGTGGTGTTTAGTGGGGGATTTCAATGAGGTTGTTAGGAGTAAGGAGGGGAAGAGGAGATCGAACTCGAGCAGGAATCTGGAGATGAGGGAGTTTGCAAATTTCATCATTTACAGCCATCTTGTTGACATTTAGTGCAATGGTAAGTTCTTTAGCCATTTTAGTGGGGACGGAAGGGCCATGAGTAGACTTAATCAGTTTCTTCTTGCACATTCTCTGGTGGATAGTTGGGAGGTTATGGGTAAAAAAGATTGGGCCAGAGATATATTTGATCACTGTCTGATTTGGTTGGGTTTGTAATAACTCTGACTGGGTTCCTAAACCTGTTAGAGTTAATAATGTTTGGTTTTGAAAACAAATATTTACTATCGTTCGTAGAAAAATAGGGAAAGGGGTTGAAATTGTTTGGAAGAGCCGACTTTATCATCAAGGAAAAGTTGAGGCTTCTTAAAGTTAGCTTATGGAAATGGAATCTAGAGGTTGTTTTGCAAGAGGGAGTTGGATATAGAGGATGGTGCGAGAGAGATTAATGAGGTGGACGATATTTGGGTATTTTTATGGATGAGCTTGTGGCTAGTAGGAGTGTTGCAACAAGGAGTGTCTGGTTGGATATGAGAATTACTGAGAATATGCTTCTATAAAAATCTAGGTTGAAGTGGACTTGTAATGGAGACTCTAACAATAGATTTTCCATAGCGCTATGAAGGATAGGAGGAGTAGAAATTTCATCGGTTCTCTCATTTCTCTGAATGGTTTGAGGGAATCAGTGGGAGGAGTCAAGGAAGAGGTTGGAGACATTTTTCAGAAAATTTTATGGAATCGAATCTTGATAGACTTATTCTTGATGGAATTGGTTTTAATTTGTTGTCTCTATTTGAGGGATTCTTTAGAGGCTTCTTTCTCGGAAACGGGTGTGGAGTTGTGAAGGATCCAAGAGTTTGGGCCCAGACGGCTATAACTTCCTTTTCATTCGAAAGTGTTGGCCCTTTATCAAGAGTGATTTCATTATGTTTTTCAACGACTTTCATGGAGGTAATAAAGTTTTGTCAAAAGTAATATTCTCTTCCTTTTTTACTCTTATTTCGAAGAAAAATAATCCCTCGGATCTAGATGATTATATACCTATTTTCTTGGTAGGTTTCTTGTATAAGGCTCTTACTAAGCTCCTTGCGGTTAGGTTGAAGAAGGTGTTGGCCAAGTTAGTTTCTCCTCGTCAAAGCGTTTTTGTTCCGGGAAGGAAATTGTTAAATGGCGTGCTTGTGGCCAATGAGGTGGTGGATTTTGCATCGAAGGAGAAGAAAAGTTGCTTTCTTTTTAAGGTTGATTTCGAAAAAGCTTATGGCAAGGTAAGTTGGAAATACCTCAAGTATGTCATGGTTAGAATTGGTTTCAGGTAAAGGGGGTTAAGGTGGATGGATGCTACGTTTTTCTCTGGTTTCATGTCTGTTTTGGTGAATAAAAGCCCGACGAAAGAGTTTGAGGTTGCAAGGAGGCTGATATAGGGAGATCCAATATCTCATTTCTTGTTAGTTCTTGCAGTAGAAAGGTTTACATGTTTGGTTAGGAAAGCTAAGGATTTAGTTATGTTTTCTAGTTTCGATGTAAAAGGTAAGTGCGAGGTGGATATCCTTTAATTTGCAGATGATACTTTGTTGGTTGAGGAGGGCAGGTGGAATCATATTTGGGCTCTCAAATCAATTCTTAGAGGTTTTGAGGTAGTTTCAAGGCTAGGGGTTAATTATTACAAGAGCAAGTTGATTGGCATTAACATTAGCATCCATCTTCTTAATGTGGCGGCAAATTTCTTATCTTGCAAGATCGAAGGTAGTGATTTTAAGTTTCTTAGTATCCAGATTGGTTCTAACCCATGTCATATCTCTTCTTGGAATCCATTGATAGATAAATTGAAGGTGTGTCTCTCTTGTTGGACAAGTAGATTTTATAACTTGGGAGGAAGAATTACTCTATTAAAATATGTCCTTAGTAGCCTTTCGATTTTTCAGTTATCTTTCTATAGAGCTCCAGTTTCAATTTGCAACGAAATTAGCAAGATTCAAAGTAATTTCCTAAGGGGAGGGTTGGAAGATAAAAAGAGTATTCATTGGGTATGGTGGGAGAAATTTTGTATGTCGGTTGAAAAATGAGGGTTAGGATTGAAGAAAATAGAGGAATTCAATATAGCTTTATTATTGAAATGGAAATGGAGTGTTTTGCAAGGAAAGGAGTCTTTGTGAATCATCATTCTTAGAGTGAGATACAAAGATTTAAATTATCATTTACTTTCGGATGTTCGATTTAGGGGTGGTGGTTCTAAATCGTCTTGGTGGAAGGATATCGTATCAATGTAGAAGAGGAAACTAATGGACATTTTCGATAGAAGTTGTAGTTTCAAACTGAGCAGTGGGAGCGCAATTCCGTTTTGGTAGGCTTTTGGGGTTCACAATCATGCTCTGAAGGACAGTGTTTCTTGCTATGTTCGGCATGAGAACTTGTAAAGGGATACTATTTCAAAAATGGGAGGAAAAATTTCAGATCAGTGGTTATGGGGTGATTTCAGAGTGAAGGGTCCCTTGACAACATCTTTGTTCGCTGATTTATTGGCTCCGAGTGTAGTTCTAGAAAAAGAAGTCCTAGTTTCTGCAGTAGAGGACTTAGTTGTTTGGTTGCCTAACGAGATGAAGGGTTACACCGCTAGAAGAAGGTATAATTTATAACTTATTTCGAATGGAGCTGAGCCACCTGAGCAACTTAATGACCATGTATTTCTTCTTCTGTGGAAATATGATGTCCCTTTTCGTATTAAGGCTTTTGGATGGAGGTGTTTTTTGAACATGGGCTCTTCGAATGATCAATTGTTTCGAAGGGGTATTCTATCTTCTCCTTCTGGCCTCAATTGTATTTTTTGTTTGGTTGTTGATGAATGTTTGAGTCATTTGTTGTTGTCTTGTGATATCTCAAGTTCGGTGTGGAAGATTATGTTAGATTAGGTTGGGATGCCTTTAAGGCCTCATGATTCCATTAGGAGGAGTTTCTTGTATTGGCATGGTTTTTTTAAATCAAAGAAGGCGAAATTCGGAAAAGAAAGTAAGGTTTAGTTGGCTGTGTGTTGGTCGTTGTGGAGGGCGGGGAATGCTATTTTGTTTAATAGTGAAGGTTGTATTGTGTTAGATATTGTTTGGAACATTAAGATCTTGGTGTGGAAGTGGTCCTTTATAGGCGATATTTCTTTCTCCAATAATTTTTATGAATTTTTCAAAGATTCTTTGTATTATTTAGCTTAAGTTTCATTTGGATTGGAATCCCTCCTTTTTCCGAGTTCCATCTCGACTTTTGTAATCGGGTTAGAGTATCCCTGGTACTCTTTAATTCATCCTTGCATACAAAAAAAATCCTAGGAACTTTGTCCCATAAAAACCTCTCAATTATTTTTTTTGATGAACGGTTTTTGATGTTTGTATAGAGTACGAGGATTAAAACCTTTTTCTTTGTGGTTAACATGTACTCTAGGTATATCCTTCTAGATAAGAGTGTCACGCGGGAAGATCTTCTTTTGCGTAAAGGTCGTTTGGCAGTGAAGTGTGGTGCCTTATTGGAGATTTTAATCATTAATGCTCTAGTGTTTAGAGGATTATAGTTGATGGTTTACATGGTATGGGTGGGAGTATTGATATTCTTGGATTCAACTATTTCATCTCACAGATGGATCTCTTCAATCTTTCTCTTTCGAGAAAAATCTTCACCTAATTTCGACCTAATGTGAGACTTCGAGTAGACTTGACAATATCCTTGTTTTAGATTACTGGTGTGAGCAATGGAGTTAGATGTCTTAGTGGGCGCTACCTAGAGATGCCTCCAATATTTGTAAGTTATTCTTTGTTATGCTAACTAATTGTGAAGGCATAGACATATTAGATTCAACAATCATTGACTAGAGCATATATAATAACATTGGTGAAGTGGTCTGGCTAACTAGTCTAACTCTATATCCTTGGGGTGGTTGATTTTTTTATTAAAAAGAAACTTAAGTCATTAAAATGAGTACGTAAAGTTTGGAACAAGAGTGTTTGGTAATTTGGATTTTTGTATTAATGATCTGAGGGGGGAGATCAGATATTTAGACTTAAAACTTTAGCAAGGTGTTTTTCTTGTCGAGAAGTTTATTGCTAGGACAAGGGCCGTAAAGAATTAGTGGTCTCTATTTAAGATCTAAGACTCTGAGTTATTCTAAAGATTCAACCATCACAAACTTTAAGGGCTAAAATAGAAATCCTTTTACTACTACTTTTGACAGGCACATAGAAAAAACAAGTATTAGCATATCCCTCTTGGAACCACTTACATTTCAATCTTTGAAACAATTGGGAAACTTTGATCCTTAGAAAGGATCAAAGTTCTGCATTATCTCCAACCCTAGTGTGAATCTCATCCTTAGATAAAATGTAATTATCATTTAGGGAGTCAAAATATATTATTGATTCTCTTAAGGACTCAATCTCAAAATCATTATTTCTAAACACCTATTTGTTGTAAATGTTTAAGACTCCTTTGAGGGAATTTAGTTTCTCTTTAAGGAAACAAACTTTTTATCCGAAAAGAAGAGAATCAAAACAGGTGCTATGGACCAACTCTGAGAATTTTTTTATGGACTAACTAGTGATTGTTGAATCTAAATGAGTTAGGGCACAAAAATTGGTTATAGTACTTAAGGATAATAGAAAAGTAATCAGAGACAACTCTTGGTATGGTCCATTGAGTCATTACTCCAAAATGTTTTACCACCCATTAGACACGGTAATCTGATAAAATTTGCTAGTCACCTCACCATTAAGTTGGAACCAAGTATAATCCCTAACTAGAATGGGGATATCAATCAAATACATTTAAGAAATAAAATTGGTAAACTCTCTATAATTAATATTTTCGAAAGAGCTAAAAAACCATATCCCCTAACCTTTCACCGGAAGAGCAGACATAACTGAAATTTCTCAAAACACACCAAATATCTTGTCAAAGATGGACTTGGATCCTCTTCTCCCCCATTTCTCTCAATTCCTATCCTAATCTCACTTTATAAAATCATTTTGTTTTGAAGAGAAATAGTGAGATTAAGATAAAGATATAGATCTAGGAAAGGAACAAATAAAAAAAAGGAAGGAGATGATCCAAAATACCTCCAAGATTGTCTTTAAGCAATGAATCTTGAAAATTTATAACGTGTGATTCATGAAGCTTGTTTTTATTATAAATAAATAAATACAAATTTAATTAATGGTTTTGTTCAGGTATGCCTTAAAAACTTAAGTGAAAAAGAGAAAGTAAATATATTTTTAGATTGTTGAAACCATAAATCAGCCTAAAAGTTGGCATAGCCGCAAAGGAGGTTGGAAACATATCTGGCGCGATGACATAAAGTGAGGCTCGCTACATAGCTAGAACGACATGTGGTTGGCTCCAGAGTTGGCGTGGTCATGAAAATTGAGAGCTATAAGTAGAGACGGCGTGGTAGGATGGTGGCGATAAAGCAGGTTGTGGTGGCACAACAATGTGTCTGATTTGGTTTGTCGGAGCTAGGGTTTGGTTCTCATGGTTTGCATGTATTGAGATTTATTGTTTTTATTTGTGGATTTATTTGTTTATGAAATATTTGTTGGGCTTATTATGCATATGTTAGGTATAATCAATTATAAATATGTGTCTCATATATGCTTGTTATTACAAGGGGGACTAGGAAACACTTCTAAACACCTTAGGTTGGTGTGATTCATATATAGATAATTGGAGAGATTGAGAACAATTGGTTAGAAAATAGGGTTTGTTCTTGAAAATTTGAGTGAACATTTTCTTGTAACTCATATATAATTTTTTAACAACTATTGGAAGTATAGTGAATATGAGAGATGTTATATCTCCCACAATATATTCTTTCATTAAATTGGGTAAACAAACTATTTTGTTTATTGTCTTTTCTTTTATATTCTTCTGGCAAGTTAAATTAGTGTTTTATTGCACAGAGAGTTAATTTTTATTAAACGTCATTTATTTTTATTTTCATTATATTTTGTCCCTACACATAAAATTTCTTACTATGATTGAACTTTGAACAATTTTGTTGAAGTGCTTTTACTTATTCTATCAATTTCACAACAAGTGGCGCCCACCATGGAGCAAAGAGTTTCATTTTACAAGTGAGTATCATGGATTCTAAAGGAATATGAAGAGGCTTTCTATAGAAAACTATTTTGGGATGTGAAAAGTGAAGATACAAACAATCTTTATTCAAGATAAGTGTATTAAAACATTGGATACTACAAATATTATATTTTATAACAACGCTTTTACCTCACTCGACAAAAAAACCAAAGTAAAATTCCTAGATGCGCTACATTATTATTATTCTTCAAAAAATACTGTATATTCGCTTGGTTTTATGCGCTAATTTATGGTACATACTTCGAATCCCAGCAACTGCGATTTTTGTTTTTATTTTTTTAAAAGCATTGTCATTCTTCTTTTTTTATTATTTAATTATCAAATAATATATTCCATCAGTTACTCTAATAACTATGGGGTATGATACCCAAATTTAATTATAAAAGGATTCGTTCACTAAATTTTACCCAAAAACTAACTCATATATACAGCCGCTGCATACTCATAAATATCATTATTTGAGATAAATTGCAAGATAGAAAAATTGTTTGTTCTGTGTTGTTGTTCTTTTAACACCAACCTTTAACAAATTCTTTTATGTTCTTGCAATCTATATCACATAATGATGTTATTTTTGTTGTTTCTAGCTTTTGTCAATGTTGAATGGTAAAAGAAAATATTGTTATATTTTAGAATAACTTCTTAATGTTGTCAGTCAAAGAAAACATTCTATAATATATTGCTTTCTTAAGTTAACAATATTGAGAAATTTATTCCTAATCATATTGCAATGTTGTTGTTTTACAAAACAAGATCTTGAACAATTTGTTTTGAATATAGTCATTTGTTTGATTATTGCAACACACACAAAAATTGGTGAATGGTAAAAAAATTGAAAAAGATAATAATACACGTTACATTCTATTTTTTCCATCACTATTTTTTGCAATAGAATTATCTTATTAACTCGGTGCATTTGAAACCAAGGTAAAACCCCCTTTTTGAACCGAGGTGAAAAGTCTCTATTCTATTTTATTAACTCGGTGGAATTAGACACCGAGGGGAAAATGAAAACTTTTTAGGACGCCTTTTGTTACCCTGCATTTAAAACCAAGGTAAAAACCCCTTTTTGAACCGAGATAAAAAGGATTTTGTTGTTGTAGTGATTACAGGGTGAGGCACGAATACTTGCACAACTAACAGAAGTGGATAAGACCGAGATAATGAATAAGTCCAAAAGTGCCATTATTTTATGCCTTAGATTTAAAAGTTATAAGGGAAGTTTGCAAGGAGAAGACTGGATATTCTATGTGGGAAAAACTTGAAGCATTATATATGACCATGTGTTTGCCTCAGTGTATCTGAAACAACAACTCTAGTCTTTTCGAATGGTATAAAACAAATTCAAAGTGGGGAAATTGAAAAAATTTCACAATATTATTGAACATCTTGAGAATATTGAGGTGGTGATTAAATATAAGGATAAGACTCTACTCTTGTTGAGCTCATTACCTAGATTTTTTGATCACTTTAAGGATACTCTTTTTTATGGTAAGGAATGTATTATTACTTTAGATGAAATCCAGACGCTTGTGAGATTCAAAGAATTTTTAAAGGAGAAAGCCTTGAAAATTGACAATAGTGGTGAAGGCTTGATTGTTTCAAGAGGATGAAGTAAGCATAGAAAGGTGTCCAAATCAAAGAGGTTTTACAAGTTAAAGATAAAATGTTTCACTTGTTCGAAAATCAGTCACTTCACGAGGGATTGTCTCTAAAAGAGAGGTAATGAAGATTGTGTTCAGATTGCATCTACCTATGATGAGGATAGTTATGAGAGTATTGGTGCATTAATGGTGTCGAGTTTAGAAACTGGAGAGGTTTAGATCATGGACTCAAGTTGATCTTATCACATGTGTCCAATAAAAGAATACCTTAAGACTTTAAAGCTGGATCAAGGTGGAGTTGTTCTCCTTGGTGATAATAAGGCTAGAATGATTTATGGTATTAGTATGGTCAGACTTAAAATAGTTGATGATCACGAGTATCTTCTTCACAACATGTGGTATGTTCTAGAGCTTAGGCAAAATTTGTATCCATAAGTATGTTTAATGATCTAGTCTAATATTGCACTAGATCGTTGAACATGGGGTGTTGAATATTTTTCATGGTGAATGATCATAGATAAAAGTTCTAAAATATGTGGTTCATATATTTTAGAAGGTTCCAATGTTGTTGTTGATTCATCATTAGCTAGTGAGTACTTTTATGACAAGAACATGTTGTGGGATTTGAGGTCATGGCATGGTGGATGTCTGGAGGTTTTCTCAGAGCACTTTAATGAACTTTGTAGAAGACAATGGATAAAAATTCTTGTGGCCGCTAAGTTGTCATTGAGTATTTGGGGTAAGGTTGGTGTCAAAGCAGCTTACCTAGTTAACAGGTGTTCATGTTGGACTATCCCTCCTATTTGGAATGGTCCAATTGGATGTGGATTAGTAACCCATGTGTATGTAAGCCTTTGTTATTATCCAATAAAGAAAATTAGTTCATTTATTTATTGTGTAAGAAACAAAAAAAAAAAAGTAGAGAGAAGACTTCCAAATACATATAAAGGTTTGAGGTAGGAAGACCATAACTTACTTTATTTTGAAGGTCGTCAAAACATTGCTTATTGATTAAATCAAGTCAATTCAACTTAAAGGTAAAATTATGGATTGTGACTGCAAACAACATGCACTATATATCCTAATGAGATGAGTATATGAAATAATTTGCAAGAGAAAATGATATTGATACCAAAATATTATGTTGAAATTTCGTTACACATTAATCATAAGAAAAAAAATGAGAATAAAAGAATCTTTACAAGGAAAAACAACAAATAGTTGCATGGGTGAGCTGTTAAAATTTAAACATTTACAGAAAGTAAGATTATACTGTATTAGGAAGGTTGATTGGTAGTATATTATGAACAATTTTTCGTATATACATTTTCCTTGCTTATGAATGAATTGGATCGGGACTTGATGGCTTGGATGGACCACGAAGAATCTGCAACAAAAGTCCATCAAATTCTTGAGAAATTCGTTCATCTTGCAAAGGTCTACAATCAGCTCCAAATTGAGAAGAAACGACCAGAATGAAAAAAATGATCACAATAACGGTAAAAAGAATCCTCCCAATGTTATAAGAGAAAGCCATGTGTTTGATCTCTTTAATTTGTATTAACGTAATTAGTTTGGATGAAATAATAATTATAAGAAAATGCTCCTTCTGTTTTTGCCTCTATTGATATATTTAACTAGGATGTACAAGTTTAATAGTTTGCTAATAGGTGCTGAGATTTGAGGTGGGAATGATATGTTTTGGAACAAGAAGACATAAATATATATAGAGACTATGTTGCTAGCTTTCCTCTGCATGAAGTTCTAAATTTTGAATTTCTTTTAATTTGACTAAGTATTAATTCTTATGGGTTTGAAACTAGAAGGTTGAAATAATCAAACTTGTTAATTGGGCACCAAAACTAAACTTGAAAACGAGTACGGTCGGATATATATCAAGGACAAATTCTAGTTCAATCTGCATGCAGGACATTTGAAAACAAAAGCCCTAATTTCTTCATTTTATAAGTACATATGGTCAACTATGTTGTAAAGTGACATGAAGTCAAATTGTATGGCCAATATCATTATCGATGTTCTAATATGGAATCACTCAAATCTAGCACCAGTAGCAAGGAGTGTTTAGGTACATATTTAGATATGAGGCCGTTTATTTTACCTTTTTTTTAAATGATTTTTTTAGTGAAATATAATTTTTTATAAAAAAATTTACAAAAATGAAAATTTGATTAGAATATTTATTTTTAAAATATTATTTTAAATATTTTATCATTTTATTGAATTTTTTTTTAGATGTCAAAATTTCAAAATGTTACTTAATTTTAAAATTATTTTAAATAGTTATTCATAAAAATCAATTTTAAAATACCTTTTTTTTTTAAAGTTTGTGATTTCGACTATGTTTTGATATTCAATAATGTAGGTTTATGATATTAGATGTCCAAATAGTCTTTTCATTTAAGAAAAAACAAATATAAAAAACTTGTAATATTTTAAAACACAATTTTATAAAATTTATTTTTCAAAATACAAAAAAAAAATCCATTTTTTAAAACTAAAACAAACAGGCCCATGATCTACAAAATTTTACCCTTCACTCCTCACTACGCCAAAAATAAGCTTTAGCAGCACACATACGAAAGCGCTTTTAGGAAAAAGCGCTGCTGTAGGTATTAAAAAAAATTCGCTTAAAAAAAGCGCTTTCAAAGGGTACCTTAAGAAAGCGCTTTTCAAAAGCGCTGCTAAAGGTCACCCTTAGAAAGCGCTTTTTGAGAAGCGCTGCTAAAGGGTGCCTTTCAGAGGGAACCTAAGAAAGCGCTTTTCAAAAGCGCTGCTAAAGGTCAGCCTTAGAAAGCGCTTTTCGAAAGCGCTGCTAAATCTGGCCTTTAGAAAGCGCTTTTAAAAGCGCTGCTATAGGGTATGTTACGAAAGCGCTTTTTTATGTAAAAGCGCTGTTATACATGACCATTAGAAAGTGCTTTTAAAAGCGCTTTCGTAGGTTGTTTTATAATAAATTTTATTGTTTTTTATTAAAGGTGTGTTCGTACTGTGGCTGTTGTGTTTCCTCTCTTCCAACGTCCCAACCCCCAAATTCGTTCCTGTTCCTTCTTCGTCCTCTCACGGTAGCTCTTTCCGTTCAATCGCCACCATCGTCAACTCATCGCCGCCGCACGACTCGTCCCTCTCTTCACAAGGTTCGTACTGTGGCTGTTATGTATTCTGAAATCAGTTTTGGTTTTCGTTGATTATTATTTTCTTCTCATTCACAGTGTATTAGTTGTTGTTGTTGTTTGATGATTTTTGAATGTTTCCTAAAACCCTTTGATGATTTTTTTGTTACAATTTTCGCATCACTCGCTCACTCTGATACACAATCAGTTCACACATACACCATCATCACCAATCTGCTATCCTCAATCCGCTAGCTCCGACGTCCGAACACCCTTTCGATTCTGCAATTCAGATCCTCTTTGTCACCATTTTTCATTTGAAGTTTTGGTACTGCTATATTTAAATGTGAATTATGGAAGTGGATAATGTTTTTGTTATTTGTTGTATTGACATTGTTAGTGATAATTATTGTTAAAATTGAAGGGAATTTTTCATGACAGTTTGATTCCTATTTGGTGTTAAATTGAGTAACAAAATTTTGACAGCATTACTATTTTTGTTTAATTGGTGAGTTTCTAATGATGTTATTAATATGTTATTTTATTTTGAGTTAATCTTGAATGAATTAAACTTGGTGTTGATTTTGATTGTTCCTAATTTTGTTTTAAAACATGTTGGCTTTGAATTTGTGATGACATTGTGTGATTTGGTTTTGAATGACGAACTCGGTTATGGTATTGTTGTTTATCGTGTGCACATGGAACACTTGTTTGAGATGAGTTTTATTGAGCATTATTAGGATTACATAGTTGTTTCCCGGAATTTGGTTCGGTTGATTTTAGCTTACTTTGAGCTTGATTTTTCATATCATGAACTTGAATTGGATAAGAGCTTGAATTTTTGGTTCCCGTTTTCATTTGTGAATCGATAATCATGATAACTGTTTGATAACTTGATGTCCATTCATGATGCATTCATACAAGTTTAATTTGGTTTCAATTCTCTTGTGATTACTAACTTGTTTATGGTTTGTGTAAGTTTCTCAAGACTAATCAAGTAGTCATTCTCTCTTCTTACCTCTTATTCACTTTTGATTGATTAATCAAGTTTTGATTTATTTACTTGATTTTTTTTATTAAAAATGGATTAGTTTATTAATCTATTTTTCTTAACTCGATGAGGCCATGCCATATATAAGAAACAGATGAAGTTTGGTATAGGGTAGCCCTTGAGTTTGACGAAACAAGGGTGTACTAGTATATAAGAAACGAACATGTAGAGGGTTGTGCTAATGATGTTGTGTTGTGTTAGTGAATGGTGGTGGAAATTATGATTCATTAACAAACGGGGTTACCCATTTCACATTACCATTCATTAGTGATGTAATCATAAAATGTGATTAGTTGATAGAATAAAATGAATTTAGTGAAAAGTATTGAGTATTGGTTTTGTTATATGGTTGTGCAAGAGCAAGTGCAAGTTTTGAGTATTGGTTTTGTTTTCTAACTTATCATTTAGCTCAGATTGACTCAGAAACCGTAAACCATAGATAAGACATGGATGTATTCCAATCGATTGTCGAAAGAGTACGAGAACGGGGTATCAAAATTCGTTAAGTTTGCTGTTGTGCATGTCGAAGACCCCGGTCGAATGACATGTCCTTGTTTGTGTTGCTGTTATGGGAATCGGGTTGACGCGGTTCAGTTGGCATCGCATCTAATACGATATGGAATTGATAGAAGTTATACATGTTAGAATATGCATGGTGAGAAAAGTGACGGGAATGATGAATCGGGGGATATAGGACCTATGCTTCAAACGACAATGGCACAGATACATACGATTATGATCGAGTTGAAGAGATTGCAGAAGCGCTTGAAGAAGATCTTAATGATTGTCCCAAAATGTTCGAGAGGTTGGTAAGCGATGCAGAGAAACCGTTGTATAATGGTTGTACAAAATTCACAAGATTGTCTGTGGTATTAAAGTTGTACAACTTAAAGGCGGGCAATGGATGGTCGGATAAAAGTTTCACAGAGTTATTAGCCCTTATGAAAGATATGCTACCAGAGGATAATGTTCTCCCCAATCGAACGTATGAGGCCAAAAAGATGTTGTACTCTATTGGCATGAGCTATGACAAGATACATGCCTGTCCAAAAGATTGCGTTTTGTTTCGAAACGAGTATGCATCGTTAAATGAGTGTCCTAAATGCGGTGCCCCTCGATATAAGAAAAAGTTGTCTCCGGCAAAAGTCTTATGGTATTTTCCTATAATTCCGAGATTTAGACAGATGTATCGTAGTGAAACCGATTCAAGACACTTAACTTGGCATGCAGATGAAAGAATTGTTGATGGAAAGTTTCGACATCCGGCAGATTCACCACAGTGGATGAAAATTGATAATGATTATCCTGAATTTGGAAAAGACGCAAGAAACCTTCGCTTGGCATTGTCTACTGATGGAATGAACCCACACGGTATTCAAAGTATCTCGCATAGCACATGGCCTGTAATTCTTATGATTTATAACCTACCTCCGTGGCTATGTATGAAGCGTAAGTACATGATGTTATCTATGTTAATTTCTGGGCCTAAACAACCATGAAATGACATAGACGTATATTTGGAACCTTTAATCGAAGATTTGAAGATTTTGTGGGAGAACGGTGTGGAGGTTTATGATGGGTATAGGAAAGAAAGTTTCAACTTGAGGGCGATGTTGTTTGGAACAATTAACGATTTTCCAGCCTATGGAAATTTATTCGGGTATAGCATTAAAGGTGAAAAAGCGTGTCCTATCTGTGAAGATGGAACCGATACGATGCGATTGAAACTTTGTCAGAAGAATGTCTTTCTCGGTCATCGTAGATTCTTAAATTCTAAACATCAATATCTTGGATGGAGAAAAGCGTTCAACGGAGATACCGAACAACGTAGAGCTCCGCCTGGATTGACAGGTGATCAATTATTTGAAAAAGGTGAAAGATGTGACTATTCAGTTTGGCAAGCCTTTTGCACATAAAGTTGTTACAGGTGGGTGGAAGAAGAGGTCGATTTTTTTTGAATTGCCATATTGGAAATCTTTGTACGTAAGACATTTTCTTGATGTTATGCATATTGAAAAAAATGTATTTGACAGTGTTATTGGTACGTTACTCAATATAAAAGGGAAGTCTAAGGATGGTCTTAAAGCAAGGGAGGACATGGTAGAGATGGGAATAAGAACTGAATTGGGACCCGTGAAAAAAGGAACACGAACATATCTACCACCTGCTGTTTACACTCTATCCAGAAAGGAGAAAAAAATATTGTGTAAGTTCCTAAGTGAGGTTAAAGTTCCAGAAGGCTACTCATCAGATATTAGAAGACTTGTGTCTATGCAAGACCTCAAGTTAAAGAGTTTAAAGACGCATGATTGCCATGTTATAATGGAACATTTTCTACCGATAGGTATACGTTCTATTCTTCCAGAAAAAGTAAGAAGCGCAATAACTAAACTGTGTTTTTTCTTCAAGTCAATTTGCAGCAAGGTGATCGATCCTGAGATCTTACCAACATTGCAAAAAGAAATAGTTGTTACTTTGTGTGATCTTGAAATGTATTTCCATCCCTCGTTTTTTGACATAATGGTTCATCTTGTCATTCATCTTGTCAAAGAGACACAACTGTGCGGACCAGCTTATATGAGATGGATGTACCCTACTGAACGTTATATGAAAATATTAAAAGGGTATGTGAAAAACCGAAGTCGACCAGAGGGTTGTATTGCTGAACGATATATTGTTGAAGAAGCGATTGAGTTTTGTACTGAATATCTGTCAAATGTTCAATCAATTGGACTCCCCAAATCTCACATTATTGAAAAAAAAGAAGGTAAGAAGCTAATTGGAAATAAAGTTGTGACAGTATCAATGGTCGAACGGGATCAAGTGCATTTGTATGTTCTGCATAATGAGCTTGAAGTTGAGCCGTATGTTGAAATTCACAAGGGTGTTCTTCGAGGTTTAAATCCGAATAGAAATGAGAATTGGATTGTACGAGAGCATAATCGAAGTTTCATACCATGGTTTAAGGAACATATTTATTCAAAGTATCGTTCAGATCATGCTTCAGTAACAAAAAGATTGAGATGTTTAGCATACGGTCCAAGTTTAATTGTGTTTTCTTATAGCGCATATGCAATTAATGGATACACATTTTATACCAAAGAACAGGATGACAAAAGTAATATGCAAAATAGTGGTGTCACCTTGATCGCTGAAGCAATGCATATATCAAGTGTGAAGGACTTAAACCCAAAATTTGCAAACCTGTCATATTTTAGGGTTATCGAGCGCATTTGGATGTTTGATTACGAGAAGTTTCAGATTCCTATATTTGGTTGCAAGTGGGTTGAAAATAATAATGGCATACGAATGGATAAGTCAGGTTTTTTGCAAGTGGATCTTAATAGGGTGGGGTACAAAGATGAGCCTTTCATTCTAGCCTCTCAAGCTAAACAAGTGTTCTATGTCAATGATCTGACAAGTATGAAATGGTCTATAGTGCTATTATCTAACAAAGTAATTGATGAAAGCATTGGAGATCAAAGTGATATTGGTGTTGACATTAAATCTTTAACCATAACTGATCAAAATGATAATGAATCATGTATTAGAAACGATCATAATGAGGGTATTTGGATCAATCCAACTGTCCGTGTTGTTAAGAGACGAGTAGAACACATTCCTACCAAGAAAAGAAAGAGACCTTAGTGAAAAGGGTAATAGTATATATAATTTGCCATTTCATTTTTATATTTGTCATTTCATTTTAATTTTCCATTTCATTTATATTTGTCATTTCATTTTTATATTTGTCATTTCATTTTTATTTTCTATTTCATTTATATTTGTCATTTCATTTTAATTTGCCATTTCATTTTTATTTGTAATTTCATTTTTATATTTGTCATTTCATTTTTATTTGCCATTTCATTTTTATTTTTTTTCATTATTACATGTCAAATGGCTAGTAATCAAGATAACGCAAAAGATGCAAATGCTCCTGAAAATGCTCCTGAAAATACTCAAGAAAATACTTCAGAAAAAGATATTACACGAGGTATAACTATTATGAGGGGAATCATACGTGATAGAGATAGAGGAGTAACATATAATGTAGAATGGAATTATAATGACCAATTAATTGGGTCTAATGCTGCAAAGTTGACAAGCTACATTGATACGCTTGTTCGTATACACATTCCGATCACCACTCCTAGATGGAAAAGAGGAGAGTTGGATGAGGCTAAGGAGAAAGTTTGGACTGAGATAAAGGTACATATATGGTTTTTGTTATTTGATTTATCTTGACGATAATATGTGTTTAAATTTCTTTCACTAACACACTTTATGCGTATGTTTTTTTGTAGAGGTCTTTTAACATTGAAGATACCCGTAAAAAGTATATAATGAGTTTGGCTGGAAAAAGACACAGAGGGTGGAGAACATTTTTAACAAACAAGTATCTTAAAGATGATGAAGGAAATTTTCTTGAAGATGATCCAGAACGTCCAAAGAAATATGAGAACTTCATTACACCTGAAGAATGGGTTGGTTTTGTAGGCCAAAGAAGAGACGAGAATTTCAAGAAAGTGAGTGCTATAAATCGCGAGAGAGCGTCAAAACCCGCATATCCATACAAAAAAGGGCGTTTGGGATATGCTCGCTTAGAGGAAAAAATTGTAAGTAAATATAAACTCTACGATCTTATTAATTCTCTCAATGTGTTATATAGTTGATGATCTTAAGACTTCCGTCATTGCGTAGTTAGAAGAGACGAAAAGTGACGCAACATCACTACCGGCACATTTGTTGTGGAAGGAAGCCCGTGTGGGCAAGGATCAAGTTGTTAATCCCGATATTCAACATGTGTATGATGAATGTGTAAGTATAAGATTGTGTCTTTAGTTAAATCAATTAATGTTTATTAATATTTAAGTAATTTTTTATCTCCACTAATAATTTTTTATATGTAATTGAATTACAGGAGACCTTGTCCCAATCGGTATCCCTAGGTGAGGATCCTCACGATACCAGGAGCGTACTTAGTCGAACACTAAATATTGCTGAGTATCCGGGTCGGGTGAGGGGTAAAGGTCATGGTGTGACTCCAACCTCTTTGTATAAGCATCCAAGGAGAAGAAATCCTAGCAATGCAGAAGTGATGCAAACATTGCAGGATTTACAAGCTCAAGTTCGTGAATTGTAGAAGGATAAAGAGAGATATATGGCAGAAAAGAGCAGTTCACAATTGAAAGAAACTAGTGACAAAGCTAGTATCAACTGTCAGCATAAATTTCCCGAGGTAATTTTCAATATATATCCATTATTACTATAGAATATTTTTAGTCACTTCTAACGGTTATTATTGGTTTAGGGCATTTCATCTTGCCAGCTATACCTATCGTCACCGACTTATCGACTAGTTGGCAAGGGAAAAGTCCATAACAGTTCGGGAGATTTACTTCATAATAGACCGCTTCCGGATGGTCACATGAAAGTATCGGTTGACATTGCTTTAGATATGAATGCATTGCTGCCGGTACCTGACATTGTTGCTGAGACCACATTGCTGCGAGATGCAATTGGATCTTTTGTTGCATGGCCATCCGACCTCATTTTCATAGATGATCAGGTATGTTGAAAACAATTATGAATCTTTAAGTCTTCAACTGTCAGTTCTGACCTCAGTTATTTCCACGGTAATTATAGACTCCTACGACACCCGCATCTAAGGGTAAAGGGATTTTGCGGCACGACGAGTCTGACGTGTCACCAAAAGAGGTACGTTTAAAGTGTTAATTATATGATCCGAATAAAAAACTGCATAATTCTATAATTTAACCGAGTTTATATGATTTTTAGGTACCTTTTCATGGGTCACAACAAGTGAGCCAGAAAATCGTTGGCGTACCACCCAAGAAAAGGGTGCCTACTAGATTTTTCCCTCGATACCGGCAGTGTCTTGAAACAATAGTGGGAACAACAAATTTGATGGATGGTGGTATTCGTCAAATGGATATGGATCAAAGTATTTTTGGTTTTCCTTGCACCGAAATAATTGGACATGAGGACGTGGAATAGATTTTCCGTCATAAAGAATTGGGCGTCAGTATTATGCACGCATACATCCGGTAACCCCATCTTTATATTATGTAATTAGCTGAAATCTTTTTTAAACATTTTCAATGAATATAGTCTAATATTAATTATGTTTTTATTTAAGGCTGTTATATGACAAATTGATGCGCGGGAATCAATTGTCAAACATATTCCATTTTGTGTCTTCCTCCCGTGTCAGCGGAGCGACAATTGGTAGGGAACCAGATTCAGTAAGAGAGCACTTAGTCGAAAGATTCATGACAACTGGCAGTACAGAAAGCTTATATCTTTGGGCGTATAATACTATTCCTACAGGGTTAGATTTTCATTCTAAATTCATTTTAATATTTGTAATTTTTGCGTAGAAAAATTTCTTCTAAACTGTTGTTTTAATTTATAGATGTCACTGGTTGTTGGTTGCTATCGATCCTATAAAAGAAGTGGTCTATTATCTGAATTCGGTTGATGGTGATTGGACAAATTATCCGGATATGAAGTTAATGATTGATACGTAAGTGAGATTATTCTAAATATTTGTGTGTATTTATGTATTTAACTATTTCTGTGACATTGTTCTAAATATATATTTTTATTTTGTTAGAGCGATACAAGTATTCCGGTGTCAAAGAGAAGCTCGGGTACGACGGTCTAAATCAAACAACATTAATTGGATCAAAGTGCAGGTATATTAATTTCCACTATTTTGCTTATAATATTTACGCTATTTGATAAAACAATACAACTATATATTCTTATTTGTTTTTCTATGTAGTGTCCTCAACAACAAAACGGTATAGATTGCGGATACTTCGTTATGCGGTTTATCAAAGAAATCATTCAACTGAATCAAATAGAGATTCCAGTCACGGTATGAATTTATAACTTAGAATTTGTTTTATTATTTCTCGGATATTCCATATAATTTTTTACTTTTAACTAAATCATGCATATTATGTTTTCTTATGTAGTACTTCGATGAGTACAAATGTGCATATTACACCAAACTTCAGTTGGAAGAAACCAAAGAGGAGTTGTGTCAATATTTTATTGAGCAGAGAATAATATAAGGACTGGTTTAGTTGTTGTTAGGGTTGATTTTGTAAGACTGATTTTGAGTTAGAATACTGATAACAATGGTTTATATATAATTTGAGATACAAACATAATTTAGATTGATTTTGAGCAATGATAGTTTCTTGTTTATGGTTTCTTGTGTTATACTTGTGTACTAAAGTAGTTGATAGAATAAAATGAATTTAGTGAAAAGTATTGAGTATTGGTTTTGTTATATTGAGTATTGGTTTTGACTCAGAAATCGTAAACCATGGATAAGACATGGATGTATTCCAATCGATTGTCGAAAGAGTACGAGAACGGGGTATCAGAATTACAATGCATTACCGCTATTTATGAATTACAGGTTATGGCAACTGGTTTATATAAATAATATGCTGCAAACAATGCAGGTATATGAATTATATAAATAATACCTCTAAAAAAAAACACCCTATGAAAGCGCTTTTTGGAGAAAAGCGCTGTCATAGGTCTACCTATGAAAGCGCTTTTCTCCAAAAAGCGCTTTCATAGGTAGACCTATGACAGCGCTTTTCCAAGAAAAAGCGCTTTCATAGGTAGACCTATGACAGTGCTTTTCCAAGAAAAAGCGCTGCTAAAAGACAACCTATGAAAGCTTTTTTCCAAAAAAAGCGCCACCAATGAAAGCGCTTTTTCATAAAAAAGCGCTGCCAAAAGCCTACTAAAGAGAGCACTTTTTAGAAAAAGCGCTGCCAAAAGCCTACTTAAGAGAGCGCTTTTTAGAAAAAGCGCTGCCATAAGGGTACTAAAGAGAGCGCTTTAAAGAAAAAGCGCTGCCAAAAGGGTACTTAAGAGAGCGCTTTTTAGAAAAAGCGCTGTCATAAGTAGACCTACGGAAGCGTTTTTCATTTAACAAAAAGCGCTGCTAAAACCTATAGCAGCGCCACCTTAGAAAGCGCTTTTAAGCGCTTTTAAAGGCCAAAAAAAGCGCTTTCGTAGGTCTTTTTTGGCGTAGTGCCTTATGATTTGTCTACTTTTTCTTTGTCTAAAAATGATTGTAATTCTAAGAAGCAACAAGTTAATCTTATTCTGAAGGATTTAGGGTTAGTGTTTTTTTCCTTTTAAGCATAATCGTTTGTTTTAACATGTTTAAGTGTTTATTATAAAACATGTTTTGGATCATACAATAACAGTTTAATAAACTGCACTCTCTAGAAAAGCTATGCAGTGAAATTTTTGAAAATTTATGAAGGTAGAAAAGATATGGCTCCGATTATAATTGTTCTGCAATATGCGAAGGTTAAAAAAGAAGGTAGTGTCTAGAATTTTATCTTAAATCGTGACATATTATTTTTTGTAAGCTATGAACCGTTACTAGAACCGTTTTTTGTTGTTGAAGAAAAGTATCCTCTTTCCGTTTCTAATACATACAACGTCACCATTTTGCACATAAATGAAGATCTTCCATATATTAATGATTCCATCAAAAGGTATTATATTTATTAATCTTATACTTTAACATTACTTTGATTTGAATACCAAATTTATCATCATATGTGATTTTAAACTTGCTATTCTCATGAACCAATTTGCAGGATACACCTGACCTCTTAAAGGAATCGTCATGTCAAGTTTTGAGCAATCAATCATAAAAGTGGTCTCAATCATGTGGATATACCAAGATATTTCTTTATGATAAGTTGATGTCCAATGCAGTCCCTTGCTTTCTCAAAGACATTCTAAAGTTTGAAGATGCAATAATCTGATTTCTTTAAAAATTATAAATTTTGCATTATTACTATCAGTCAATTACATTTTCTCAACTACTATTAACATATGAAAATCTTCTTAAACTTTGTAGGATACTTTATGTACAACAGTTGGAACAACACAAGTTCTTAAGTCTTTGCAACATGGTTGGTACTACCAAGCTTTCCATAGATGTCCAAATAAGGAAAGGGGAGAAAAACCACCTTATCTTTGTGATGCTTGTTATGCAATAGAGATAGAAATCTGGAGGTTTTCTTAAACAAACTAAACACTATTTTTGTTATGTTCATGTATTCATGAGTTCGTATTATAACATGTATAGAACTGTTGTATATTTTGTAGGTATAAGATTGGAATGGAAGTCTAACACATCCACTTATCAAAATAGGTTGGAGAGAAACAATACAATTTATAGTATTAACTGAATTATCATCTCATCGTTTTAGAATATTATGGTGATAACATGTTTTTCTTTGTGTATATTTAAGACAAAATTATGGAAATCCAAGACTTCCCACCTTTTCACACCATATCTATTCCCTACCCAAACAAAATTTCATTTGAAATAGTTTTATCGGGGTACACAAACCGATATAATCATCACAGTCTGGTAATTATCCTTAATGTTTTCTATTTTCCTACAAAACAAAAATTTCCTTGCACCGAAATATTTAATGTTTTCTCTTTTCAGAAGTTGTAGAAGGATTTCACTCAACATGTTAGTGTTTTTCACGGAAACTTCCTTATATTACAAGAACCTGTGGAGCCACCAGTAAAATGCAAAATACAAACTTACACAGATTCACCTAACTTTTTTTGAACTTATAGAAAATTTGGAACACTTCCTCGTACAAAATGGATTTAAAGATGGAGACGTACTGCGTTTTACATTTCATCATGTTGAATGTAAAAGATTGTTTTAGTACTGTTGTACCCCAAAATTTTCCCTCTTATTTTTCAAGACATTTCTTACAAGGATTCTCAAGGTTCAAGTTTGCACAAGTACATTGGGATTTTCCAGTACCAAGATTAAAAGAAAACTGTCAAAAAGGGAGAAAACGAATGAAAATAATATTTTGACAAAATTTGGAGAAAAACAAATGTTTTTCGATTTAGCTCTTTCGATTGGCCTTTTGGCCTCTTTCGATGCAAGCTTGGCTTGCATCCTTCGAATGGGCGTGAGCCTCTGGCACGTTGGCTTGGATTCACAAGGCACAAAGCCTCGTGTAGCCTCCTTAGATTCCAAGGCAAAAGGCTCCCTTTTGGCACCCTTTGATTTGCATTTATTTCCTCCTACATGCCTCTTTCGAATATGGACATTTTGGCCTCCTGCATGCACCTTTCGTTTAGGCATGTCGTTCCTTCAGTACAAGCTACTAGTCACACCCTTCATTTGGACACATGAATCCTCCAGCACAAGTTACTGGTCACACCATTTATTTGGGCATGTTGGTTCCATTCATGCAAGTTTCGTTTGAACATAGATCTTTTGCATGTTGGCATGAAGTCACAAGGCAGGGACCCCCTATGTACACTCCTTCGTTTGGCCACTTGGACCTTAGGGCAGGCAAGCCTTTGACTGGACAAAACCACCTTCACAAGGTTTCCTTACATCCTGTTACCCTTCAAATCAGCATCCTTCGAATCTAACTCTGGGCATCCCATTCGAAGGATATGCTTGATAGTTCATTCGAAGGATTTACAAGCCCACTTTAAGGCAGGTTTTTGGTGACCCATCCAAGGGTCACACTTTTGGCTCCTTCAAAGGATGCCCAAAAGTGACTCAATCGAAAGGCACTTGCTGGAGAAAAATTAAATAATATTGTTGAGAGAAGATTTTGGTCGAAGAAAAGTCAGAACGAAAGAGTAAAATATTCAAAGATGCTTGCTGCCAAGTTCAGGCCTGGTACACTGGCCAAGACTGCTGCACAACAGTCCTGAAACACTGCCCCGTTCTTGCACTAAAATAGCATATAAGGCATTGTCTCTTGAAAGCTACAGGGAACAGATTACTCAATTTGTTCAAACCTTTTATTTTCCATCCAAAAGCTTTAGGCAGCCTTGCCTATAAATAAGAAGATCCAATACATGTTCAAGGAGGACTTTTTGGCCAGAGGAACGAATCTCCAAAATTTTCTCAAACACAACAAAAATATCAAACACTCAAACACTTGTGAAAGCAAAAAACCCAGAATCTAACACTTACCTCTTTCGATTCAAGAAAGAACACTACACCTGTTCTCCTCCTTCGAACCCAGAAATAACAAACACCACCCTTACACCTCCTGACCTTCAAATCCAGTAAAAGGAACACGACACTTATTTCTTTCCTTCGAATCCAAGAGCATTTAGTTCAGCCACTTGAAGGTCCAACACACCCTCCAGCCTCCAGCAAGGTAAGTTGTTCCAAACCTTGAGCTTTTCGTTTCTTGTATAACATGTGAATAAGATTTTCTTTCATTTCAAGCATGTACATATCATTGTTCTTTTAGTTTCCACCATTTTAATATGTTTTCAGAGCTAACCCTTTAGTTTTTCCTTCTTGTTTACCTAAACATGCATTAAGTATTAAAACTGGTTATAAGGCAGTGCTAGCATGGCCTTAGGCCATGTTGCTATTTAACATCTCAAACGAAGGACAATAGGAAACATGAAGTAGAGAATGAAGCCTCTGGCTTCCATACTAACCTCCAGGTCAAATGAAAGAGGCAACCAGAAAGCATGCCTACACTGATAACAGGCCCAGACGAAAAGCATGTCTACACTAAATCCAGGCCCAGACGAAAGACACTCCCTCATTGCTTTCAGCCCCCAGTCGAAGGAGGCAGAAAGGAAGATTGCACCTTGCATTGGTTCCAGGCCCAATCGAAAGGCACAGCATGCTGACCCTCCAGGCTCAATAGAAAGGCACAACATGCTAACCCTCCAGGCCCAATCGAAAGGCACATCATGCTGACCCTCCAGGCCCCAATCAAAAGACACGCTTACACTGGTACCAGCCCCCAATCGAAGGAAGCCAGAAAATGCAGAATCGAAGGGTTTTCTGCCTCAATCGAAAGACCTTGATTTTTCTTGCTTTTATCTTATTTTTGCCTCTATATTTTCATGCACTTCAATATGGTTGTAATAGTGTAGGATTTTATCTTTTTGCATTTTATTACTTTTGTATGTTTGCTAGTAAAATAGGGAATGTATGGCAAGATAAAAACAACAAGTAGACAACCCCTAATCAAAGACTAAATGCATACAAATCAAACACACTATTCACACATGCACCCTTAGGGTAATTCCACTTGTTGCCTCATAAAAATAGTCATATCCCTCGAATATGGGCCTTTTAGCAAAGACCCTCGATAAAAGATCGTAGTCCCTCAATGACCCTCAATGTTGCCTTCGATAAACGATCTAGTCCCTAAACGACATTGCTAAAATGTCCCATAGGTTGCCTTCTATGAGTATACAAACGTCCCATGCTCGTCCTTTCACATCCAACGATGGGGCTTCTTACCAAAACAATGGTAAGATAGCAACATCTAAAGGAGGAAGAAAATAACATTTAAGACCTTTTGAGTAGGTAGGTTGCTCCTAGTTGCTCGCTTACTCACAACAAAAACATTTTATACACCAATACTCTCATTTTGAAATATTTTCAAAAGGAAAACACTTTGTGCGCATTCTTATAGAAACGAGAGCCATTACAAAGACACCTTTTCAAAATCACTTTCAAAAACAAATTCCACAAACACTTCTTTGAACTATTTTCCAAATAACACTTTGTACACGTTCTTATAGAAACGAGAACCATTACAAACACATTTTCAAAATACTCTCAAAACCCACATCACAAGTATATTTTCAAACAAAAGCAAGTGATCTAGCAAGAAACTAATAGCCCGTAGATAACTACGGATGAAAAGGGTGCTAATACCTTCCCTTTTCATAACCTACCCCCCGAACTCAAGAAAACATCTCTAAAGGTCTTTCCTGTTCTTTTCAGCCTTTCCTTTTGGATAAAAGAAAAGTCGGTGGTGATTCTTTCTATCCGTAACAATTGCGATAAAAACACAAAACATCTCAAGTCAGTTCTTCCACCGCGTTACAAGTACAGATAATGGAGTTTTAGTCGAAATTGTTGTTTAACTTAACCTTTCAATTAAATAATATGTTACTTGTCTTTCACTTTATTTATCACGATTTGGACTGAAAAAATTCAGAACTTTCCTATATATATATTGTTTACTATTGTTATTTATTATTTTTTAAGGTATTTATCCTGAATTAATTTTTAACTTAAACTAAAATTAAATAAGGGATTTTTAAACTTTGACATGGAAGTATACAAAACTTAGCCGTTTATTATTCACACCCACACGCTTCTAGTCACCGTCAATCAATCATCCAGAGAAGAATGCACTACGCGGTAAACTATTTTACCTAATCTAATCTTGAGTTTCGTGATAATAATGGCAACTTCAATATGTGGTAGACTTTTTCAATTCCCCATTTCACTTTGGTTCACGTGTGTGATACGGTGGCAGAACTGATTGTTTTTTGTTACTACTGGTTTTGTGTTTTTTGTTTGCAAATGTACGGTAAGCAAGAGTCGCCACCGTCTTTTATTTCATCCAACAAAGGAATAGGGAAAAAGAACGGAAAAAACCTTTTTCGAGATGTTTGAGTATAAGGGATAGATTATAAAAAGGGAAGGTGCTAGCACCCTTTCTGTCCATGGTTTTCCATGGGCTCTTAGGTACTTGCTCATTTTTAAATTGCTTTTGTGTGTTTGTGTGCTTTTGAAAAGTTTTGAAATTGCCTTAGTGCAGCGTTTGAACTTGGACCTTGGTGATAAAATAGACTGTGTTGATTCCACGGGACATAGTCATACGCTTTTAATCCTTAACTTTTTCCTGGACCGCCCTTTCGGGTTTTCAGCCCACCAGGATACCCTTTTTTTCCAAGTCGCCCTTTCGGGTTTTCAACTTGCCGAGTGTACAATCTTTTGCATATATCCCTAATTTTTGCCCAAACCTTTTGGTTTGCTGGGATGCCCTTATTTTTCTTAGGTGTGTCAACTAACGAGTCTCTTATGCGTAGTATTTTTTAACTATGTCCGCGTTTATAGGATGTGAGAAATCTTCACCATCCAGGGTAGTCAGCATCATGGCACCGCCAGAGAAAACTCTCTTGACAACAAATGGCCCTTCATAGGTGGGAGTCCATTTGCCTCTGGGGTCGCCTTGTGGTAAAATGATGCGTTTTATCACCAAGTCACCAACTTGATATACTCGAGGCTTGACCTTTTTGTTGAAAGCCTTGATCATCCGTTTTTGGT
Source organism: Vicia faba (assembly GCA_948472305.1). NCBI lineage: Eukaryota > Viridiplantae > Streptophyta > Magnoliopsida > Fabales > Fabaceae > Vicia > Vicia faba. The sequence goes on from OX451738.1 coordinate 374,956,288, forward strand.
ACGTCTGACCATGGAAAACAGCAGCTAATTGTTTTTCGTCGATCAAGTTCAGCTGATCCAATCTCGTTTGAATCCACTCGTATTCGCCCATACCTTCCTCATTCATAATTCTTAGAGAGGGAATCTGATCTTCTACTAGCAAAACAGCTTCCATGCCATAGACTAGAGAAAAGGGAGTTGCCCTAGTTGATGTTCTAGCTGAAGTACGGTAGCCATGTAGAGAAAACGAAAACATCTCATGCCAATCCTTATAGGTTACTACCATTTTCTGCACAATCTTCTTGATATTTTTATTGGCCGCTTCGACCGCGCCATTTATTTTCAGTCTATACGGAGAAGAATTGTGATGCTTGATCTTAAACTGAGTGCAAAGCTCAATGATCATAGCATTGTTGAGGTTAGTCCCATTGTCGGTGATGATCCTTTCGGGAATACCATAATGGCAGATGAGGTTGTGTCTGATGAATCTGGCTACCACATTCTTGGTGATTGAGGCAAACGAGGCGACTTCGACCCATTTGGTAAAATTGTCGATAGCAACAAGAATAAAGCGATGTCCGTTGGAAGCTGTGGGATTGATTTGTCCAATCATGTCAATGCCCCAAATTGCAAATGGCCACGGAGTGGTTATGCCATTTAAAGGAATAGGAGGCACATGGACCTTGTCAGCGTAGATTTGACATTTGTGACAAGTTCTTGAATGTTGATGGCAATCAGTCTCCATCGCTGACCAATAGTAACCGGCTCTTAAAATTTTCTTAGCAATCGTATGTCCACTTGAGTGAGTACCAAAGAGACCATCGTGCATGTCTTCCATAATTTCCTCTGCCTCCTTCTTGTCCATACATCAGAGTAGAGTTGAATCATGGTTGCACTTGTATAACATCCCATTACTTAGGAAGAATTTGGCTACAAATCTTCGCAAGAACTTTTTGTCATTGATAGATGCCCCCTCTGGATACTCTTGTGCTTCAAGGTATCTCATCACCTCACGGTACCATGGATTTTTTGCGTCAGTGTCAAGCTCATATCAATGTGCAGGTTCATTGAATCTTTCAATTGTTATCATAGGGGCTTCGTTGTCCCATTTGACTTTGAACATTGAAGACATGGTTGCCAAAGCGTTAGCCAACTAGTTTTCTTCCCTAGGGAAGTGCTCAAAAGTGATCTCTTCGAAGTGAGAAATTAGGGATAGCACAAGTTCGTTGTAAGGTATGAGATTAGGGTGCTTAGTGTCCCAATCTCCTCTTACTTGGCTAATCACTAGGGCGGAATCTCCAAATACATCCAAATGCTTAATCCTCAAGTCAATAGCAGCTTTCAAACCTAAGATGCATGCTTCATACTCGGCCATATTGTTTGTGCAATCGAAGCATAGTCTGACAGTGAAAGGAGTGTGGCAACCTTCAGGAGAGATAATCACAACACAAATTTTGTTACCTAAGGCGTTGGAATCCTCCATCGAATACCATAGTCCATCGGGATCCTTGTTCAAGTCCGTCATATGGTCCAGGTTTCGCACAGTCAGTTACCAGTATGATGTTCTCATCAGGGAAGTCGAAGTTCATTGACTGATAATCATCCATAGCTTGATGGGCAAAATGATTTGCTAGTACACTTCCTTTGATGGATTTTTGAGTCGTATACTAAATGTCGTACTCAATCAAGATCATTTTCCATCTAGCTATCCGTCCGGAAAGGGCAGGTTTCTCGAAGATATATTTAATTGGGTCCATTTTAGAAATCAACAGAGTGGTATGAGTCAACATATACTGTCTTAGCCAGCGAGCAGCCACGCCAGAGTGCAACAAGTTTTCTCGAGAAGTGAATATCTGGTTTCACAGTTGGTAACTTTTTGCTCAGGTAATAAATAACATGCTCTTTTCGGCCAGACTCGTCATGTTGGCCCAAAACACACCCCATAAAGTTCTCTAATACTGTCAAGTACATGATCAACGGTCTTCCTTCAATTGGAGGCATGAGAATAGAAGGCTCTTGTAGATATTCTTTGATTTTGTCGAAGGAAAATTGGCATTCATCGTTCCATCTGACTACCTGATCTTTCTTCAAGAGTTTGAAGATTGGCTCACAAGTAGAAGTTAAGTGTGATATGAAGTAGGCAATGTAATTGAGATGACCCAAGAATCCTCTAACTTCCTTTTCAGAATGAGGGACTGGAATTTATTGGATGGCCTTTACCTTGGCAGGATCAAATTCAATGCCTTTATTGCTGACAATAAAACCTAGAAGCTTTCCAGATCGTACTCCAAACGTGAACTTGTTAGGATTTAACCTCGGCTTATACTTCTTCAGCCTCTCAAATATTTTGTGCAGGTGATCGAGATGTTATTCTTCGGTTTGTAATCTGGAAATCATATCATCCACATATACCTATATCTCATGATGAATCATATCATGAAATAAAGCTACCATAGCCCTTTGATATGTTGCCCCTGCATTCTTTAATCTGAATGGCATGACCTTGTAGCAGAAGGTGCCCCATTGTGTAACGAAAGTAGTCTTTTCCCTATCTTCAGGGGCCATCCTTATTTGATTATAGCCTGAGAAGCCATCCATGAATGAGAAGACTTTATGCTGAGAAGTATTATTAACTAAGACGTCAATGTGTGGCAGAGGGAAGTCATCCTTGGGGCTTTCCCTATTCAGATCTCTATAGTCTACGCACATGCAAACTTTCCCGTCTTTCTTTGGCACTGAAACCACATTGGAAACCCATTGAGGATAGGATGTTACAGCTAGGAACCCTGTATCAAATTGTTTCATCACTTCAGCTTTGATCTTTTCAGACATATCAGGCCTCATGCGACGAACCTTTTGTTTAACAGGAGGGCAGTCTTCTCTTGTCGGTAGACGATGAACTACGATGTTGGTATCCAACCCATGCATATCTTCATAAGACCAAGCAAATACTTCAACATAGTATCGCAACATATGAACCAACCTGCTCTTGACACTACTTTCCAAATTAGCGCCGATCCTGATTTCCTTCTTATCTGACTCAGTACCCAGGTTGATAACTTCAATTAACTCTTCATGCGGTTGAATAGCTTTTTCCTCTTGTAATAGAAGTCTGGATAGTTCTCTCGGTATGTCACAATATACCTCGCCTTCTTCTTCGGCTTAGTTGATAGGACATTCAAAGTCATAGTCAGCAATGGTAGAGTCATTGGTAATAGGATCCATAGTGGATGTGGACCTGCAAGAGTGTGTGTGTGTGCATGTAAGATACATGGCTATTTTTTTGAAAAATGTATTTGAAAGAAAGGAAAGACAATGAACACAAATATTTGAATGCAAAAGAGTCCAATGTACTGAATGATCATATGATTAGATGAATATAAATAAAACCCTTGACAAATGGACCAAAGTGCCCCGGGCCAGGCACATGGATGAAAAATTATTATTAAAATATTACAAACAACAAGTTCTTGAATTGAAAGAAAATCAATAACAAGTAGATTACTCCTCAATGAAGGAGATGGGCACAAAGTCCTTCGCATGCCAATTCTTCAGCTCTGTTGTAGTTGGATACACCCATTCTTCAAATGCAGCTTCTTCATCAGAATCACCCACGGTGTTGACTTCACAGTTTCCAATGCAGATAGGTGGCTTTCCAACACGAGCACGCCTTACTTCCTTCTGAGCTTTGACGGTGAAGCCCGGACCAAACTTTTCCGCTTTAAATGGGATATCGAGGAATTTCCCCTAAGTATCACAGTTTCCTTCTTCAATTGCCACGCGAGCATCCTTGACTGAAACCATCTTTGGTATGGCCTTAATAGTTTTAGACTCATTGGAAGAACATTTAGTAGCAACAACCATCAGTGGTACGACCTCAAAGGCTTGACATGGGGTTTCAATGAATTCCCCATCTATCTCTACATACTTGAAAGAGTTAAGGTGGCTGACCATAAACTCTTCTTCTCCGTAGACGGTGACTATTCTGCCCTTGACTGGATATTTGAGTTTCTGGTGGAGGGTTGAGGTTACTGCCCCAGCTTTATCGATCCACGGGCGACCTAACAGACAAGAATAGGCCGGGCAAATATCCATAATATAGAAGGTGGAGTTGAAAATTTGGAAGCCCACTTTGATTGGAAGATGCACTTCCCCATGAACAATCATCTTTGATCCGTCAAATGCGCTTACAATGATGTCGCTTGGCTTCAAGATTAAATCTTCACAGTCAAGAAGGTCTAACGCCCCCTTGGGTAACACATTCAGAGAAGAACCAGTTTCGACTAGCACATGTGCTAAGGTAGTCCCTTTGCACTCGATTGACACATGAAAAGCTTTATTGTGATTTTTCCTGAGAGGTGTTAAGTCAGCATCTGAAAATACCAAGCCATTATCAGCTGTCAGGCTAGCCACGCAATTCTAGAATTGATCTGTTGTTGTCTCATGGGGGACATGAGATTTTTTCAGGAACTTGATTAATGTTCGAGCATGGGCATCAGAGCAAAGCAGCAATGACAACATTGAAATCTTAGAAGGGGTTTGCCCCAACTGTTCTACAATTTTGAAGTCGCTTCTCTTTATGATCTTCAAAATCTCGTCCATTTCACGGGCGGAGGGTTCTTCATCAGCTACGTCTTTGGAGGGTACTTCAATCACAACTGACTCAACAACCTTTTCCTTCCCTCTAATATCGGTACTTGGCTTGGCAGCAGTAATGCGGATGGGCGTCCTTGTAACAACCGGTGTTGAGATATTGGGTGAAAATATTCTTCCAGTTCTAGTTACTTTGCTTGAGCCAGCTATGTTGCCAACATTTCCATCTTTTTCTTCTTCGATTCAGCCATCTTGTTTAATCCCATGATAGAACACTTCAGCATCGTAATTCCATGGTACCGCTTTATTTGAATAGTAGGGAATCGGCCCGGGATTGGTAATAATGGAAAGGTCTTTACATTTGTTAATCAAACTCTTGGCAAACAGAGTCTTTTCAAACAGGATTACATGGCTATCCATCAGGCGCTGTATGCCTTTTTTCAGCCCTTCACATCCATTGAGTTGTCTTGTACAGTACACATAGTCCTTTTCACAGCCAGGGAAGATCCCAGCTTTCAACAAATTGTTCTTGATTACATTCAGCGGAGTAGTCAATTCTTCAATAGAGGCAACAAAAATTGTATCTTCAATAGCATTAACACTCTTGTCATGCTTCGACATTGGAGCAGTGATTACATTCGGAGTTGGAGGAGGATCAAACTCAATAGTCTTGTTGTCAATAAAATCCTAGATTTTGTTCTTCAAGGCCCAACACTGGTCAATCTCGTGCCCGGGGTTGTTTGAATGGTAAGCACACTTAGAGTTCGGATTATACTTTGGTGATGAAGTGTCAGGGTTGGCGGGAGGATCGCGCAATGTCACTAAATTAGCCTTGAGCAAATTTTGAAGGGATTGAGACAATGACATACTTAACCTTGTAAATTGTCTTCTTGGAGTTTCAAAACGTTGATGATTTGCAGATGGTCTTGGAGTAGGAGTTGGATTGGAGATTCAGACAACATTGATAGACGGGTGATCATTCTTCTTGGTATGGGCCCTTGCCCCATACACAACATTGACTTCCTTCTTTGCAGCAAAAGGTTTCTTGATTGGATTGGGAGTGGAGGTAGATGCCACAGAGATCTTCCCACTATTGGTGCCACTTTCAACTCTTTCACCGGTTAAGATTATTTTGGTAAAACCAGAAGAAGAGCAGCCAACCAACAAATTAAAGAAAGGACCAGATAAAGTACCCATGAACATGTCGATGTGCTCCCTATCAGTCAAGGGAGGTTGGACCCTACTAGAAAGGTCTCTCCACTTCTGTGCATATTCCTTAAACCCTTCATTCTTCCCCATGGTCATATCTTGCAACTGAACCCTCGTTGGCACCAAGTCGGTGTTATACTGATATTGATGGTAAAAAGCGGTATCTAAATCCTCCCAGGTATTGATACGAGAACCATATAAATGATAAAACCATTCAAGTTGTGTTCCAGCCAAGCTCTCTTGGAAAAAGTGAACCCAAAGCATCTTATCAGCAGTGTGCGGCTGTATCTTGTGCACATAAGATTTCAAATGGAGTTTTTGACAAGAAACCCCATCGGACTTTGAAAAGAGTGGTACTTTGAATTTGTGGGGAATGACTACCCTAGAGATCAAACCCAAATCATCAAAATCTAAATCGGGGACGACTTGGATTTCAACAGCTTTCAATCTGTCTTCTAACTGCTTGTATTTGATATCAATGGGTGGATACTACTCGCTGAAATAATCATCATCATATTCTTGATCATTAGCACATTCGGTTGAGTACTCTTAACCTCACCGACCTGGTTCTCGTCCTCTTCAGATGAGTCTCCTCCTACTAGGATTTGACGGATTGTCTCCTTGAATCTTCTACCCATGTTGAGTAGATATTTCTTCTTTGGCTTCTTCTTAACGGCCATCAAAGCCATCATATCTTGCTTCCCATTGGCTAGGGTTAGTAGAGCTTCCTGAAATTGAGAATTCTGGGCTTGGAGATCTGTCACAATCTTCTCTAAATCCATCTTTCTGAAATAAACAGCAGAAAGATAAGGAAACTTGTTATGCAAAAGCCTATCATGTCATGATGCATGGAATATGTACATGCAAATGATTTCAAGGATTAATGAAATTTAAATTTGTAAATACAAAAGAATGAACAAACGTTAATCCTCATTAGAAAAATAAGAAATATTACATCATGCCTCTTGGACTTACAAAATAGCTTTCTAAGATAAAAAGACTGAACGCATCCTCTTTGGCACGAGATAAGCGTTCACACTTTGCTCTTCTTGTAATTGCTTCGTAAGCTCCAAGACCCTCTTCTCACTAGCATAGAATTGGGCCTCAAAAGTATCTCGTTCTTCCTTCAGCTAGATCCAACCCTTTTGTAAGTCTTCGAGAGAGGTAGGCATATCGGGATGGAGGATAGTGTAGGGAACATCTCCTTCAACCACAAGCTCCATGATGACTGGTAAGATGGAGGTATAAGGCATCATAAGTTTCTGAGCACGAGCTCGCACCCATTTAAGGTAAGGCTCGAGGGGAATGGAATTCGTGTGTCCTAGAGTCTTGCTATCCACCTTGTTCAACATCCTCCAGGCTCGGATAAACCTCAAACGATAACCTTGATCGTTGCTCTCATAGTCAAATACCAAACCTTGAATAAGCATCTCGTGTGGACCATCCCTTCAGGCATAACCAAACTGTCTTAAGGCTAAACAAGGGTTGTAGGTGATACCTCATCTAATGCCAAGTAAAGGGACATTAGGGAATTCTCCACAATGGTCGACAATAGTAACATTCTCCAAAGAGCGGGAACACCAATGAATATCTGAATGTCTGAGCGTCATCAACCTATGTGACCACCTTGAACCTTGCTCATTCTTCAATAAAGATTGGGGAAGATGTGAAATAAACCATCTTTCCAAAAGAGGAGTACAACACATAAGGATACCTCTTTTCCTCATGGTGCGAGTGTGAAATAAATGTAGGATATCCCCTAGCAAAGTAGGCACCGAATTATGAGACATGAAGATTTTGACGGTGTTCATATCTATGAGTTAGTCAGGATTTGGGAACAAAACCATCCCATAGATGAGGAGAGACACAATTTCCTTAAAGGCTTGCAAATCCAAAGATTTCCAACCGTTTTGGGCTTTCTCAAACAAGAACTTTGCTAGGAAACCCTTGACACCACTCCTTGTTTCCCAATTAGTTGTGATATCAGATGGTTGCAAGTGTAGAGCTTGAGCAATATCTTCTGGATTTGGATCTCTTTCCGTACCGTTGAAAGGTAGTTGATCGAGAATGGGAATCCTCAAGAGTTGGGAGAATTCTTCCAAAGTTGGCACAAGTTGATAATCGGGAAATGTAAAGCAATGGTGTAAAGGATCAAAGAACTGAAATAACACCTTCATCATGTCTTCATCAGTGTTGGAGGTGACCAAGTTTAGTAAGCGACCATGTCTTTCAGTGAATGGAGAATGTTCAGGTATCCTTGATGATAACTCTTTGAGTTTAGGAGGGATCCTTACGATATTGACTTGAATGGTTTTCCTGCGAATAGAATCCATGTCCTACAAACAGAACAAAGATAAATCCCAAAAATCCTTGAAATGGTTAGTGAGTATGAGTATGATGTCACGATGTTTATGATGTTATGTACAAGTATATATATACAAACAAAGCAAACAAGTCCTTAGGTTTAGGCTTGTATGAAGTCTCATAGGTAAGTACCCTCTTGAAGTTTAGTTGGCTCAAACCCGTCATAGTAATAGTAGCCGGGTTCTAAGGAGCTCAATATCACTGATTTGTTTCCTTGGGCCTTGTTTCAGCGCAAGCCTCTTTAATGGCAACCGAAATATCCCAAAAAACCAAACCTCAATGAGTGTAGTATCGAGTATCTACCAACTTCGGACTACACCAAAACAGGTAATCTCACTATGTTCTAAAGGTCAAGTTGGTCAAGTAAAGGTTCTAAAAGTTTATTAGTGCTTCATGACATCACTCAGCGGCCCCGTATTCTCCTTGACTACTCAAGGGCTACCGGTACCCACAAATATGTCGCACTAACATAGCTATTGCTTAGACCGTGTTGGTATACCCCGCATAGTTTCCACAACGTATTTCTACTTACCTATAAGGTATCCCAAATCCGGGTAGAGGATTTAAATCCAAACAAAGAACCAAAATGTAAAGCAAACAAGTCAGACAAAGAAAGCAAGTAAATGTGATCTAGCCCTAAGGTAACCCCACTTTTAGATATTCCCCAGCAGAGTCGCCAATTCTGTGATACGGTGGGAGAACTGACTTGGGTGTTTTAGTTTTATTGCAAATATTGCAGTTAGCAAGAGTTGCCAATGAATTTTATTTTATCCAAAAGGAAAGGTGAAAAAGCACAAGAAAGACCTTTGAGGTTATTTCTTGAGTTCGTGGGGGTAGATTATGAAAAGGGAAGGTATTATCACCCTTTTCATTCATGCTTTTCCATGAGATCTTAGTTACTTGCTAGATCACCTGCTTTTGTTTGAAAATGTGCTTTGTGTAGTTTTAGAAAGTATTTTTGAAAAGAGGCCATTGTTTTAGGAAAAATTTTGTAATGATTCTCGTTCGTAAGAATGTATACAAAGTGTTGATCTTTTGAAAATGTTTCATGTTTGGAAAGTGTTTGTTTTGAAAATAAGCAAGGATGTTTGATTTGAAAGTGAGCAAGCAACTAGGGACATTCTACCTACTCAAAAAGTCTTTTATGTTCATTTCCTCTTCCCTTTGGCATTGTCATCTTACCATTGATTTGGTAAGTAACCCTATCTTTGGAAATAAATGGACGGGCGTGGCTCAACGCATATCCATGATAACAATGTTGTGAGATATCTTAGCATTTCTCTTTGAGGGACTAAGATCATTTTGAAAGGCAACATTTGATAGCATCCTTAAGGGACTATGATCTTGTATTTTAATTGCTTTTTGCTAAGATATCCCACATATATAACATGGCCATTTTTGTAAGGCAACAAAGTGGAATTACCCTAAGGGTGCAAGTGTGAAAGTGTATTGGTTTACATGCATTGTTTTGTCTTGAATTAGGGTTTGCTAACTTATTGATTTTATCTTTCCATACAAATCCTAACTTATTAGCATTTATATAAAGCGATAAATTGCGGAAAGTAAAAATACTAAGCTATTACATCATTAGGGGGGGTACAAATTTATGAATGGGGATTGCAAGAAATTAAAATCCTAATTATCTATTACAACCATATTAAAATAATATACAAGAAATGTAAAAGGGACTTGTTTAGTTTTTGTTAAGAAATTAATTTACTTAAGAAAATATTTTTGATCTTTTTGTTCTAAAAGAAATGAAATAAAACATGTGAATATGAATTTTTTTTGTGTTTTTGGTTATTAAAAGCAAAAAAATAAGATAAACAAGAAAATGGAGTCAGAATCAGCACATTGTGGAAACGAGGAGGAACAGAAGTTCTGACTCTGATACGCTGCAAGAGAGAAAGTGTTAGTAGGAAAGCAGAAGGTCAGAAGTTCTAGGCATGGGTACACCAAGTTCTAAGATTGCTGGGAATAAAGGAAGATCTAGAAGTTCTGATTGTTGTAGGGGTTCAGAACCTGTAGTGTAGTTGGGAACCTAAAAGTTCATATATCACTGGCAAATCAGAAGTCTTGACCATTGGAGAGAGTGAGGTGGCAATGTTGTTAGGTAAGGTTGCTTAAAAGTTCTGATTTAGGAATATTGCTTTCCAGATAAATGGGTGAAAAATGTCAATAAATAAATCTAAAAAGAGATGTTTCTGGGGCTAGAACCCAGGATCCTTAATACTAATGTCTTATGCCCACGCTTTCTACCACTGGGATAGTTGTACATCTGGTATTAGAGGCAAAAGTATGAACGTATAACATGAAGTAAATTCTTATGATGAGCTTCGTCTCTTTCTCCATGCTAATCAGAACATCTACAACTTAGTCATTTCTCAACAGAACATAAAAAACATAAACATAGCAATTATGGCAGGTCTTCCATCATGGTTTCAGAAGCACAAAAGATATCAAGACTGTAAATCAGAAACAAGCATGTATATGCTAATCCTAATTTCCTTAGAAAATTATGAACTGATATTCTCCCTATTTAGGCATAAAAATACATGAAACTTTAGAATATGTACAACATCAGAGTCAAGATGTCTACATTGTGTTTTTAAACATGCAAGCCTAACAATGCTTAAGGGACATGAAGAGGGTTAGCAGAATCTTACCTTGTCGCTGAAAAATCTTCTATGAGCTGGAGTCTGGTTCTGACTGCTTGTAATGTTCTGATCAGCTTCCTCACGTGCTCAGCAGGCTAGAACAACCTTTATCTTGGGCTACGAATGCCTGGAAAATTTTGGAACAGTCAAGAAGTAAAGTTCTGAATTTTTGAGAACGTGTTACGGTCTGAAAGAAGGAGTTAGGATGGTTTCTAAATGTATATCAGAAGCTGTATGGATGGTTTGGTCAAGAAACACTTGAGAAATATTGGAATTTAAATACAAAAATCAAAGACTAGTAGGTTTTGTATTTGGGCTGCAACTTCAAGTTCTTGGGAGATTTTAGCAAGGTTTCAAGGCTTTTCTTTATTTTTATCCCACCGGCCTCTCATAGTTGTCAATGAAGTTCAATTTATATGCAAGAACTTTGTAGCTTGGAGAAGTCAAAAGTACAACCATCATACACTAGGCGCTGACTTGTTCTTAAAGCAAGTTCAAACAAGTAAGGTTAACAGCTTTTAGTCGTGCCTAAGTTGGATTTGTAAGCATGAACTAAGGAAAAGTACCCTCATAGGCAAAAGCAAAGCATATGCCCACATAAACTTGTACAACAGTTTGCTTTTCAAGGACATAAATGGTACTTCTTTATCACACATGGGGAAATCCTTTGGATAAAAACTCAAAAGTGGTTGTGTGAATTAAATGATGATGAGACTTATCAAACAAGAAATCCTGCGCTATGAGATTGTGCATCATAGCTTAGATCTGAGCCAGAAGTTCAGCATCAGCGCAACTTAGAACAAAACATCCAACTTCTGATCCTTTAATCTTTTTGCTCCAGCATGTTCTGAAGGAGTTCTCAGACTTTTCTGAAAGTTTGTAACATGCTTTGTAGAATTTATTTGAATTACTTTTGCAAACTCTGGCTGAACGTTTGTGAAAACTGGCCCAGAAGTTCTAACTAAAATCTGTCTTGAAAGTGTCCAAAATCTGCTGAGTGTTTCAGTTTCATGGGCGTGTCTTTGAACATTTATAACTTGAAATTCCAGCATTTCCAGGAGAAGTTCTGTTCTGCAATATTTTAGGTCTTATTGAGATCTAAAACTCTTGCGTTAGAAATTCTTCCAGAATCAGCTGTCATCATGGTGATAATCTGATCAGAAGTTCTGAGCTTGTCATGTTTCTTAAACACTTAGAAAAATTCTAAGTATTTTAGAATTTTGACTTTTGAATCTCTTGATGAAACAAAGTTCATATTTCAACATGTCTTGATTAAATATGATTCTTGAAACTTGATTTTGACCAAAAGTCAAAGTTTAACTTTTCAGTATGCAAATGAACATTTTGCCATTGTGCCAATTCCAAGCTTAAATTGATGTATCAGTTCTGCAAACTTGAAGTCATAGAAGATCTTGTGAGAGAATACTTGAGAAGTGAGAGGGGAAATTTTGGGGTACAACACAGGACATTGGTTTCCTTCTTGCCGGTAAAAGGTTTCTTCACAGTATTGGATGTAGAGGCGGAGGCCATGATATTTTTTCCACTTTTGATACCGCTCTCAACTCTTTCACCAGTCAAGATTAACTCAGTGAAACCGAATGATGAGTTGGAAATTAGTAAGTTGAAATATGGTCCAATTAATGTTCCCATGAACATATCTACCAGCTCCCTATCAGTCAGTGGTGGCTGCACTCTACCTGCCAAGTCTCTCCATTTTTGCGCATATTCTTTGAAACCTTCATTAGAACCCATGGTCATTCTTTGTAACTGAACTCTAGTTGGCGCCAGATCGGTGTTGTACTGATATTGACGGTAGAAAGCGGTGGCCAAGTCCTCCCAAGTATGAATGTTGGAACCTTCTAACTGGTAAAACCATTTTAACCGAGTCCCAGATAGACTCTCTTGAAAGAAGTGTAACCAGAGTTTTTTGTCAGTAGTATGTGGTTGTATTTTGCGGACGTAAGATCTCAAATGAAGCTTTGGGCACAAGACGCCGTCATATTTGGAAAAAACTGGAATCTTGAATTTGTGAGGGATCACTACCCCAGGAACTAAACCCAAATAACCAAAATCCAAGCCAGTCATAACTTGAATTTCCACAGCTTTCAATCTATCCTCTAGTTGCTTATACTTGTCTTCGGCGGGTGGATATTGTTCATCAAAATAATTCTCATCCTCAGAAGTTGGGTTGTTGCCACCCCCAGCACGAGTGATCTTTGCATCTTCATCCTGATTCTCATCTTCCTCGGATGACTCTTCTACCACTTGAAGTTGTCGTACGAGGCCCTTGAACCTCTTCTCCATGTTGATCAAGGCCTTCTGCTTAGTCTTCTTCTTGGCAACCAGAAGTGACATCAGTTCTTGCTACCCTTTGGCCAAGTTGAGCAAGGTCTCTTGAAGTCGAGAATTTTGTGTATGCAACTCTTTCACAGTCTTCTCGAGATCCATCTTACTAAAATAAACAGTAGCAAGATGAGGAAACCCGTGCCAAAAAACCTGCTTATGTTATAATGCATGTAATGTGAATGCAAATGTTTTCAAGGACCTTTAAGATTTAAATTTGTTTAAACAAAGAAGGAATAAACATTAATTGGATTAATAAGTTCAAATGATTACAAAAAGGTTCCTCTTGGGCTTACAATGAGCGCATCCCAAAACAAATACAAAAATAAACTCCTAAAATAAAAGCACTCAATCTTCCCATGAGCGCATCCTCTTTGGTGTAATGTAGGCATTCAAACTCTGCTCTTCATGAAGTTGTCTTGTGAGCTCCAAAACCTTCTTCTCTCTTGTGCATAATTGGGCTTTAAAGGTGTCACGCTCCCCTTTTAGTTGAATCTGTGATCTTTGCAACTCCTCAAGAGTGGTAGGCATGTCAGGATGAAGAATAGTGTAGGGAACATATCCTTCATCAATAGGCTCAATGATGATAGGTAAGATGGCAGGATACAACATCATGAGGCTTTGTGCGCGAGCTCGTATCCACTTTGGATAAGGCTCTAATGGAATAGAGTTCTTATGCCCCAAAGTTTTGCTATCAACTTTGTTCACCATGCCCCAAGCTCGTACAAATCTTTGATGATAACCTTGGACATCATTCTCATAGTCAAATATAGTTCCTTGAACAAGTGTGTCATGAGGGCCATCCCTCCGAGCATACCCAAACTGTCGTAGATCCAAGCAAGGATTATAAGTGATTCCTCCCGTAATTCTAGGGAGAGGGACATTAGGGAATTCCCTACAACGATCAATGATGGTGACATCCTCCAAAGATCGAGAACACCAATGGATATCCGAGTGCGAGAGTGACATCAAATTTGAGACCAACTCATACCTTATTAATTCTTTAAAACTGATCGAGGAAGGTGCAATATAAACCACGTAGCTAGAAAAGGAGTACAACACATAAGAACCCCCATTCTCTTCATGGTGAGAGTATGAAAAGAATACAAAATATCTCCAAGTAAGGTAGGCATCTAGTTACGAGATAGAAAAACTTTGACTGCATTCACATCTATGATTTGGTCCGAATTAGGAAATAGTACCATCCCATAGAGTAGAAGAGCCAAAACTTTTTCAAAAGCTTGCAAGTCCAAAGCATCCCAAAATTGTTGAGCCTTCTCAAACAGAAACTTGGCTAGAAAACCTTTAACACCACTTCTTGTTTCCCAATTTGCCACAATGTTGGACCGTTGCAAATGTAAAGCTAAATAAATCTCCTAAAATCTTGGGTCTTTCTCAATATCGGTGAAGGGTAATTGATCAAGAATAGGCACTCCCAAGAGTTGAGAAAATTCCTCCATGGTAGGCACCAATTGGTAATCAGGAAATGTAAAACAATGGTGTTTAGGGTCAAAGAATTGAAAGAGTACCCTGTCATTTGTTCTTCAAAATTTGAGGTAGCCAAATTAATAGACGACCATACTTCTTGGTGAATGGAAAATCATTTGGAATCCTTGATGCTAACTCCTTGAGTTGAGGAGGCACTTTCACAAAGCCGATTCAAATAGTCTTTCTACGAATGGAATCCATGTCCTACAAAATAGACAAAGATAAATCCCAAGGTCCTTGAAATGGTTAGTGGAAATGCTATGGTATGATGTCATGATGTTATGTACAAATAAACATATACAAAAAAAGCAAACAAGTCCTTAGGTTTAGGATTGCATGAGGTTTTGAAAAGTTAAGTACCCTCTTGAAGTTTAGTTGGTTCAACCTGTCCTAGAAAGTAATCGGGTTCTTGGGAATCTCAATATCATTGATCTTTCTTCATTGGGCATTATCTCAACATAATCAATCTTTTCTTGTGGCCTAAGTATCCCAAAAGTCCAATCTCAATGAGCATAGTGTCGAGTATCAACCAATTTTCAACTTTCCATCGAAACCGGCTATCTCACTACTTCCTAATGGCCAAGCTATTCAATTAAAGGTTCTAAGGTCAGTTGATGCTTCATGACACCACACAGCGACCCCGTATTCTCCTTGATTCAACACAAAGGATATCGGTACCCACAAATGTGTCACACCAACATAGCTATTGCTTGAACCATGTCGGTCTACGCTGTATAGTCTCCACAATCTTTCCTACTTACCTAATAATGTTCTCAGATCCGAGTAGAGGATCAATACAAACCTAAACAAAGACCCATAAATGTAAAGCAAATAAGTCAAACAATGAAAGCATTTAAAGGTGGTCTAGTCTGTAAGGTAACTCCACTTTTAAGTTTTCCCCAACAGAGTCGCCAGTTCTGTAATACGGTGGGAGAACTGACTTGGGTGTTTTGCGTTTGATCGCAATTGTTGAGGATAACAAGAGTCGCCACGAATTTTATTTTATCTAATAAAGGAAAGGGTGAAAAGAACATGAAATACCTTTTGAGATTTTTTTTGAGTACGGGGGGTAGGTTATGAAAATGGAAGGTGTTAGCACCCTTTTCATCCGTAGTTATCCACAAACTCTTAGTTACTAGCTCACTTTGAAATGCTTTGTTTGAAATGTGTTTGTGTTTGGTTTTGAAAGTATTTTTGAAAAGTGTCTTCATTTAAGAGAACTTTATAATGATTCTCGTCTCTATAAGAATGCATACAAAGTGTTGACTTTTGAAAATATTTCATTTGAAAGTGTTGGTGCGTTTGAAAGATGTTTTTGAAAATGGTTGTGAGCAAGCAACTATGAGCGTTCTACCTACTCAAAAAGTATTAGTTCTTTTCCTCTTCCTTTAGATATTGTTATCTTACCATTGATTGGTAAAAAGCCCTATCATTGGATGTGAGGGAATGGGCGTGGGTTGTCGTACGGTCATAGAAGACAACATTGTAGGATTCCTTAGCAATTTTGTCGTAAGGGACTAAGATCGTTTATGAATGCAACATCGAAGGGTCATTGAGGGACTACAATCTTGTATTCGAGGGACATGGCTAAAGTATCCCACGTTCGAGGGACATAACTGTTTTATTCTCAAGGCAACAAGTGTGGGTTAACCCTAGAGGTGCTAGTGTGCGAAGTGTTTATTTTTCATGTATTGTTTGTCTTGTATTAGGGTTTTCTATTTGTTGATTTTAGTATTGCCATACAAACCCTAATTACTAGCATTTATATTGAAAGCGATAATTTGAGGAAATGTAAAGTTCTACACTATTACATCATTTTGGGATGGGGGATACAAATTTACAAATGGGGGAATGAAAGCAAATAAACCTAATTTACTATTACAACCATATTGAATTTGAATAAATAATGTACAAGTATGTATGACAATATAAAAGCAGGAATAAATGGAAAAGAAAATTGGTTTTTTGACCTAATGAACTAAAAGAAAATAATAAACTAGTCTAAATTAATTTTAAAGAAATTAAGCCTAAGTTAAAATAGGAAAGAAATAAAATTAATAAAAAAAAACATCTTTTTGGGTTTTTATGAAAAGGTTTTATATTAATTAAACTAGTATAAGAAAGTTAATTAATTAAAAGAAACATAAGTTCTAAATTAATTTTAATTAGAAAAGAGAAAATAAAATAAAATAAACCTAAGTTTAATATTTATTTAATTAAAAAATAAATTAAATTTGTTAGGAAAATATTTTTGGTCTTTTGCCCTAAATAAAAATACAAGTATATTAACATATAAATAATAAATAAAGATATATATTTTTTTGGTTTTTTTATTAATAAAAATAATAATGATAATAATATTAGAAATAATAAAATAAGGAAAAGAAAATAAAAATAGAAAAAATAAAATAAAAGTCAGAAGGGTGTAAAATTGAATTGGAGAGTTTCTGAAGTAAAACAATTTTGGGGTTTAGGCCCAATATAGTTTTTGTAAGTAAGAAAAATAAGAGAATAAAAACAAGGAAATGAGTTGTATTGCAAAACAAATGAGAGGGGTGATGCTGAGTAAAAAGAGGCAAAGCCCATTGGATGAGGCTCAGTGTGCTTGTGAGTGAGAAAAGAAAAGGAAATCACAAAAAAATATACAAAATGTCCCATGCCTGGCTCGAACCCATGACCAAGCACAGTAAGGCCTTAAACGCGCGCGCTCTCTACCACTGAGGTGGCTATACATCTGGTGTCTTATATCAAACCATAAATATATATATATTACAAAATCAGTTCCAATGATAAACTTCATCTTCTTCCTCGCACCAGCCAGAGCCCCTACAACTCATTCATTTCTTAACCATTTTCAAAAGTACGAACATCAAACTTGTTAGAAATTTCACCATGATTCCAGATATGCAAATAACTTAAATAATGTCTCAAAGATTGGCATGAATTTTGACTACTACCAATTCTAACCTAATTTTATCAGAAAGTTCAAACTTAAAATTCTCACTCACTACAAGAAAATTAGTGTTTAACGACACAAAAATTGCGACAGTTATGTGATAACTGTCGTAATTGACATATAGAGATAGTGTTTATGACAGTTGACACCAACCGTCCCTAATATTTATTTTGCGACGGTATATTTAACCATCATAATATTATTATTACGACGGTAAAACAACCGTCGGCCCCCATTTAACACTTTTAACATTGATTTTTCACCAACAACTAGTCACGACGGTAAAATTAACCGTCCTAAAAGGCATATCACGACGGTAAAGCACCCGTCGCACCCTTAAACCTTTCACGACGGTAAAATTATTCGTCCTAAAATTCATTTCATGACGGTAAAACAACCGTCGCACCCAAAACCTTTAAAAATTCTCATGGGCACGACGGTAAAACACCCGTCGCCGTAAAAAAGTTAAAAAGCTCTTAAAATACATAAAACATCAATTCACTTTCTACTCCGTAAACATTATAAATATCACTAAATAAAGTTTATTACCACCGTGAGCCACCCTAACCACTCATATTTACTAAGATCTAGGAATATCCCATCCAAGTGAGGTAACTCACATGGACTTTTATGGAGTTTTTTGATAAGTAGATTTTGGTTTTTCTTTTTATATTTTTAAAAGACCAGTGTTTCATTTTTCCCATTTTAAAAAACTTTTTTATCTTGCATTTTATTTGCTAGTATATTCTCTAGCAATCCAAGTTCCAAATCATAAATTGCTATTTTTCACTTATCCCTACCGCAAACAAGGAACCCGAAACCCAAACTCTCATTCCGCCACAGACCACTCTCAACTATCTTCAGTTCCCCCAAAATTTTCAAACCTCTTTCGCTTCCTCATCTCACAACCACCACCAATTTCTCAGTTTCGTCAATTTTCGGTTTTCATACCTTCGAAATGGAGAATCTTAACTTAGCCCTTGTTTCTTCCCCTAAACCTCTGCTTCTGGGACATTCCTCCTCAAAAAACGTCTTCACAAGAAGAAAGCCTTTCGCTTTTGGGACTTTTCGCGTTTCTGCTAACTCTTCATCTTCTCATGTCACCAGGGCTGCTTCTAAATCTCACCAAAATCTAAAATCTGGTAATCTTATGAATATGATTTTTGCTTACCAGAAATAGGGTTATTAGGTTATGATGTACTTGAATGAAATGTATGTAATTATATTGAAATTGAAGTTGAATCGACATAGTTATAATGAAAATTTCCATGCAAATTGAATGTATTTCAATGTTTTGCACTCATGTCTGAAGAGGCATTCATAAGTAATACATGCTCGGAATTCAGTGCAGGGGAAGGTCACTGTGCATACTTTTGCTAGCATTTCTTCTTCAAATAGTCAGGAAACAACATCAGTGAGAAGGCTTATGAGGTAACTCTATCTATCTATCTGTTGATGTGTTTATCTGAATTTCATGTGTTTGATAGTGCGCATCGATGATTGTTATATATCTTCAATGTAACTTCTTTGATTTCCTCAGGATGGAAGAACAATGGTGGAGAGTAAGACAGCAGACCTGAGATCTCAAGGACTTCGTTGAATCCTTAAAGTCGGTATTGTGTTTACAAGATATTGTCTCTTTTAAATATTGTGTGATACTTCAAGGACTTGTTGAATCCTAAATTGATCGTGTTGAATTGTTGTTTTGGTGGTAGTTGAAGACAAAGGAAAAATAAAAGCTTGAAGTTTGGTATTTTATTTGAAGGAAGGTTTCATCACAACATTTGGACCACCATTCATTTAATGGAAAGAAATATTTTTGATATTCCAATGTCAATATTCATAGGCAATCCCAAGATTCATATATACTATGTTTGTAGTTAATGACTTTATGGCCTTATAACTCAAAATCTAAGAATTTTTTGGACATGAGCCCTCTAATACAAGTTTCTATAATTCATCAAGATCTAAAACTTTCATGTTGAAAGTTTTCTTTGAATCATCTTGCATCATGGTGAAAAATTGGCATGATGTCATGAAGAAAAGCATGTATAAAACACTTAGAAAATTTTCTAAGTCTTAGAAACTTTGACTTTTCTAAATGAATTTGGACTTTCTTGATTTCTTGATGATCAAGTTTCATATTTTTGAATATCTTGATGAAATGTGATCTTTGAAACTCAAATTTGATCAAAAGGTCAAAGTTTGACTTTTGGTGTATCAGTTGACTTTTCATCAGTTAATTGAATTTCAACTGTCAATCATTTGATCTTGAGAAATGAATTGAACCATGAAATTAGGTCAAGATGATGCATTTGAATCCTTGATATCATGTTTCAAGCTAATAAGTCATGTATTAGGTCAAAAGTCAAAAATCAAGCATTCTTAGTCAAAACCCTAATTTTGACCATTTTATCCTTTTGGTGATTTGATCAATTTTCTTGGGGAGTTGTGATCCAAACTTGATCAATTGATACATATGAATTCAAAATGTTGATATGGGTCAAAAATCTTGAAGTTTAACTGTAAGCTGACCACAGTTGACGTTTTATCCAATACAGTTGATTTTAGGTCATCTGATCAATTGACTGAGCAAACTTGAACGACAAGACTTGAAACCTGACATGAGAAATCTTGAAAGTCCATAATGATCCGTGAAAATCATATGAGGCATTAAAAGTCTAATTGTCCTTGTGAAAACTCAAACCCTAATTTGAGGTATCAGTGTTGAGGAGATGTTTTGACCTAACCAATTCTTGTGCAAGCTTGAACTATTGAAAATCTTATGAAAAATGTCTTGAGAAATGAGAGGACAAATTTTAGAATACAACAAATATGATACATTCATTTAAGGTTGACTACGATCCTAACAAGAAGCTTTCCTAGTGTAACATGGACTTCACAGTTTACTGAAATGTATTCCTCATTGTTTTTAATATGCTTATACCTATAAGGAGAATAACTCAGAACATTCTTTTCCTGACTCCACTTTTAAGTTGAATATTTTTTTAGTTTATTATCAGCTATTGTAACCAACAATGTTGAACAAGTACTATTTTATATTATGAATTTACCTTTATATATTTGTAGTTGTTTCCAACTGTTACTTTATTTTGCTTTTTAATATATTCTCAAAAACGATATGGGCATGTCACTTTGTCTGAATCATTCAGAATTAATTACCCCGAAACCAATTATTCTTCACATGCATTCACTTTTCATGTGTGGACAATGTCATTTTTAATACTACTTTGCAATATTTACACACAAATTATACAACTACAGTTATCAACTTTTTGGAGTGACCTATGGCTACTTGGATGAATTCAGACTCATTGTTTGCATTATTTAAAATTATCTCTTCACAGTACAACATATGGATATTACTTTTATACTACAACACAACGTACTGTTCTCACAATATCATCATCAATATTGTCGTGCTTATTCCCTTTAACACTTACCATTAATTTAATGTAAATAAAAACTACACCCTCCATCCAAATATATTCACTAACTGTTTGAATAATATAGCAAGTGTGAGTAAGTGAGGAAATAGTCTCGCATTAGATAGAAATGTGGAGACTTAAACATGTATAAGTGAGAGAATCTACTCATCTATCACTTTAAAGTTTTAGGTGGAGAAGTGGTGTTACTCTCTCAAAGGTGACAACTCCAATCACTTAACAATTTGAACCAAATAATTAAACAAAATACATAACTTCATATTATTAACACATTAACATTAGTCTTAACCACTACCAGTTCATACTTAATATCTAACAATTTCTTAACAACACAAATTTTGGTGAACCACAACTGCTGCAAACAACACAAAACAATTATCACCTCTTCTAAGTCTTCGGCTGTTTGCAAATTCGTACCATCTGAGTCCTATAAAATTTTCTTCGGACTCCTCTCAACTACAAAGAACACAATGATAACTTTCACCGGTGTCCGAGTCAACTAAGAAAATCTAATGACGTCCAGAAAACAAACATGACCTAATAACATGTTTGGGAAATTGTTGTACATATTAAAACTGCATATAAATATTTCCATATTAAATATATATTGTGAACAACAAAAATCACTACTATAAAACTTATAAGAACGTTCCTCTTAACATCCCTGACTTGATTTCTTTCAGCCACATACAGTTTCTGGGGAGAATTTCCATTTCATCATCACTACTATCTTCCTCTGATTTGCATTCTAAAATTATCCCCAAAACGTAAGTATAACTCCATGCATGGCGAATACAAATATCTTGGAATTCATATAAAAAACCCTAATATGTATATATTACTTTTCTACAACTAAACATACACTATTATATCAAATCTTAATAAATCACATGTTACATTTCACTCTCTGAAGAAATGTTAATAACAGAAGGTCCTGCAATGGGAGATCTGCGAGGTTTCCTTCCTTGAAACCCTTCTTTTTGTCCTTCAACATCCTTCCATGCATGCATATTGACTTCAACATTAGGAGTTAGCAGCAAAGCATCTCCGCGGTCCTTAGCTACTACAGTTGTTTTTCCTTTTACATCTTTTACTCCTGCAACTCTTCCAACACCTATCGTGTCCTTAGAATGCCCTTCTTTTTCAGAAACATGTTTTCCCTTAACGCCGTTTAGTCTCCTACTAGATTCCTTGAAGTCCAAGAATTTCTGGTCCAACTTCATTCTTCTTCAGGCCGTTTAGTTCTCCATTTTCGTTATAGATATATGTAAACAACAAAAAGAAAAACAATATGACTGTTATAATAATTTACATCGCTCATGGATTTTCTCTACAACTATAACAAAAACATAATTCTCATCAACCTTCTAACTCTAATGGAAGATAATGACGCTCCACTTGATATGTGTTGTACCCCAAAAAATTTCCTTTCATTTTTACTCAAGGCATGTTCCTAGAGGTCCTCAATTGTTCAAGGTTGACCAAAGAATTGATCAGACAAATTCTCCTCCTAAGCCATGAACCTCCAACTAAGATTTCACTTTTCACTAAGATGTTTGGGTTAAAAAGGCTCCAAATTATTTACATGTTCCCTAATATGTATTCAATAATGTTCATGCCAAATTTCATGCCTCACACGACAAGTTTGCTCATTCAACTGCTCAAGTGTTTGAAAATCAACTTTACTAGGTCAAAAGTCAACTGTGACCAATATACAGTCAAACTTCAAGATTTTTTGTCAACATCAACATTTTGAAGTGATAATCATCATTTAATCAAGGGTTGATCATGATTCCTCAAGGAATGTTCTTAATTTGTCAAAAGGCAAGAATTGCTAAATTATGGTTTCTATAGGAAAAGTCAACTGAACTTTGACCAGGCACAACTTTCACATACTTCATCCATTTTGCCACAACTAAAGCCCATCTTGAAGAAAATTCAATTCCCTGCAACTTCTCCTTTATCCTTAAGTTCAAGAGATGCACCATTTGAAATATACAAGCTCATACATTACAGGTCATTTTCAGAAAGTCAACAAAAGACACTTTTTTCCAAGACCATTTACATCACGATAAAGTCTTCAAATGCAAAATTGATTAAAAGAGAGATTGAATGAGATATCTTGGGATTTTCAAAAAGTCAAAAATCATCCTCAAAAGATGAAAATTGAGCAAGTTATGGCTTGTACAATTTGGGAAAATTTGAGAAATTTTAAGAATTGTGCATTGGGCAAACTTGAACTTTTAGGTCAATGGCCTAAATTTTTGGACTCCAAGCATCTTCATGACCTTATAAGAGATATCTAAACTCATTTTTACCTTGCTTGGCCATGCCTACCTATTTTATTCATATTTATTTTGTTTTATTCAAATAAGTACAAAATAAAATGCATAAAATAGTAAATGATGGGTTATATTTTAATGGGATGATGTTTGGACTTTCCTTAAGGCTCAAGAAGCGTGCAAAAACATGACCAGGTTCATTGTAGTCCAAAATGGCATGTTTTCTTCATAAATATGGTAAAATTTCAAATTTTGATCATGGATTCAATTCATAAGTTAAGGACCAGATTCTTTCCTTGTTTCTTTCTTAACTTCACCTCCTCTATATAAGGACCATTTTTGCAAGCTTATCACACGCACAAGTTTCCTGAAAAAGCCACACAAATTTCTAAAAAATTTGACAATGTTATCAAAATCGAAACTCACATTGTAGCCACTATAAATCCAAAATAACCACATCATTCACTCTCAGGAGATTCCAGGAAGCATTTCCCTTCATCAGGAAGACCAAATGCATACAGGAACACCGTTCACCCGATTCTTCCATTTGGTAAAAATTCACAATCTCAAACATATTCAATATGTAATTTAAATCCATATTGATCATATATCCATGCTATGAATGATGTTTGTGAATGTTTTAATGTGTTATATGTGAAAATCAGTGCTAAAATAACAAGACACTATTGTTAGGGTTTGAAAATGTGTAAGCTTTGGTTTCGATGATGGAGGCATTTTCAGACCAAGCTAAGACCATGGTTGGATTCACAACCTAGGTTTTAGGGGTAGGGGTAGACAAGGGAATGGCGGTCGTCATCCACTACTATAAAATGCGTAAAGAAATATGTCATAGTCACCACTGTTTTTCACTAAACTGTGGTGACATCTCTAAAATAAGACGTGTCTTTTCTTTTTTATTTATAAATTTGTATATAACAACAGTTGAGAAGTCAACCATGGTAAAACCATGAGGCTTTCATGGGTTCGAACCTTAGCGCCATCATATATATTATTCCTTTAATGTTAAGGTGTATCTTTTCTTTTTTATTTATTTTTGTATAAAAACATAAAGGGATATGACTACAGTATGGTACATTCCACCGTTGTCATATATTTATAATAAATAAATACTTATCAATACAGTTGGTAGAGAACTGTTGTGAAATAATTTACCCATATATAAGCGAATTAACTCTCACTTATTGACAGTAGCGTCGTTTCCTTCACAGTGAAACCCTAGCACCCATTTTTTCTCTTCTTCTTCGGCATTAGCCATGAATCTTGTGCTTCATACGTTAAGATATTCTTCTTCTTACATCTTATTGTTAGATAGTTCCTCATTATCTCGTTTGTTGTATGTTGTTTTTTATTTATTAATTGTTCTTATTTTTTCATATTCGTTCTGAATAACAGCTTAACAAAGATCATACTTTTGCTATGGTATATATTGTTTGTATAGTTATGGAAAAAAGTACAAGCAGCATGAAGCTATGATAGAAACTTCATCCACCTTGTACTTCTTATTCATAGCTTCACAAATAAGATGTTTTTCATACTTTGTTGACAAATAAGTTGCATTTTCACATGTTGATAACTTTCACGGTTATTGTAGGACTCAACAAGAACAACACATTTTAGTTAATAAAGAAACAACAACGACATCAAACTTAATCTAGTTTGAGATACAATGAGAAGAAATATAAGAAGTATGAAGCTGTTGTGTAAGCTTCTTCCTCCTTATATTTATTTTTCATTGCTTCAAAAACTAGATGAACTTTAGAATTGATTCCTGTTCTACGATTAGTTTCAATAAAACGTGCGTCATGGAAATTTATAATATATCTTTTTCATTGCTCATAAATTTATAATATCTGGCTATGTTGTATGATGTTGTTTGAGTTTATTATATTCTATGCAGATTGTTTGTTTCACCAACCCTCACTTAAAGTACATTCATTTAAATTGACATAGATACTATAATTTGAAAATTAAATTGTATTTGAAAACCAATTTATATTAATCATTATTTCTGAATTGTATGCGTCTCATCATTAATTTCATGTTCTTTTACGTATAGATTATGGTATAATAACCTGGCTCCTCAGATGCATCGTTGTCTTCTATTATAGTTCAATTTTCTTAACTACAATTTATTAGATAATCTGCCTCATCATCAGCACCAATGATCCTAAAATTACAATTATAAAAATTATGATGATAAGTGATGATGATGAGGAAGATTATCCAATGTCTTGTTATGGAAATTTAACTATAATCGAAGATAACGATGTATCAAATGAGTTAGACCAATAAACCACAATATATATGTAAAAGAGAATGAAATGCACTGTGAGACGCATGCAATCAGAAAAATTAATGGTTTGTTTAAGTTGGCTATAAAGAATAACTTAATTTTCAAATTATAGACTTCTTCATCATTTTGAAAGCTTGTATTTCTTTAGTGAGGTGTATGGAAAACAAGCAATCTACATATTATATAATAAACTCTGGGCACTTTTCACAATGGTTATCTATTGTAACTGTGATCAAAGGTCATTTATGTTTTACATAATTTTCTGTTGATGTGTTTCGAACCCAGTACCTAAGTGTACATATCACAACAGTTTATAAGTATATTTGTTGTGATAAGCGGCGCGCATCACGTCTTTCAATAAAAGTTTCCAGACTGTGGTAGAAACAGTGAACTTACAACCACACCCTACTTAACAACGTTATGACCCGCATTATGGTACCCCTTTTCTAACCGCTGTGAAAGAGGTTTTCTGTAGTAGTGATCTTTTGTATTTTCGCAGCAGTTGGAAAAGGGTTTGGCATGGTCTTCCATTTCCTCAACTCCTCCCTACATTTTCTCATGCGAATTCAACAACCACCACTTAACATTTTAGGGTTTTAGAATGTTATAAATAGGACCATTACTTCACTTTTCAAAGGATCCAAGCTTAGTACAATATAATCCGTATACTTTACCATTTGTAAGCTATAATTCTGTATATCGGAGGATTATATCAGTTGTTCTTGTATTGAGTTTGGAGCTTTTATCTTGCAGCAATTTAATCTTGCCGACATTATTTTCACATTCAATTATTTCCGTTAATTTATTTTAGTAACAAATTCAAGTCTCCATTGGAGCATGTTTTTATTATTAAGCATATTTTATTATATTTTCGTTCTTTTATATGCATGTTATTACTTGTTTTACTTTACCAAAATTTATTTTTTTAAGCTTTACTTTCTAAATTGCTCGCTATATTTTTGTTCTCGTTCTTACTTAGATTTCAAAATTTATAATGCTGGAATGTGAGGACCGTTGATTCAACGGTACTCTGTATGTTACTCTTTTAGAAATATTTTTGGGACTGTTTTGGTTTTATTCCAATTTTCTGTTATTGATTTTTATTCGGTTACTACGAAAGTGGAGTCGTATATACACCAGGTGTGATCGAAAGTCGTCTGATACTAAAGATTAAATTGTTAAGATTTTTACTAATAAACATCACGAAAGCACTCTATTAATTAATTAGGAAAGTTTGATATTTTCAGAAAGTGATTTTAAAACTATTTTTGGACGCGTTTATAAGTTTAAGATCTGATTGTTCGACCGGAAGCCGAAAAACCTTTTGTCATACGGTGGCCAGAACCGGGACGTGGTTTCCCTATTTTGTTAAGGAATTTGCTGGTTTGCATTTTGCGTTTGTGTTTGCAAAATTTCACGGTAAGAAAGAGTCGCCACCGACTTTTATTTTATCCAACAAGGAAAGGAAAAAAGCACAGAAAAATTCCTTTTTCGAGATATTTCTGAGTACGGGGGGTAGATTTATAGAAAGGGAAGGTATTAGCACCCTTTATATCCGTAGTTATCTACGGGCTCTTAGGTACTTGCTCATCATTTTCAAAATTGTTTTCTTTTTGTTTGTGCGCTTTGAAAAGTTTTTTGTTTTGACTTCGATTTAACTCTTGCTTCTGTCTTCAAGAGTGTAATGAAGTGTTTTTGAAAACTTTGTTTATAAAGGAGTGTAAGTAGGAAAATTTTGTTTGGAATGAGCAAGTAATTAAGAACTAATCTACCTACTCAAAAAAAGAATCGTTCTGTATCCGTTTCCTTTAGACAACGCTATCCCACTATTAGTGAGTAGGTAGCACCGTCGTTGGAGTTTGAGGGTCAATTCGAAAGGGACGTACGATCACTAAAGCAATGTTAGGACGTCTTAGTAATAACCCTAATGTCTTAGATCAATTATTCGAGGCAACAATTCCGAGGCAACCATTCTGAGGCAAATTTTCCGAATCGGGACTTTGATCTTTGTTTAGATAAAAGGACGACCACTAAAGCATGCTATACTCAATGGCCATTTACCGAAGGCAACCAAGTGGGAGTGTACCCTAGGAGTGCGCATGTGCGAATGATTCAATTTCAGTTTATTTATCTTTTCACATTTAGGGTGATCTAACTGTTTTAAAATTAATCATACATTCTTGTCATGCATCCCTATATCATACATATAACAGTTAATAATTTGCGGAATTTAAAGTCCGAAATTTAAACTACGCTATTACAAGGCTTCAGATATTTACATAGCCAAAAACAAACCCTTTGAAAATAAAATGATAAATGTAAATAAACGTCCTAATTAAACTATTACAAACTGTAGGCAGTTACATCAATATGATAAATAATAAAAATAAAGCGCGCGAGAAGAATTAAGATCAACGAGAATTTAAGGTTTTGACCCTTCTAACCTAATTAAAAGAAAAATTGTTTTTTTGTTGTTTTTAATAAAAGAAATAAGTTTTATAAATTAAATATGCAATTAATTAGTTAATTAAATTAATTAATGAAAATAATTACATGACCTATTTTGGTTTCTTTGGTTATTTTAGGAAAAAATAAAATATAATTAAGTTAGTAATAAAACCTATTTATTCTAATTATTTTTAAGTTATTTACAAAAATAAATTAAAGTTTTACCTAAAATTAAAATTTAATTAAGAAAAAAATCCTAAATCTATTTTTATGTGATTTTTATATTTGTTTATTGATAAAAAAATAAAAGGGATTAAAATAAATAAATAAAATGAATAAAACATGAAAATAAAGATGGGCCTAGTAGCAAAAGTAAATAGGGGGTGCAATCATCAGAAATCCCTAGGCTTGAATCTTCGAAAGCTTCATGCTCTAACTATGGTATTTTTTTATTCTTGCGTGAAACCTATGATTCAACCATCCATAATTGTTCTATATAAACTCAAACAAACGTTAGCATACCATAAAATGTGATTAAAATTAGAGATTCAAAGTTTAAAATTTTACCAAACCGGTGTTGTCAAATGGGGGGCGTGCTAGGCGTGTGATGGATTGCTCTTGGACCTTGTAAGACTCTTGAGGACTTCAAGAGGATGGTTTGAGGCTTGATGTCAATTGAGAGAGACTGGAACCTCGAGATATGACTTGCACCAATCCTTTGATTTATGGAGAACTTTTTGAAGAGCTTTTAGAGAGCTTTTTGAAAAGCTTTTTGAGAGCTTTTTAGAGAGGATTTTCGTGTGTTTCAAGCTTGTATGTATCTATATTTATAGAGGAGAATGAGGAGACAAGAAAGCATGGAAAGAATCTCCCTCATAATGTTGTGTTTTAAGACCATGATCAAAACTTGAAAAAAATCCCATATTTGATGATTTTATGCCATTTTCACATGTG
The DNA here is from genome assembly GCA_948472305.1 of Vicia faba. Lineage (NCBI taxonomy): Eukaryota > Viridiplantae > Streptophyta > Magnoliopsida > Fabales > Fabaceae > Vicia > Vicia faba. The sequence goes on from OX451738.1 coordinate 374,985,342, forward strand.
GATGAACCTGGACATATTTGAAAGGTTATTGCACGAAATCAATTGACATAAACCAGCATAAAACTTTCCCAAAATAGATTCACATCAAAATTTACATTATTTCTATTATTTATTTATTTAATTCTGAATTTTAATGAATAAAATATCAAAATAAATAGTAGAAAAATGTATGGGTGGGTTTAGAGGTCGTGGACCATGTTAGGAATGAGTTTCAAACTTGAAAAGATAGGCCCATTTGGAAAAAATCTATGTTTGGTCAATATTGGCTTCATGCATTTTTTCAAAAATTGTCCAACTTTGACAATGCATATCTCTCTCAATTTTAACCTTATGAGGGTGTTCTTGGACTTTTTAGAAAGCTTGAGACGTCCTCTAATCAACACTTTTGGTCTCATCTCAATTTGATATTCCATGCTTAAGTATGAAGCTTTGACAAAAAAGGTGTTTTTTGTTGACTTTTCAAAATGACATATACTATCCAAATTCATAACTTCTTATGAGTGCATATTTTGAACTTTGGAGCTGAAGATGGATTGTAGGAAATTGCATCCTCTTCAAAATGAGCTTTGGATGGGTCATTTCTCATAAAGTATGAGAAAGTTATGCTTGGTCAAAGTTGAGTTGACTTTTCCTACAAAACCCTAATTTAGCAACTTTTGAGTTTTGATGAATTGTGAGAAATCCTTGAGGAATCATGATCAACCCTTGATCAAATGATGAAATAAACTTCAAAATAAGGATGTTGGCCAAAAATCTTGAAGTTTGACTGTATATGGGCCACAATTGACTTTTGCCCTAGCACAGTCGACTTTTGGACCTTTGAGCAATTGACTGAGCAAACTTCCTCTGCAAGGCTTGAAACTTGACATGGATGATTTTGAGAACACATTAAGACAATATTGAGAATTTGGGACCACTTGGACTCAATTATCTTGATGCAACATGAAACCCTAATTTGGGGTAGACTGCCTTAGGAGAGAGCTTGTCTGGCCAACCCTTGGACTACCTTGAGCAACTTGAGGATCTTTCTTGAAATGTTTTCAGAAATATGGGAGGGAAAATTTTGGGGTACAACAGCTGCCCCTGTTCAATCTTCTTAAACCTGAGGATATAGATTGGCTTTCGTGCCTTTCGTGATCCGAAGGTGGAAGAGGATTGAACACTAGAGTGCCCAGAAATTTGCACTCGCATGAAGCGGTAATTGTCTTGTGATGTCGGGAATGGGCTTACATATGCCATTTGGAAATTGCTGACGAGGGGATGGGATACCATCAAAAGGATCATCGATCGCATAAGAGATTCCTTAGCGAGAGCTTGTATACCTGTCGTTGAGGAAGATTCCGCTGGGGAAGGCTGATCTTTGTTGAGAGAAGTAGAATTTTAGGAGTTTCGGTCGTCCGTATTCTACTGAGGAATCATCTCTGCCGAAATTTAGGAACTCGTTCGTAATTCAAGTGAGGAAACGTCTCTGTCAAGATTTAGGAACTCGTCCGTAATTCAACTGAGGAAAAATCTCTGTCGAGATTTAGGAACTCGTTCGTAATTCAACTGAGGAAACATCTCTGTCGAGATTTAGGAACTCATCCGTAATTCAATTGAGGAAACATATCTGTCGAGATTTAGGAACTCGTCCGTAATTCAACTGAGGAAACATCTCTGTCGAGATTTAGGAACTCGTTCGTAATTCAACTGAGGAAACATCTCTGTCGAGATTTAGGAACTCGTCCGTAATTCAACTGAGGAAACATCTCCATCGAGATTTAGGAACTAGTCCCTAATTCAACTGAGGAAACATCTCTGTCGAGATTTAGGAACTCGTCCATAATTCAACTGAGGAAACATCTCTGTCAAGATTTAGGAACTCGTCTGTAATTCAACTGAGGAAACATCTCTGTCGAGATTTAGGAACTCGTCCGTAATTCAACTGAGGAAACATCTCTGTCGAGATTTAGGAACTCGTCCGTAATTCAACTGAGGAAACATCTATGTCGAGATTTAGGAACTCGTCCGTAATTCAACTGAGGAAACATCTCTGTCGAGATTTAGGAACTCATCCGTAATTCAACTAAGGAAACATCTCTGTCGAGATTTAGGAACTCATCCGTAATTCAACTGAGGAAACATCTCTGTCGAGATTTAGGAACTCGTCCGTAATTCAACTGAGGAAACATCTCTGTCGAGATTTAGGAACTCGTCCATAATTCAACTGAGGAAACATCTCTGCTGAGATTTAGGAACTCGTCCGTAATTCAACTGAGGAAACATCTATTGGATTAAAATATCCAGCGTCAACCTTAGGGATTCGAAGGGCTTAACATCCCCCCATGGGCGCCTACACAGGTGTGTTAGGTGGGCCAGGTAGGCCCCTTGTTGGATTCGCTATAAGGAAATAGAGTAGCACCTTGGCTACAAGCAATTTCTTTTAGCGCAGTGGTAGGCGCTTGATTCTTCAATTGGCATCAGAGCGCCTGGTTCTGAGCTAAAACACTTAACCGTGTCAGTACAAGATCCAGCGTCAGAAAAACACAATGGCAAGAACATATCAACACACCAACAATGACAACAATGAAGATAGAGACAGATTCAGCGGCAAACCTCCAGTCTTTGATGGAGAGAATTTTGATTACTGGAAAGAAAGAATTGAAAGCCTCTTTCTGGAACATGATGCTAATCTGTGGGACATGGTGTCAAATGGATACACACACCCAGTGAATGCAAGTGGTCAGAAGATTGACAGGAAGGCAATGTATGATCAACAAAAGTGTGACTTCAAAAATCACCACAAGGCCAAAACTATTCTTCTCAGCGCCATCTCTTATGCTGAATATGAAAAGATATCTAACAGAGACACTGCAAAGAGTATGTTTGACTCTCTCAGAATGACGCATGAAGGCAACATTCAGGTCAAAGAAACTAAAGCTCTTGCGCTCATTCAGAAGTATGAGGCATTCAAAATGGAAGAAAGTGAATCAATTGAAACGATGTTCTCAAGATTCCAAATTCTGGTGGCTGGTCTCAAAGTTCTGGACAAAGGGTATTCTACTGTTGATCATGTCAAGAAGATCATCAGAAGCTTGCCAAAACAGTGGAGGCCAATGGTTACAGCGCTGAAGCTAGCTAAAGATCTCAACAAAATCTCTCTGGAGGAACTTATCAGCTCCCTCAGAAGTCACGAGATAGAGCTAGAAGCTGATGAACTTCAGAAGCAAGGTAAGCCTTTAGCCTTAAAATCAAACAGAAAATCTGACTCCAAAGTTTTGCAGGCTGTTGAAGAAACTTCTGATGGGTCCTCATCAGAAGAAGACGAACTTTCCCTCCTCTCCAGAAGAGTGAATCAACTATGGAAGCAGAGGCAAAGAAAGTTCAGGAATACCAGAAGATCCGATCAGAATGAGTCCTCCTCCAGATACAGAAGGCCAGACTCCTCCTCTGGATACAGAAAATCTGAAGGCTCTTCAGGAATCAGAAAGCCAAATACCAAGGACATCATCTGCTATGAATGCAACGAGCAAGGACACTACAAGAGTGATTGTCCAAAGCTTCAGAGGGAAAAGCCCAAAAAGAAGTTTGAAAGGGAAAAGAAGAAGAGTCCCATGGCTACATGGGATGACTCTGACTCGTCTGAAGCTGACTCAGAATCAGATGATGAGAGAGCAAACATAGCTCTCATGGCTAACATATCAGAAGACAGTGAAGCTTCTGAATCAGACTCTGAATCAGACACCGAAGAGGTATTCCCTGACTTTGCAATTAATTTTACTAAGGCTGAACTTGCTGAAAGCCTTAACGAAATTCTGGAAAGATATCAGCAGATCAGAGTTAAATTCAGAAACCTGAAAAGGAATCTTGATTCTGACTCTGATAAAACTGAGAGTCTTAAATTGGAAAATTCTGAGTTGAAAAATAAAATTTCAAAATTAGAAAATCTTTTACAAAACACTCAGAAGGAAACAATTTCTGAAACTTCCAGCAGCGCTGATGAGATCATCAAGGAGTATGATCACAGCTTTCAGAAGTTCCTTGCTAAAAGCATAGATAGAAGCAAAATGGCTTCAATGATCTATGGAGTTAGCAGAAACGGCAGAAAGGGAATAAGATACCAAGGTAAGGTACCTACACCAAAGAATGCCATGGATCTAATTATTAAACGCACTCCTCTGAACTCATACTTTATGTATGGTCACACACATGACATTAAATATACTAGTAATAACTATTCTGTGAAACCAAAATTCAACCAGAGTTTTGGTAAAGCTAACAAATCAGGACCCAAGAAAATATGGGTACCTAAGGATAAAATAATACATGTTGCAGATATCTTTAGCAGCAAATCAGAAACACCAGTCATGGTACCTGGATTCTGGCTGCTCACGACACATGACGGGAAGAAGGCATATGTTCCAAAGCCTGGAACTTAAGCCTGGAGGCCACGTAGGCTTTGGAGGCAATCAGAGGGGAAAGATCATTGGCTCTGGAACAGTAGGTAATGGAAATCTTCCCTCTATAAATAATGTTCTATTAGTAGATGGATTAATGCATAATCTGTTATCCATAAGTCAATTAAGTGATAACGGTTATGATATAATCTTTAATCAAAAATCATGTAAAGCTGTTAGTCAGAAAGATAGGACTATCCTATTTAATGGAAAGAGGAAAAACAACATTTATAAAATCAAACTTTCTGAACTGAAAAGTCAGAATGTAAAGTGTCTTCTGTCTGTCAACAAAGAGCAATGGATTTGGCACAGAAGATTGGGGCATGTTAGTATAAGAAGAATATCTCAGATTAACAAACTCAATCTGGTCAGAGGACTTCCTAATCTAAAGTTCAATTCAGATGCTCTGTGTGAAGCATGTCAGAAAGGCAAGTTTGCAAAACCTGCTTTCAAATCTAAAAACGTTGTTTCCACCTATAAGCCATTAGAACTTCTGCACATTGACTTATTTGGACCAGTTAAAACTGCTTCAGTCAGTGGCAAGAAGTACGGGTTAGTAATCGTAGATGACTATATCAGATGGACATGGGTAAAGTTCTTAAGACACAAGGACGAGTCACACTCTGTGTTTGTCACCTTCTGTAACCAAGTTCAGAATGAAAAGGATCTTAGAATAGTTAAAGTCAGAAGTGATCATGGTGGGGAATTTGAAAACAAAGATTTTGAGTCATTCTTTAATGACAGAGGCATTATGCATGATTTCTCTTGTCCTAGAACTCCCCAGCAAAATGGAGTTGTAGAACGAAAGAACAGAACATTGCAAGAAATGGCCAGAACCATGATCAATGAGACAAACGTTGCTAAGATCTTCTGGGCAGAGGCAATAAACACAGCGTGCTACATTCAGAATAGAATCTCCATAAGACCTATTCTGGAAAAGACTCCATATGAATTGTGCAAGAACAGAAAGCCCAATATTTCATATTTTCATCCATTTAGATGTACTTGTTTTATGTTAAATACAAAAAATTATTTGAACAAGATTGACTCCAAGCCTCAAATAGTTCTGAGATACTTGGATGCGTGCAAAGCTGATGGAACAACACCCAATCTAAACATTCAAGATCTTCAGCAAAAGGTACCAGAGGTTACTCTGAAGAAGACTAAGAAGAGAAAGGCTGTATTAGAAGGATCGTCTCAGCAGACCCCAAAGAAGAGAGGTAATCTGTCTTCTGTTAATGTTTTAAATTCATATGCTGTTCCAACATTTATTCCAACCCCAAATTTATTTGAAATCCCAATTCCCATTCCAATCATTGATGATACTGAACCTGAGTTTGACCCTTCTGAGTCATTAACCCTCAGAAGATCCCGCGCCAAACCTCATATTCCAAAACCTCAATCAGAAAATCCACACTCTTCCGCTCCCCATACATAAAATCCAAATCCTCAACCAGAAACTCCCCACTCACCACAACCAGAAACTACACTCTCACCAATACCAGAAGATCCACACTCACCAGAACCAGAAATTCCACAACCTCCATCTCCACAATCAGAACTTAATCCACCTTCACATCAACATGAATCATCTCCACAACCTGAGTTTCAACACTCTGAGGCTCAAACCCCAGAACCTCAATCATCTGAATCCTCTGAACCACAACCCTTAGCCGTACAATTTCCTGGTGGTACCACTGTTAATATCCCTCAACTGCCATCCTCACCAGAAATTACTCCACCTAATACCCTATCCAGTCCAATAATCATTCCTGATTCTCCTACTCCCTCACCCAAGAAAAATCCATATGACCACAACAAGACCTTCATTGATCTAATAGTCCTTGAACGCCTTGCTGCCATTAAAAATAAAACAGCCATTCCCAAACCTAAACAACCAAATGTTGGTTCTAGCATCTTGAATTTTGAAACAGATATGCAGAAGTGGATTTCTTCTCTAAAACAGGCTAGTCTGGAAGTGATTGATCCTGCTGTTTCAGACCACCTCTGGACACAATTCAGAAGATGGGTATGCGCTGAAACCTTTAAGCTGCAAGACCAAAGCTAATGACAGGCTCAATAGAACTTCAGCAATCTGCTGAAAGAAATTGAAGGCCTGCTGACGGGTAAAGTTCTTCTTCTGGACAATGAGCCTTGGTCTGAAAAGCATCCAGCTTCAATAGTTCAACCAGCAGAAGAACAGACGATTCCAGCTGAAGATTTGAGTCAAGAAGAAATTATTACATAAAGCTCTCAGAAGCATCCTGATTCTGACATTTCTCAAGCTGCATTGGACAGGCAGACTCTTAAAGAGCTGAAGCAAAATGATCTTCGACTACAGAAGAGAATGGATGAGAATGATCAACGAATGAAGGAAAGGATGGATGTTCAGGATAGTAAGATTGACTCAGTAGTCAGCATGGTGCATCAGCAGAAGGAAACCACTGATCAGATTAAGAACATGCTAGAAGCTCTGTTCACACGCCTTCCTCCCCATTCTTAGATTTTGTTTCTTGATGTTTTCATTGTTTTCTTTACATGTTATCTGTAATATTTTCTGAGCTCTGAACTGAATACAATCGTTTTTCTGCACTGATCGTTTTTAACTTCAATTATTAGCACTTTTTGATTGCTGACAAAAAGGGGGAGAAAGAATGATATTTTTCAATAACGGATTACTGAGACAAAAGTATCAAACATTCTAACACTCTGATATACTTGAATGTTTCTTTGTTCTGCATAAGCTTACAGGTACAAGAATTTAATTATCTCTGATACACTGAAGCTCTGCTCTAGTAAAGGAAAGATCTGATGCTCAAAGAAAGTTCAATAAAGATCTGATGCTAAAGGACTCATGGAATTAAAAGGGAAGTAATAAACTCAGGGGGAGTTTTTCTGATCATAACTTTGATACCTTTCTATTCCCTATCTTCTTATCTTTGATACCTTTCTGTTTATCGCTGATACAAATTTATTATTTGGTTATCTCTGATATTTTTTCTTTAAATTTCAATTGAAAATATCTGGTTTTTGTCATCATCAAAAAGGGGGAGATTGTTAGAAAAAAGTTTGAATCTACTACCCTAAGTTAAAGTTTTGATGATAACAAAATGCTAGATTAAATAAATTGTATGAGACATATATGCTACCTAAAAATTATATTGTGCATTTACAGAAACTCTAATGGATATCAGCATAAGAATGTCAACATCAGCATCAAAAGATGAAATATCATATGCCAGCATCAGAAGATGAAATATCATATGCCAGCATCAGAAGATCAAAGCATGTGCTTACGCTGAAGCTTGATGAATAGATCTGCGCTTAACATACTCTAAACTCTGATCAAGACCAAAACAATATCATCAGCACCTAGAAGCGTCAGAATAAGCCAAAGCCAATAACACGCTTAATTGACAACGGTACTGTGCATTCAAGTCACTTTATTACCAACGACTGTATTCTAAGACAAAGATCTTCTCAATATGGAAAGAACGTAATGGGCCTTGAAATGGAATAATTGACTACAACGTATCTTTTCCAAGGCTATATAAACAAGTCAGTTAGAAATGAATTGGCTAATGCTCTACAACTCTTTACACGCCTAAAGCAAATCATCTTCATCCTCACTCATACAACTTGCTATATCTCTCAAATTGCTTACTCTATAGTTATAGCATCCTAGTTTTACATAAGCTTAATTTGTGTATTATCACAGTTGTGATATAAAGTTTTTGTAGAAAACATTCAACACACATAGTATTCATTTATCTGTAAGAAAGAATTTCCTTGAGAAACTGGTTTGTGGTTTAGACTCAAGAAGGCTTTAGCAGTTGTTAAAGCAGTTGTAATATTCAGTTGAATATAGTGGATTAAGACCTCGTTGGAGAGAGGCGAAATCACCTTGACGGGTGGACTGGAGTAGTTTGAGATCAAACGAAACAGGATAAAAATAACGTGTTGTCTGCATTTGATTTCAAGTTTTATAATTCAACCCCCCTTCTTGTGTTTTTCACTTCTTCAATTGGTATCAGAGCAAGGTCATGGGTTCGAATCCCCCCGGCTGACACTGGGGGGAAGATTGTTGGATTAAAATATCCAGCGTCAACCTTAGGGATTCGAAGGGCTTAACATCCCCCCATGGGAGCCTACACAGGTGTGTTAGGTGGGCCAGGTAGGCCCCTTGTTGGATTCGCTATAAGGAAATTGAGTAGCACCTTGGCTACAAGCAATTGCTTTTAGCGCAGTGGTAGGCGCTTGACCCTACAACATCTCTGTCGAGATTTAGGAACTCGTCCGTAATTCAACCGAGGAAACATCTTTCTGAGATTTAGGAACCCGTCCGTAATTCAACTGAGGAAACATCTCTGCTCAGATTTAGGAACTCGTCCGTAATTCAATTGAGGAAACATCTCTACTGAGATTTAGGAACTCGTCCGTAATTCAACTGAGGAAACACCTCTGTCGAGATTTAGGAACTCATCCGTAATTCAACTGAGGAAACATATCTGTCGAGATTTAGGAACTCATCCGTAATTCAACTGAGGAAACATCTTTGCTGAGATTTAGGAACTCGTCCGTAATTCAACTGAGGAAACATCTCTGTCGAGATTTAGGAACTCGTCCGTAATTCAACTGAGGAAACATCTTTCTGAGATTTAGGAACCCGTCCGTAATTCAACTGAGGAAACATCTCTGCTGAGATTTAGGAACTCGTCCGTAATTCAACTGAGGAAACATCTCTGCTGAGATTTAGGAACTCGTCCGTAATTCAATTGAGGAAACATCTCTGTCGAGATTTAGGAACTCGTCCGTAATTCAACTGAGGAAACATCTATGTCGAGATTTAGGAACTCATTCATAATTCAACTGAGGAACATCTCTGCTGAGATTTAGGAACTCGTCCGTAATTCAACTGAGGAAACATCTCTGCTGAGATTTAGGAACTCGTCCGTAATTCAACTGAGGAAACATCTCTGTCGAGATTTAGGAACTCGTCCATAATTCAACTGAGGTAAAAGCTTCATAGCTTGAATTTTGTGAGAATTTAATCGTATCCTTCCTGAAAGGTAAAGGTTAGTTGTATGTAATGCATGATATGTATCAAGCAAATGATGTTCTCAAAATAAATGAGATTGTGTCGTATGATGCGTATGCATGTCATGATGTATGGAAATGTGATGTTTTTAGCTGGGAAAATAAATCCCAGATTGCTGCTGGAGAAAAGAATTGAATTCTTCATTTCCGTTGGGGATAGTGAATGAAGATGATTGTGAGAATAAACCTGCAGGAGAGGATAACTCCGCTCAGGAATAAACTGATGGGGAAATGACTTTGTGGGGAGGACATACTCTGCTAGAGGACCTGTTAATTTGGAGAAATAAACTCAGCTGGGGATGAGTCCTCATTTCCGGTGATGATGAATCCTGTTGGGGATTGAATTTCTGTTTGTAAAAGGGAATGAACTCCGCTGGGGATGGTTTTCCAGTTGTTACTTCAATGGGAATAATCTTTTAGGCTCTACTAGGGATAATTCTCCAGTGCTGATGGTAGATAAACTGTGCTTGGGGAGAATATTGTCGATTCATTCGCGGTTGCGAGCTTCAGCTGAGGAGAATTAACACCACTGTCTTTCTCTTACTCTGCGGGGAGTGAATGTTATTGGGACGCACGCTGAGGATATGATGATGGCTTTGCATCGAGATTTTTCTGCCCCTGTATCTGCGGGAGAAGGTGCCTGCGGAGGCCTTGTGGATCGAGTGTTATCCCAACCTATGAGGTGCTTGGTAACTGCCGATCAGAACGATAAGTCTTTTAAGTGATGAGATGGCGGGACATAGTCGTACGCTTTAATCCCTAACTTTTACCTGGACTGTCTCTTCAGATTTTCAGTCCACCGGGATACCCTTTTTTGCCCAAGCCGCCTTTTCAAGTTTTCGACTTGCCGGGTGTACAGATTTTTCTCTTTATCCATAATTTTTGCCCGAACCCTTTTGGTTCATCGGGATGTCCTTATTTTTGCCTAGGCCAGTCGACCTAGCGGGGTTTTTTTCACGCACATTATTTTCTGACTATGTCCATGCTCTCCGAGTGTAGGGAGTTGTCACTGTTGGTAGTGTTGTGTTGCCATACTACCAGAAGACGTTCGTTTGATCATGCAAGATTCGTTGTTGGAATACATGTCCAATGCCCCAAGTCATTCAGATGGAGATTTGCCCCTGGCTATATGGCATCTTTGAGAGATTCCTTGAATCTTGACTTGACCTCCCCAAATGATGGACAATGATCATGCCGTTCCCCTTGGTTGGAAGCGTTTTTCCACTTAAGGTGATCACTCTCGTTGGAGGAGGTTTTTGTTCACTAGATATTCGTCATGCGAATTTCTCTGCTGTTGAACAAATAGTCATATGCAAACAATGTTATTTTAAGAATGCAAAGCTTATGTCTGTCTTGAAATTTTTGAAAATTCATTTTTCAGTAAGACAGGAAAATTTTGTAAAATGTGATGTCAACTCAAGATTTACAGCAAGTCCTACAGGAGTCAGGATACCTTTTGTGACAGTATGCTTTCGAACTAACCCATGCTTCAGCTAGGACTTTTAAGGGTTACAACGTGGCCTGGTTCACGGCTCAAGAAACAAAGGATAAAGGCTCAAAATTTATTTGTACCCACCCGTTCTTCGTGATGTTCTTCGATCCTAAACTCAGCTAATTGTGCATTTAGATCCCGTTTGAGTCTTTGCTCTGATATTCCAGTGATGGTTCGGATAATGACAATTTATTTTGAACAGGAAGTCATTTTTGTTAAGAGTTTGTAGGGCCTCTTTCTTTTTTGATTTTATTATCCTTATCTTTTGCTTGAACTGTTTCTTTTGTGATTACAGTCAGCAGGATGCCCTAGTTTTTCTTAAGTCTCCTTCATAGGTTTTGACTTAATGGGCTTTTATTTCGAGAGATAATGACTGCATGTCTTGACGATTATACGGAATCATCACCGTCTTTTGTTTTGGAAGGACCTCTTTGATGCCATTCATTGTGCACCTGAATTAACTGAGAAAACTACCCTGCCCCCAGGTTGTGATTAAGTTTTTTTTTTAATTTGTGTGAAAAGAAAAAACTCCAACTTCTTTGGCTCAAAGGGGTTGACGAAGTATTATCTTCCTTATAACTCCACTGTTTAGGATTTGAAACAACGCCTGTACATCGTCAGCGGGGTCTGTTCAAAAGCATATTGTAGAGATTTTGATATCATTTTCGTCATCCTCCCTCTAAAGGCTTAGAGTTTTTTAATCGAGAGTTGAACATCACAAAAATGAAAGCAATTTGAATATAGTGAATAAGAATGGATTGATTCAAAACAGACATATGCAATGTATTGTACCCCAAAATTTTCCCTATCCTTTTATCAACATTTCTCATCACAAGGCTCTTTGAACTCAAGATCAAGCTAGGGTTTGCTCTACTCAAGACATCTCCTTGCACTGTTGACCTAAACTAGGGTTTGAGTTTGTACAAGGATTTTTGGACCTTCAATGCTCAAATTGACTTTCATAGTTCATATTGGACTCATAATTTTGTCCATACCAAGTTTCAAGCCTTGAATCAAATTTTTGCCTAGTCAATTGGACAGTTGACCTAGAAATCAATTATATTGGGGAAAAAGTCATTTGTGGCCAATTCACAGTCAAACCTCATGAATTTTGACCCACATCAACATTATGAACTCATATGAACCATTTGATCAAGTTTGGACCACAATTCCACAAGAAATTTGATTAGATCACCAAAAGGGCAAAATGGTCATTTTTAGGGTTTTGACTGTACAAAGGCAATTTCTGACTTTTTGACCTAGCCAAGGGCAATTCAAGCTCAACCAAGGACTCAAGGGCTCAATGGAATCATCTTGACCTATTCAACAAGTTCAAAAGATCTCAAATGCATGGGATTGACAGATGAATTTTTCAGTCAACTGATCAAAATTTGACTGTACACTGAAAAGTCAAACTTTGACTTTTTGATCAAAATCAAGTGCCAAGGGTCATTTTTCATCAAGATGTGTCAAATTATGAAAATTGTTCATCAAGAAACCCAAAATTGCAAATTAGGGTTTGAAATTGAAAAAAATTTCATAACTTAGAATTTTTCTAAGTTATGAAATTTTCTTAATTTTTCCTAAATTTGTCCCACATTTTCACCATGATGCAAATGGATTCAAACAAAACTTATAACATGAAAGTTGTATTTCACCACAAAGTCTACAACTTTTATTCACAAAGTTTTCTCAAAGGAATCTTGGATCTCAAGTTATGATTTTTGGAACAAGGGTCCCTAAAACTTTTAACTTAGTGAAATTTTGCCCTAGTTTAGGCAAGATTTTGACCTATCTTCTTGGCCATTTTCACATAGTTCCACTTGGAGTATCAAGTTTCATTTCAAAGATAGATTATATATCATATTTCAAGCTTTCCAAGTTGTCCAAGAACTCCTCAAACACATTTATGGTTATGGAGAATCGAATGCTTGAAGTTGGCAAAAACTCACTTTGTATCCATGGCAAAATCATGTTCACTCAAGTTGCATTTTCAAACCAGCATGCCTTGTACTAGTTTGCAGGCTTCTAAACCATTTCACACACCATAATTTAATTCAAATCCATTGAGCTAATGCATTGTCTTGGTCATTAGGGTATTGTACACAAGTTTAATCCCTAAATGGTAAAAGGCACATTTCCATTTTTGCAAAAGTTTGCTTTATGTCAAACCACTAATCCTTGAGCATAGAGCCAAATCTCTTGCAGCTAAACAAATCCACTAATCAGAGGGGCCAAGAGGATTGTATGCAAGGTGATAAGATGGCCTGTACAGGCCTGTAACCACAAGTTCACTTTCTTACTTCAAAAACAAGAAACTTGTCCAAATGCTTAGAACTTGAAAACCAGCAAAGATCAACTTACACAAACACTTAAAACATCTTTCTCGTAACCCTTTGAGCTAAAAACACGAGTGCTTAAGTCCCAAAACATCCCATAGCCAGAAATCACACTTCTTTGGCAAAACAGGGCTAGTGCTGCAACTTGAGTTCCCCAGCTCATTTGGCTCGTGCGTTTTGCCCCATTTTGCTTCAAACACTTTCCATTCAACTCACTCAAGCTATCCCTAACCTCCATTACCAACTGTAACTCCATTTACAGTGTGCACCATTTTCATTTCAATCTTGTGCAGGTTGAGTTCTCTAGGCTGATTCAAGGACATTCAAGGCAAAGCTAAGTATTGGAAAAGGTCAAGTGGAGTTCAAGCAAGCTACCAGACATCTCAAAACTTGTTGAGAAGCAATGCATTTCCCTACACGAATCCAACTGAAACAGGTTTTTTCTTCACTTTCTATCTCTCTATTTAAGAACATTTAGCCTTAGGTTTGTGAATAAAAAATGTAGTGTTCATTCCTAGGAAGCCATACATATGCTTAACTTTCATTTATATTAAGTGTGCTAGGAGAATTTCATCCATGAACATGCTGAAAAAACTAGGTCAGATTTTAGGACCAGAAAAATTCTCTCTGGTCTTTGAGAGTTAGGATTAATTGTTTATATGGTTGTAATCGTCTTGAAATTCTCTACACGTTTGATGTTGTATGTTTTTGCAATAGATCACGTATACAGGATATCCCAGTTTGTACAGGCGCGCACGTATTTTCAAAATGCTGGAGGAAGAAGATGAAGTGGTGGGCTGGGCTTTGCCTGGCTCACTCTTGGCACCTCCCACTTTCATTTTTGCACCCCCTGGCCCATTTCCTTGTATTTTTACATTTTTTCATTTTTGTTTTCTTTTCTGATTTTGTTTATTTATCTCCAAGTATAAAAAATGCTCAACAAATATTTTCATAATTTTTTACATGTATTTGGCATTTTATTTTAATTTTTTCTAACATTAAAAGCATAATTACTTTTATATTATTTATTTAAACTTGAAAATAATATGTAAATCATACCTTTATTTTTTATTTCTTATTTTTATTCACACTGAAAATATTATTATAAATATAATTTATTTTTGTACATATTTTATTTTATATTATACATATTTAATATATTTAATACACATATATATACATATATACTTTTATTTTATTAATTACTTTAGAATAAAAATATAAAATATTACATTTTTACTTTTATTATTATTTACACTAAAAAATACATTTTTTTTTAAATATATTTTATTTTTGTACATATTAATATATTTTATTATATATAATTAATATATTGTATTTATTTTCTTAAAGAAATTAGGGTTTACCCTTAAACAAATAAAATTAATCTTTATTTATTTATTTATTTATTTATTTATACTTTTTACATTAAAAATACTTTCACATACATAGGTAAATAAAAACCTTTTTGCATATTTCATCTACTTATTTGATATATTTATTTATTTTGATCATTTAAATATTGTCCATTTAATATTTATGCAATTAAATTCAATTTGGATGTCATAGTAAATTAGGGTTTATATTTCTTGTCAAATACCCCCTATTCAAAGATTGTACCCCCATCCCCATAATCATGTTGTAATAGCTTAGAATTTTAAGTTCTCGCACTTTACGTTTTCAATTATGCCATGATTAGAGAATTAGGGTTTGTATGCAAAAATCCAAATCAACAAGTAGCTTGACCTAATCAAAGACAAAAATGCATGAAAATCAAACACAATGCACACTTGCACCCCTAGGGTTACAATCCACTTGTTGCCTTCAAAAATGGGTCATGGTATGCATGTTGGGTACTTTGGCAAAACAAAAACAAAACAAAAGATCATAGTCCCTCGATGACGCTATCTTGGTTGCCTAAACAAAAATGATCAAGTCCCTCAAGAAAATTGCCAAAAGATGCTTAACACAATTGCTATCATGGTCTATACGATGACTCGCGTCTGTCCCGTTTAACATCCTAACACAAGGTTGTTCACCAAATGCAATGGTGAAACAACACTGTCAAAAGGGTTAAAAACATTAGGAAAGATCTTTGAGTAAAATAGGGAAGATATCTCTTAGTTACTTGATCAAAACTTGCAAAAACATCCTTACTATTTTCAAACACACTTCACAATACAATTTCAAAATATTTCCCAAATCAAACATTGAAATCTTTTCAAAAGACAAAAACCCCTTTGTATACATTCAAACAAGAATCATTATAAAGGTTGCCACAACGATGGCCTCTTTTCAAAATATCTTTCAAAACCACACACAAAGCACCATTTCAAACAATTGGAAAAGCAAAGCAAGTGATCTAAACAAGTAACTAAGAGCCCATGGATAACCATGGATGAAAAGGGTGCTAACACATTCCCTTTTCATAATCTACTCCCCGAACCCAAGAAAACATCTCAAAGGTCTTTCCTGTGCTTTTTGACCTTTCCTTAGGATAAAATAAAAAGTCGGTGGCGACTCTTGCTAAACCGAAACATTTGCAAACACAAAACGCAAAACCTCAAGTCAGTTCTCCCACCGTATCACAGAACTGGCGACTCTGCTGGGGATACTTTAAAAGTGGAGTAACCTTAGGGTTTAGATCACCTTTTGTATGATTATCTTGTTTGCTTTGATTGCTTTACATTTGGTTCTCTTGTTTGGGTTTTGAATCCTCCACCCGGATTTTTGGGAAACATTCATAGGTAAATAGCAATACGTTGTGGAAACTGTGAGGGGTATACCGACATGGTTGAAGCAATAGCTATATTAGTGCGACATATTTGTGAGTACCGGTAGCCTTTGAGTCAATCAAAGAGAATACAGGACCGCTGAGTGATGTCATGAAGCACTAATGAACTCTTAGAACCTTACTTGACCATCTTGGCCTTTTTTAGGGGTAGTGAGATGGCCGGCTTTGGTGCAGTCCGAAGTTGGTAGATACTCGATACTACACTCATTGAGGGTTATTTTCTTGGAATATTTTGGTCGCCAGTTAAGTGGCTAAACCAAAACAATGAACACAGAAAATACTCCAGTGATATTGAGCTCCTTAGAACCCAGTTACTATTTATAGGACAGGTTGAGCCAATTAACTTCAAGATGGTACTTACCTATGAAACCTCATGCAAGCCTAAAACTAGGATCTTGTGTGACTTGTTTGTACATATGCTTGTTCATACATCATGAACATCATAAAGCATCATATGCATCCACTAACCATTTCAAGGGTTTGGATCTTCATCTTTGTTCTTGTTTTGTAGGTTATGGAATCTCTTCGCAGCAAAACAATTCAAATCAACTTTGTGAGAATCCCTCCTCATCTCAAGCAGCTTACTTCCAAGATTCTAGAGAATTCTCTCTTCAGTGAAAGACATGGTAGACTTCTCAACTTGGTCAACTCCAACATTGAAGAAGACATGGTGAAAGTTCTCTTCCAGTTCTTTGACCCCCTACACCACTGTTTCACATTCCCTGATTACCAACTAGTACCTACTTTGGAGGAATTTTCTCAATTCCTGAGGATTCCTATTCTTCATCAACTACCCTACAACGGTACGAAAAGAGAACCAAAGCCCTAAGATGTTGCTGAAGCCTTACACTTGCAACCATCTGATATCAAAGGTCATTGGGAAACCAGAAGTGGTGTCAAGGGTTTCTTGGTAAATTTTCTGCTTGAGAAGGCACAAGACTGCTGGAATTATCTAGATCTACAAGCTTTTGAAGAGATTGTGGCACTCCTCATCTATGGGTTTGTCTTGTTCCCAAACCCTGATCAGCTTATAGATGTGAACGCTGTCAAGATTTTCATATCTCGGAATCCTGTGCCTACATTGCTTGGGGACATCCTACACTCATTTTACACACGAACGATGAGGAAAAGAGGTGTTCTCATGTGTTGTACTCCTCTTCTAGCAGGGTGGTTTGTTTCTCACCTTCCCCAAACAGTTTTGAAGAATGAACAGGGTTTAAGGTGGTCACAACGGTTGATGACCCTCACACATTCTGATGTTCATTGGTGTTCTCGGTCCAGAGAAAATGTCATCATCATTGATCGTTGTGGAGAGTTCCATAATGTCCCACTACTTGGCATTAAGGGAGGCATTACCTATAACCCCTGTTTAACTCTAAGACAATTTGGATATGCTCGAAGGGATGACCCTCATGATATGCTAATTCCTGACCTGGTTTTTGACTTCGACAACGATGCGCAAGGACTTCGACAAAGGTTTATCCGAGCTTGGAGGATGCCCAACAAAGTGGATAGTAAGACACTGGGGCACAAGAATTCCATCCATCTTGAGCCTTACCTCAAGTAGGTACGAACCCGCGCCCAGAGTCTTATGATGCCATACCCTCACATTCTCCCCGTGATCAAAGAGCCTATTATGGAAGGAGAGGTTTCATACACCCTCCTATATCCTGACATGCCAACATCATTGGAAGAATTACAAAAGAGTTGGATACAACTCAAAGAAGAACGGAATACTTTTGAAGCCAGCTTCTATGCTAGTGAGAAGAAGGTTTTGGAGCTTACCCGCCGACTTCACAAAGAGGAGACTCTTAACACTTACATAGCGCCAAAGAGGATGCGCAATGTCTTTTTACATTAAGAATTTTGTAATATTTTGCCCATGGGGAATTTATGTACTAAAAAATTTCTTCTTATTAATATGACGTGTGTTCTTTTTGTCTGCCACAAATTTGAATTTATGAATCCTTGAATGAATTACATGAATAACATATCATTCATCATATGCATAAACAGGTCTCCACACCAGGTTTCCTTATCTTTCTGTTGTTTATTTAAGCAAGATAGATTTGGAGCAAACGGTTAAAGATCTGCAAGCACAGAATTCACAATTCCAGCAACTCCTCATGACCTTAGAAAAGGGTCAAGAGGATCTCAAAGCACTGTTAGAGAAAGAGAAGGAACCATAAAGGAAGAAAAAGAAAATAATTGGGGTAGCCACTATGGGAAGGAGATTTGAGCATCAGGCTAGGAGAGTTCTGGAGTTCCTCTCGACGTCTGACGAAGGGGTTGGTAAAGGAAAAGGCATTGCAATGCCTTCTGAATCTGGAGCTGAAGAAGAATAAGAGGAAGAGGATGAAGACTACTCAGAACAACAATATCCTCCGGTGGATGATAAGTATAAAAATCTTGAGGATCAGTTGGCAGCCATGGAGTTGCAAAGGGTACCTGGTTTAGATTTCGAAGAACTAGGATTGGTTGCTGGGATCGTCATTCCTCTCAAGTTCAAAGTACCTACATTTGCTAAGTATGACGGTTTGTCCTGTATAAAGATGCATCTGAGGTCCTATGTTAGAAAGATCCAACCTCACTCCTCTGATAAGGATCTTTGGGTCCACTTTTTTCAAGATAGCTTGTCAGGTACACAATTGGACTGGTTCTATCAACTTGAGAGATCGGATGTTCATAACTGGGAAGATTTAGCTGCTGCTTTCTACCGACAATACCAATACAATACAGATTTAGCGCCTACTCGTACTCAACTACAGAGTATGGGTATGGCCTCTAATGAGGGATTTAAGGAGTATGCCCAAAAGTGGCGGGATTTGGCTGGAAGGGTGCAGCCACCACTGTCGGATAGAGATCTGGTTGACATGTTTTTAGGGACTCTGTCAGGTCCTTTCTTCAATCATTTAATCGGGAGTTCATCTACAGGATTCACCGAATTAATTCTGACCGGTGAAAGAGTCAAAGCTGGCATTAAAAGTCGTAAAATTCAGAAGGATGCCCCCCGCTTCCACTGCAATTAAGAAGACCTTCCCAGCCAAGAAATAAGCTTATGCTGTTTATTCCTAGAAAAATCAAGGAAGAATGGAGCACCGACCAACGGTGGGGGCTGTTATGATCCAAAACTCCTCAGTCGATCAACCTCGCAGCAATCAACCAAGAGTTAATCAGCAAACGGTAGAAAGGCCACAACGGCAGTTCACCCGAATCAATATGACACCGGCTCAAGTCCTCCCTCATCTGTTAAAGCTGAATCTCACCAAATTGAAAGAAGCGCCGAAAAACCCTAATACCTCTTCTCCTTATTATCACTCCAATGCAAAATGTGCATACCACTCTGACAGTGTAGGGCATGATACCAACAACTGTTAGGCTCTTAAAAACAAAATCCAAGACTTGATAGACGCCAAGGAGGTAGAATTCGATGCGCCCGAAAAGCTAAATGTGATTTCTGCCCCAATGCCGAAGCACGGTCATAATGTCCATGCTGTTATGGAAGATCTTCATGTCACCACCGTTAATGAATTAATGACTCCGTTACTAGTGATTAAAGTGAATTTGATGAAAGTCGAGATATTCCCAGGCTGTGGAAAAGACTGTTACTTCTGTTCAAACTTGCAAGCTGATTTCCCACTGTTGAAATCAGGCATCCAACGCCTGATGGATACCCAAGAGATCCTCTTTCAAAAGACTCATGTTGATACTATCACTCATGTTACTCCTGCTACCTTTGATACTCCAACCAATGACATTGCTATAATAACCATCTTCGACGATCTTTCTAAGACCTGCAAAAGGCATGTTAAGATTACACCTGATCCTAAGTTTGTGCCGTTGAAAATCACCATGCCGGGGCCTGTCCCGTATAAATCTAACAAGACGATACCATGGAACTACGGAGGAGAAATCTTCTACCATGGTATCAAGCAGATTGAATCAGTCCAAGAGAATTCCGATGATGAAACCCCTGATATAGGGAATATTGCAGGAACGAGCAAGATAACTCGCAACAGAAGGATCTTCTCTCCGGAGATTGCTCCTCCACGAGCAGTCTTCGGACCCTCAAGAGTTTGTGCCTGTCAAGTCATTTGTGCAAAGTCTGATAATTGAAGAAATTGATGTAACCGAAGCTAGACCCTCTGAGGTTACTTCCAATAAAGGTAAGGGGATACAAGAAGCGCCTGTCAGGACGAAGGCTCAGACTGTGGTTGTCCCCGAGACCACCCAAAAATAGATGGAAGAAATCTTAAAGATAATCAAGAAGAGCGACTATGATGTCGTGGAGCAGCTAGGGCAGACCCCTTCCAAAATCTCCATGCTGGCTCTCCTACTCTGCTCTGAGGCTCATGCTAAAGCCTTGATCAAATTTCTAAAGACGGCACACGTGCCTCAAGAAACTTCTGTTGACCAGTTTCAAGAGTGCGTGGCTAGCCTTACAGCCGATAACGGTCTTGGTTTTTCTGATGCTGATTTGACCCCTAAAGGAAGAAAGCATAACGATGCACTGCATGTCTTGGTAGAATGCAGAGGGACCACACTTGCCCATGTTCTGGTTGACACCGGTTCATCTTTAAATGTGCTACCGAAGAAGGCGTTAGACAGATTGGACTGTGAAGGTTTGACCCTAAAGCTCAGTAACATCGTTGTTAGAGCCTTCGACGGTTCTAAGAGGATGGTTCACGGAGAAGTGGACATTCCAGTCAAAGTGGGTACAAAAATTTTCAACTCTACTTTTTATGTGATGGACATCCGTCCTTCATATTCATGCTTGTTGGGAAGGTCGTGGATCCACAATGCCGGGGCAGTCACTTCCTCTCTGCACCAAATGCTAAAGTATCCAGTTCAGGGTAAGATCATAACGGTGCACGGCGAGGAAGAGTACATGATAAGTCACCTTAACTCCTTCCGCTATGTGGAGTTAGATGGCGAATTCATAGAAACGCCTTTCCAACACTTTGAGGAGGTTTCTCCTGAAGTCGCAGTTGCAAAGACAATAACTGATGTGCCTATCGTTTCCAAGCCCGTGTCTAGGATGACATCCCTCAAAGATGCGGAGGCTGTAGTCAAAGAAGGAAGGAGTACAGTGTGGGGGCAACTGCCTGATTTTTCTCACAAGACAGATAAGTTCGGACTAGGGTTTACTGCTGTTGTCCAGAAAGTTGTGTGTCGCTCCCGGGCTGGAGGACCACCCTTAAAAATCACTCACCATGGAATTAATGCCTTAGAAGATGATGATGAAGAAGAAAACTTTGAAGATTGGATCTTTCCAACCGTTGAAGGAGGATTAAGCAACTGGGAAGAAAGTTTGTTAGCATTTGGATCCGGTAGCTTGATTGAAGGAACTGCATGTTGTTGAGAGTCCTTCTTCAAGGTCAAAGGCTCACCATATCAAGTGGGTCATAGCCTCTGACAACTTTGGCTGGAGGAAAATAAATCCTCTTTGCCCCTTGCTAGATGTTTGATTCATCATGACCTGCATCACAAGCCCTTGAGATCCTTGAAATGGGTTAGGATGTATGCAATGGTATGCAATGGTATGATGTCATGCTATGCATGGGGTGATGTAGGTAAACCCTGTTATGAGTCCCAATTAAGGACTATAAACAAACCCTGCAAGAAATTCAGTATACTTTGTTACGAGTCCCAGTTGAGGACTATAAACAACACCTGCAAGAAATTTGGTAAACCCTGTCATGAGTCCTGGTTAAGGACTATAAACAAGACCTGCAAGTAATTTGGTAAACCCTGTCATGAGTCCTAGTTAAGGACAATAAACAAGACCTGCAAGTAATTTGGTAAACCCTGTCATGAGTCCTAGTTAAGGACTATAAACAAGACCTGCAAGTGGTTAGTACACCCTGTTATAAGTCCCAATTAAGGACTATGAACAACACCTGCAAGACATCAAGGGTCAGATAACAAGTATGCAAGTAGTCAAGTACGAAGGCACACAAGTCACACAAGAGAAGCCCTTAGGGTTTAGGCCAGCATGGGGTCTAGGTATTACCCTCTTGAAGTTGGTGGACTCAACCTGTCCTATCAGAAGTAACCGGGTTCTAAGGTTCCCAATATCACGGGATTGCTTTCATTGTTCATCGTTTCGATTTAGCCACTGAACTGGCGACCGAAATATTCCAGGAAAGCAACCCTCAATTGAGCGTAGTATCGAGTATCAACCAACCTCGGACTGCACCAAAGTCAGTTATCTCACTACCCTAAAGAGGCCAAGATAGTTCAATTAAGGTTCCTAAGGTCTGTTGATGCTTCACGACACCACGCGGAGGCCCCGTACTCTCCTTGACTGAACTCAAGGGTTACCGGTACACACCAAAGTGCCACATCAACGTAGCAGACTGTTTCAACCATGTCGGTATACCCCGCACAGTTCCCTCACAGCCTTGTTGCTACTTTCTAAGAAAGGTATCCCCCAGATCCGGGTTAGGATCCATAGAACTCCCAAGCAACCCACAATAATAAAGCAAGCAAAGAAGACAATTGAAAACACAGTGATCTTAATCCTAAGGTACACCTCACTTTAAGTTTAAGGGTCCCCAGCAGAGTCGCCAGTTCTGTGATCGGTGGATCTGGAACTGACTGTTTAAAGCTGGATCGCGAAATGTCGCGGAAGCAAGAGTCGCCACCGTCTTTTATTTTCTCCAATAGGAAAGGACAAAAGCACAGAAAAATTCCTTTTAAGAGATCGCTCTCGGTTCGGGAGGTAGGTTATAGAAAGGGAAGGTGTTAGCACCCTTTCTATCCATGGTTATCCATGGGCTCTTAGATACTTGCTCATATGTGTTTTCAAATTGTTTTGCGTGCTTTTCAATGTGGGTTTAAAAAGTTTCTTTGAAAAATTTCAGATCGACTCATACGTCAGAGTGTTTGAAAAGTTTGCTTTGAAAGCTTTTGAAAATGTGTTGGTGAAAAGATTTTTGTTTGTTTTTGAAATTAGAGCAAGTATCCTTGAGAACCTACCTACCCTAAGGAATTCGTCTGTGTAAGAGTCCTTAAAAGTAGTGCCATCCTACCATGGAGAGGTAGGTAGCACCACCGTTGGAGGTGTTCGGGTCAATTCGATATTCGGGACGTGGTGATCACCAGAGCAATGGGAAGACACCTTAGAAGCTACCCTCATGCCAGGTTCCCGGATCATGAGGACTCACTAAGACGTCCTCTACTCGACGACCACCTTTCGAAAGGCAACAGTGAGGCGTACCCTAGGGGTGGTGTGTGCGAATTGTGTGTCATGTTTCAGTTATTTGTCTTGTCATGCTTGTCGTGTTCTACGCTTGATTTTAATTAGACATTCATTCTTTCATGCTTGATTAACAGTTAAATATTTTGCGAGGAAATAAATCTAAGATTATTACAAAGGCGCGGGTCCACATCGCCAAAATTAAACCGGACCCGATTTAGCGAAAAAATAAATAATGCGAATAAATAAAAGTGCGAGAAATTTAAATTACATGGCTTTGGGATAATTACAAAATTATAATAAGCGATAATAAAATAAATGCGCGAAATAAAGAAATTAAAATAAAACTAGGGCGTTGGACCCTTTTGCAAATTAAAATTAATAAGAATTAAAAAATTAAATGATTAAATGTTTTTTTTAATATTTTTGTATTTTTTTAGATTTAATAAGGAAAAGAAATTAATTGAAATTAAATTAAAAGCAAACCCTAATTCTAATATTTTTTTATTTATTATGAAAGAATTAAAATATGACCTAAATTAAACCTAATTCATTATGTACAATTTTTATAGGAAAATAAATAAATAAATAAATATAATTATTATTGGGGAAAAAAGGGAAATAAAAAAAATTAACAATTAAAACCTAAATTCTACATTTTTGGACTTTTATTAAAAAGGAATTAAAATTAAAACCTAATTACACTACATAATTTACATTCTAATTTATTTAGGAAAATGATTATAATAAAATAAATATTATATTTTTTTGGTATTTTCTGATTTTTTTATAATGTTTTTGTATTTTATAGAAAAAATAAATTAATTAATTAAAGCAATAAAAATAATATAATACAATAATTAAAACAACAAAAAGAAAAGAAAATCAAACCAGGGTGGGGTGTTGCCCCAAATAAGGAGGTATAAATCTGAAAAGCCTGGCCCAATAAGAGTTGATTCATTGACTTTTCTGATCATGTACCAATGCGTTGACTTGCTGTATGCTGCGCCTGGAATATTGGCCATTGATCTGATCATCTTGGACGCGTGGACTTTTAGATCTTGACACATATGGTACACCTTAACACTTATGCTGCATGGAATCAATTATTGAAAAATAATATGGAGTATTTGCCAGACCTGGGACTTGAACCCAGGTCTTTGAAGTTACAAGCGTAGCGTGTCACCACTGAGCCATTTGCTTTTCATTTAATATATAATAACGAATAATCAATATAAAATAAAATGGGTTAATGATCTGAAACCGCGCGCAAATTCGAATGTAGCCAATCCCTGCGTGCCACGGAGTTGTCTTCTTCGCATGCCTGAAAATAAAAACAATATGGCAACGGTTTTAACGCGTTGCAGAAAGGTACCTACTGAAAAATAGCGATTAGGAATATGGACACCATAAATTTATCGCGAGGGTTCAAATTGCTTCGTCTTGGGGAGCTGAACTCAACCATGGTATCCAGATGGCCTAATTTTACTTGTATTGGGAAACCCCCTTTTCGAGTTCCTGAAACCCTAAAGACCATTCATGGTAGATTCATGTTTATGCCAAAAAAATTCAATTAACTATAATGGTTAGTTCACAAACTTCACAAGGAGTAAGAATATACAAACAAAAATGCAAAAAGATGTCTAAATCATGCTATGCGATTTCGAGATGTTCTTGGTACAGTTTGAGTATGTGATACCGTTTCAAGGCGTTTGGCTTGTTGTTAACGATTGGAATACGTCCAGGAAGTGTCAAGGAATCTATTGAAACGAGAATGGAACCTTGAATCGCCCTAGAACCTTGAAATCAGATTTCAGTTTTTATGAGAATTTTTCAATATTCAAAAACTTGTTTATGCGCAGCTTTTAGTCTTTTTTCATTAGGGTTATGTTCTAGTATATGTAAGGAATGATTTAGGTTGGAAAAGCTGTACAAAATCTCATGAATTAATGGTTTTTGATAATTGATTTTGTTAAGAATCTTTTCACATCTTTTTTCATGTTCTTTGTGTCAATTAGGTTCAAATCAATCCAAAACTTTCCTAAATGGGATATGCACGAAATATTGAATCCAAACATGTATAAAAAGATTTGTTTAGGTTAAGGTTATATTTTTCATGTATTAAAATCATTTAAATGAATATAAATTAATATTAATTCAAATAAATAATTAAAAAATATGAGAATACTTCCCTTTGGGCCTAATGGTCGTGCATAGGCTTGGCATGAAGAAATTTGGAAGAAAAATGGGCCCATTTGCATTTTTAGGTCATTTGAACCATTATTGACTTTTCAAAATTCCTAAAAATTTCCCAACTTCCACAAGGCATAACTTGGTCAATTTTTAAGCTTTTCACATGTTCTTGGACATTTTGGAAAGGTCTTTGAGTCCTTTAACCAATGCCTTTGGTCCCATGTTATTTTGATTTACCAATCTCAAGTTATGGTCTTTGACTTAAAGTCCCTTTTTGTTGACTTTTGAAAATGACCTATAATGTTGAAATTGATAATTTTTTGTGAGAGCATTTCTTGGACTTGGAACATGAAGATGAATTGTAGGAAATGTCTTTCTCTTCAAAATGAGCTTTGGATGGAATTTTTCTGATAATCCATGTGAAAGTTATGCCCTGGTCAATTTC
This sequence comes from Vicia faba, assembly GCA_948472305.1. Classification (NCBI taxonomy): domain Eukaryota; kingdom Viridiplantae; phylum Streptophyta; class Magnoliopsida; order Fabales; family Fabaceae; genus Vicia; species Vicia faba. The sequence goes on from OX451738.1 coordinate 375,011,339, forward strand.
AGTTGACTTTTTCAGCTGTTCAAATATAGCAACTTTTGCATCTTTGATGATTTCTGAGCCAAATTTTGAGAATCATGATCAAGCATTGATCAAATGATGTTTGTGGCTTCAAAATGATATGTTGACCAAAAATTTGAACTTTTGACTGTCAAATGACCATTTTGCCCCTACAGTTGACTGTAGTGCAATTTAGGGTTTTGACTGTGCAATTTTGAGCTGAATGCCTTGAAACTTGACATGAGGATACTTGACCATCTTTGTAAGCATATGAGACTTGATTGGGCCCTTGAAAAGTTCATTTGCTTGACCAGAACTCAAACCCTAGTTTTGACTGTATAGAAGACAGTTGAGCTGCACAACCCTGGGGGAATTTTGTGACCTTGACTTGACAAATTTTGATGAATATGGGAGGGCAAATTTTGGGGTACAACAGTTGCCCCTGTTCAATCTTCTTAGACCTGAGGATGCAGATTGGCTGACGTGCCTTTCGTAATCCGAGGGTAGAAGATGATTGGACACTAGAGTGCCCAGAAATTTGCGCTCACATAGTAGCAATGATGATGAGGGAATGGGCTTACAGATGCCATTTAGAGATTGCTGGATAGGATGATGGGCTTATAGATGCCATCTGGATGTTGATCGCGTAGGAGATTCCTTAGCGAGAACCTGCATACCTGCAAAAGAGAAAATGAGTACCTGACACGTTGCAGGAGCTGATTTTGGATGCTTGGTATAGATGTGTCCTGACTGGTTACAGGAGCTGGGTCTGGAGCTTCAAACGTTGATGAATGAACCAGGGATGGTTACTGCCTTAGCATAGATGGTAAGAGAATCCTGAATGATTTCAACCTCAACAACGCTCGTTGAGAAAATCTTGGTGAGAATTATCATCTTCGTAGTGTCAGGAAGAGAACCAAAGGACATTATAATCTCAAAGGGAGTCACCTTACTCACCGTTGGAGAGGGAACTATAGGAAATTATAATCTGGAAGGAAATGTCACCTCATGCTCATGCCGGAGAGGGAAACATCTGAAGAAGGAATTACCACCTCACACGCCGTTGGCGAGGGGACCATAAGAGAATATCACCTCACGCTCATGCCGGAGAGGGGAACATCTGAAGAAGGAATTACCACCTCACACGCCGTTGGAGAGGGGACCATAAGAGAATATCACCTCACGCTCATGCCGGAGAGGGAAACATCTGAAGCAGGAATTACCACCTCACACGCCGTTGGAGAGGGGACCATAAGAGAATATCACCTCACGCTCATGCCGGAGAGGGGAACATCTGAAGAAGGAATTACCACCTCACACGCCGTTGGAGAGGGGACCATAAGAGAATATCACCTCACGCTCATGCCGGAGAGGGGAACATCTGAAGAAGGAATTACCACCTCACACGCCGTTGGAGAGGGGACCATAAGAGAACTTCTACTGAGTCTTTATCAGAAAAATCTGTTTGGAGTCGATTTAACTGGACTGGAGAAGTCCTTGAAATATGTTTGAGAATTTCAACTGCATCTTTCCTGCAAGGTAAAGGTTAGTTATATGCAATGCACGATATGGATCAAGCAATGATGTTCTCAATATGGATGCGATTTATATGATATGATGCGTACATGCATGCTATAATGATGTATGTGATGATTCATGTATGTTTTCGTCTAGGAAAATAAATCCTTGACGGGTGCCTGGAAGTCATATCCTGAGCTGATGTTGAGGAAGAGATTTTGCTTCCGCTGTGGATGATCGTTGCAAGAATACCGGTAGGAGAAGATAGCTCCGTTGAGGAGTAAACTTGGCAAATGGAATAATTCTGCGGGAGAAAAGATACTCTAGCGATCATGCTGGGGAGTGCTACTCTGTGGGGATAGCGATGCTTTGCTGAGTTGATGAAGATAACTCCGCTGGGGATACCGTTGATGAGTTATGCTGGGAGATTTGATGAATTCCGCTGGGGATATCCTTGTTGTGCTGGAAGTGTTGATAGACTTCGCTGAGGGTAGGAAGATACTTTTGCCGAGGACGCTCTTTCCGTGGTTTTTGGCTGAGGATAACCCAGTTATATCCTGTTACGGGAATAACTCTTTAAATCAAGCCGGGACGACGCGTTCGTGCTCTGAGGATAAGCTTCCAGAATCTACTGGGGATAAGCTTACTGCTTGGGGGTATGAACTCCAAATTTCTCGGGGAACTGGATTGGACTCTCATGGGGAGTTTTGATATGCTGGAGGATGATCCCTTTGAATGGTGGTATACTGCCGGGGAACAATCTTTAGACCAAGACTGCCGGGGATACTTTATGTATACTGCTGGGGAAGTATTGAGATCGGCTGGAGGATACTCAACTCCCTTAATATTTGACAATTTTGCTTGGAGAGACATGTATTGTTTTATTGAACCGCTTTTTGGGGAATTAAGGTGTCTGGTCATTTTCTTTAGCTGAATCTACCTTGGTTCTTTGGAGGATAGAACAATTAGACTGCTCAGACAACTCTTTATTGCCCCTGTTTCTGAGGTGGAGAAGAAGACCTGAGAGATGCTGATAGCTTGCTGATGGACAGACCTACTTCTGGTAGGCAGGTGATAAGATGACAGGACATAGTCGTACGCTTTGATCCCTAACTTTTGCCTGGACCGCCCTTTCGGGTTTTCAGTCCACCGGGATACCCATTTTTGCCCAAGCCGCCTTTTCAGGTTTTCGACTTGCCGGGTGTACAATTTTTTCATTTCATCCCTTCATTTTGCCCGAACCCTTTTGGTTCGACGGGACGCCCTTACTTTTGCCTAGGTATGTCAACCTAGCGGGTCTTTGATTTTGCGTAGTATTTTTCGACTATGTCCACGTTCTTAGAATGTAGGGAGTTGCCCCTGTTAGAAGTGTTTTGTCATGCCACCAGAAGGTGTTTGATCAGGCCAGATTCGTTGTTGAAATGCCCCCAGTGACCCAGGAGGAGATTTGCCCCAGGCTATTTGGCCTTTGAGAGATTCTCCGAATCTTGATTGGGATTGCCCCAGATGATAGACCATGATCAGGTCTGCCCCTTGATTGGAGTGCTTTTATTCACCAGGTATTCATCGTGCGAATTTCCCTGCTGTTCAAACAAAAAGTCATATGCAAACAAAGTTATGTTAAAAATGCAAAGCTTATGTCTGTCTTGAAGATTTTGAAACTGCATTATTTTTCATAAAACAAGTGAATGTTCGTAAAACGTGATGTCAATTCCATATTTACCGTAGGCCTTCAGGAGTCAGGATACCTTTCGTAACAGTATGCTTTCGAACTAACCCATGCTTCAGCTAGGACTTTTAAGGGTTATAACGTGGCCTGGTTCACGGTTTAAGAAACAAAGGATAAAGGCTCAAATTTTATTTGTACCCACCCGCTCTTCGTGATGTTCTCCAAACCTAAACTCAGTTGATCGTGCGTTAGACCTTGCTTGAGCCTTTGCTTTGATTTTCCGGTGATGATTCGGATGTTGACAATTTATTTTGAATAGGCAGTCATTCCTTTTCGAGGATTTGTAAGACCTCCTTTCTTTTTGATTTTGTTATCCCTATTTTCTTTTGCCTGAACTGTTTCCTTTTTTGGAATTACAGTCAGCGGGATGCCCCAGTTTCATAAGTCCCCTTCGTAGGTTTAGACTTTTTGGGCTTTTCATTTATGAATTTTGATGATGACTGCCTGTCCTTATGATTGTTCTGAACCATCACTGTCTTTGTTCGTTTCGTAAAGATCTCTTCGGTGCCATTCGTTATGCACTTGGATCAACTGAGAGACTACCCTGCCCCAGGTTATGATTAAGGGTTTTGATTTTCGAAAATAAAACTCCTACTTCTTTGGCTCTGATGGGTTGACGAGGGATTATCATCCTTATAACTCCAGTGTTTAGGGGTTGAAACAATGCCTGTACCTCATCAGCGGGGTCTGTTCAAAAGCATACTATAGATTATGGTATCGTTTTCGTCATCCTCCCTCAAGAGGCTTAGAATTATTGATTGGGAGTTGACATCAGAAAAAATATGAAAATAATTTACGTATAGTGAATACGAATATATTGATTCAAAATAGACATAAGCGATGCATTAATGAAATAACAATGTTTAACATGAATAAATGTTTGAACAGAAGAAAATTGCAACTTGAACATTCGAATGAACAAAAATTTCCTAATTTGAACTAGTCATCTCAAGTGGAAGATTCTTAGCAGAAGATTTTTATTTGGCCACCCGGCATGAACTCCAACACCCTTCCGTCGATCAAGTCCTGGATCTTGTTCTTCAAGCTCCAACAGTCGTCGGTGTCATGTCCAGGACTGTCAGAATGGTAGGCGCATCTTTCATCAGGGTTGTAAGTGGGAGCAAAGGTGTCAGGATTCTGGGGAGGACCCTTTAAGGTAATCAGATTGACCTCCAACAAGCGTTTCAGCATTAGAGATGATGGTATACCAGTCTCAGAGAAATGTCTTCCAGGTGTATATCGCTTACGCCGATTACCCCGTTGATGCTGGGTTTGTGAAGTAGTAACAACTTGGGGAGGTCCATTCTTCACCATACCAGACTGTTGTCCTCTTGGTAGCTGATCAAAGACTTGGTCCTTGACTTGGACTGGTAGCTTCGTGTTGGATTTACCTTGGTGGAGTTGACTGATCATGGTCCTCAGCTCTCCTTGCTCCTGAGCCAAACCTTGAATGAGGGCCCTTTGCCCCAGCATCTGGGTTTTCAATGTGTCTACTTCAGCTTGTAGACATTTCAGCTATTCGTCCTTGTCATCTTCGGGACTTTTTCTGATCATATTCCCCATGAGGAGGGTCCTCAGCTCTTCTTGCCCCTTGGATAGACCTAGGAAGATTTCCCTGAACTGAGTCTCTTGAGCCTGAAGACCCTGGTTATTTGGTTGGAAGGCCATTGCTGAAATAAACAGCGAGAAAGGTAAGTGACCTGCAAAAGGGGTACCTGTAATGCAATGATGTGTATGATATGCATGCAATGTTTTCAAGGACCTCGCGGGGTAAACAAGAAAGTTTGTTAGCATTTGGATCCGGTAGCTTGATTGAAGGAACTGCATGTTGTTGAGAGTCCTTCTTCAAGGTCAAAGGCTCACCATATCAAGTGGGTCATAGCCTCTGACAACTTTGGCTGGAGGAAAATAAATCCTCTTTGCCCCTTGCTAGATGTTTGATTCATCATGACCTGCATCACAAGCCCTTGAGATCCTTGAAATGGGTTAGGATGTATGCAATGGTATGCAATGGTATGATGTCATGCTATGCATGGGGTGATGTAGGTAAACCCTGTTATGAGTCCCAATTAAGGACTATAAACAAACCCTGCAAGAAATTCAGTATACTTTGTTACGAGTCCCAGTTGAGGACTATAAACAACACCTGCAAGAAATTTGGTAAACCCTGTCATGAGTCCTGGTTAAGGACTATAAACAAGACCTGCAAGTAATTTGGTAAACCCTGTCATGAGTCCTAGTTAAGGACAATAAACAAGACCTGCAAGTAATTTGGTAAACCCTGTCATGAGTCCTAGTTAAGGACTATAAACAAGACCTGCAAGTGGTTAGTACACCCTGTTATAAGTCCCAATTAAGGACTATGAACAACACCTGCAAGACATCAAGGGTCAGATAACAAGTATGCAAGTAGTCAAGTACGAAGGCACACAAGTCACACAAGAGAAGCCCTTAGGGTTTAGGCCAGCATGGGGTCTAGGTATTACCCTCTTGAAGTTGGTGGACTCAACCTGTCCTATCAGAAGTAACCGGGTTCTAAGGTTCCCAATATCACGGGATTGCTTTCATTGTTCATCGTTTCGATTTAGCCACTGAACTGGCGACCGAAATATTCCAGGAAAGCAACCCTCAATTGAGCGTAGTATCGAGTATCAACCAACCTCGGACTGCACCAAAGTCAGTTATCTCACTACCCTAAAGAGGCCAAGATAGTTCAATTAAGGTTCCTAAGGTCTGTTGATGCTTCACGACACCACGCGGAGGCCCCGTACTCTCCTTGACTGAACTCAAGGGTTACCGGTACACACCAAAGTGCCACATCAACGTAGCAGACTGTTTCAACCATGTCGGTATACCCCGCACAGTTCCCTCACAGCCTTGTTGCTACTTTCTAAGAAAGGTATCCCCCAGATCCGGGTTAGGATCCATAGAACTCCCAAGCAACCCACAATAATAAAGCAAGCAAAGAAGACAATTGAAAACACAGTGATCTTAATCCTAAGGTACACCTCACTTTAAGTTTAAGGGTCCCCAGCAGAGTCGCCAGTTCTGTGATCGGTGGATCTGGAACTGACTGTTTAAAGCTGGATCGCGAAATGTCGCGGAAGCAAGAGTCGCCACCGTCTTTTATTTTCTCCAATAGGAAAGGACAAAAGCACAGAAAAATTCCTTTTAAGAGATCGCTCTCGGTTCGGGAGGTAGGTTATAGAAAGGGAAGGTGTTAGCACCCTTTCTATCCATGGTTATCCATGGGCTCTTAGATACTTGCTCATATGTGTTTTCAAATTGTTTTGCGTGCTTTTCAATGTGGGTTTAAAAAGTTTCTTTGAAAAATTTCAGATCGACTCATACGTCAGAGTGTTTGAAAAGTTTGCTTTGAAAGCTTTTGAAAATGTGTTGGTGAAAAGATTTTTGTTTGTTTTTGAAATTAGAGCAAGTATCCTTGAGAACCTACCTACCCTAAGGAATTCGTCTGTGTAAGAGTCCTTAAAAGTAGTGCCATCCTACCATGGAGAGGTAGGTAGCACCACCGTTGGAGGTGTTCGGGTCAATTCGATATTCGGGACGTGGTGATCACCAGAGCAATGGGAAGACACCTTAGAAGCTACCCTCATGCCAGGTTCCCGGATCATGAGGACTCACTAAGACGTCCTCTACTCGACGACCACCTTTCGAAAGGCAACAGTGAGGCGTACCCTAGGGGTGGTGTGTGCGAATTGTGTGTCATGTTTCAGTTATTTGTCTTGTCATGCTTGTCGTGTTCTACGCTTGATTTTAATTAGACATTCATTCTTTCATGCTTGATTAACAGTTAAATATTTTGCGAGGAAATAAATCTAAGATTATTACAAAGGCGCGGGTCCACATCGCCAAAATTAAACCGGACCCGATTTAGCGAAAAAATAAATAATGCGAATAAATAAAAGTGCGAGAAATTTAAATTACATGGCTTTGGGATAATTACAAAATTATAATAAGCGATAATAAAATAAATGCGCGAAATAAAGAAATTAAAATAAAACTAGGGCGTTGGACCCTTTTGCAAATTAAAATTAATAAGAATTAAAAAATTAAATGATTAAATGTTTTTTTTAATATTTTTGTATTTTTTAGATTTAATAAGGAAAAGAAATTAATTGAAATTAAATTAAAAGCAAACCCTAATTCTAATATTTTTTTATTTATTATGAAAGAATTAAAATATGACCTAAATTAAACCTAATTCATTATGTACAATTTTTATAGGAAAATAAATAAATAAATAAATATAATTATTATTGGGGAAAAAAGGGAAATAAAAAAAATTAACAATTAAAACCTAAATTCTACATTTTTGGACTTTTATTAAAAAGGAATTAAAATTAAAACCTAATTACACTACATAATTTACATTCTAATTTATTTAGGAAAATGATTATAATAAAATAAATATTATATTTTTTTGGTATTTTCTGATTTTTTTTATAATGTTTTTGTATTTTATAGAAAAAATAAATTAATTAATTAAAGCAATAAAAATAATATAATACAATAATTAAAACAACAAAAAGAAAAGAAAATCAAACCAGGGTGGGGTGTTGCCCCAAATAAGGAGGTATAAATCTGAAAAGCCTGGCCCAATAAGAGTTGATTCATTGACTTTTCTGATCATGTACCAATGCGTTGACTTGCTGTATGCTGCGCCTGGAATATTGGCCATTGATCTGATCATCTTGGACGCGTGGACTTTTAGATCTTGACACATATGGTACACCTTAACACTTATGCTGCATGGAATCAATTATTGAAAAATAATATGGAGTATTTGCCAGACCTGGGACTTGAACCCAGGTCTTTGAAGTTACAAGCGTAGCGTGTCACCACTGAGCCATTTGCTTTTCATTTAATATATAATAACGAATAATCAATATAAAATAAAATGGGTTAATGATCTGAAACCGCGCGCAAATTCGAATGTAGCCAATCCCTGCGTGCCACGGAGTTGTCTTCTTCGCATGCCTGAAAATAAAAACAATATGGCAACGGTTTTAACGCGTTGCAGAAAGGTACCTACTGAAAAATAGCGATTAGGAATATGGACACCATAAATTTATCGCGAGGGTTCAAATTGCTTCGTCTTGGGGAGCTGAACTCAACCATGGTATCCAGATGGCCTAATTTTACTTGTATTGGGAAACCCCCTTTTCGAGTTCCTGAAACCCTAAAGACCATTCATGGTAGATTCATGTTTATGCCAAAAAAATTCAATTAACTATAATGGTTAGTTCACAAACTTCACAAGGAGTAAGAATATACAAACAAAAATGCAAAAAGATGTCTAAATCATGCTATGCGATTTCGAGATGTTCTTGGTACAGTTTGAGTATGTGATACCGTTTCAAGGCGTTTGGCTTGTTGTTAACGATTGGAATACGTCCAGGAAGTGTCAAGGAATCTATTGAAACGAGAATGGAACCTTGAATCGCCCTAGAACCTTGAAATCAGATTTCAGTTTTTATGAGAATTTTTCAATATTCAAAAACTTGTTTATGCGCAGCTTTTAGTCTTTTTTCATTAGGGTTATGTTCTAGTATATGTAAGGAATGATTTAGGTTGGAAAAGCTGTACAAAATCTCATGAATTAATGGTTTTTGATAATTGATTTTGTTAAGAATCTTTTCACATCTTTTTTCATGTTCTTTGTGTCAATTAGGTTCAAATCAATCCAAAACTTTCCTAAATGGGATATGCACGAAATATTGAATCCAAACATGTATAAAAAGATTTGTTTAGGTTAAGGTTATATTTTTCATGTATTAAAATCATTTAAATGAATATAAATTAATATTAATTCAAATAAATAATTAAAAAATATGAGAATACTTCCCTTTGGGCCTAATGGTCGTGCATAGGCTTGGCATGAAGAAATTTGGAAGAAAAATGGGCCCATTTGCATTTTTAGGTCATTTGAACCATTATTGACTTTTCAAAATTCCTAAAAATTTCCCAACTTCCACAAGGCATAACTTGGTCAATTTTTAAGCTTTTCACATGTTCTTGGACATTTTGGAAAGGTCTTTGAGTCCTTTAACCAATGCCTTTGGTCCCATGTTATTTTGATTTACCAATCTCAAGTTATGGTCTTTGACTTAAAGTCCCTTTTTGTTGACTTTTGAAAATGACCTATAATGTTGAAATTGATAATTTTTTGTGAGAGCATTTCTTGGACTTGGAACATGAAGATGAATTGTAGGAAATGTCTTTCTCTTCAAAATGAGCTTTGGATGGAATTTTTCTGATAATCCATGTGAAAGTTATGCCCTGGTCAATTTCAGTTGACTTTTTCAGCTGTCCAAATATAGCAACTTTTGCATCTTTGATGATTTCTGAGCCAAATTTTGAGAATCATGATCAAGCATTGATCAAATGATGTTTGTGGCTTCAAAATGATATGTTGACCAAAAATTTGAACTTTTGACTGTCAAATGACCATTTTGCCCCTACAGTTGACTGTAGTGCAATTTAGGGTTTTGACTGTGCAATTTTGAGCTGAATGCCTTGAAACTTGACATGAGGATACTTGACCATCTTTGTAAGCATATGAGACTTGATTGGGCCCTTGAAAAGTTCATTTGCTTGACCAGAACTCAAACCCTAGTTTTGACTGTATAGAAGACAGTTGAGCTGCACAACCCTGGGGGAATTTTGTGACCTTGACTTGACAAATTTTGATGAATATGGGAGGGCAAATTTTGGGGTACAACAGTTGCCATACACCTTTCACTGCTAGACTCTGCTTCAGCTGTACCAACAACATGGCCGAATATGAAGCTTGTATCTTTGGTCTCAAGGTTGCTATTGACTTGGGAATCAAATCTTCGGTCGTATTTGGGGACTCGGCTTTGGTTATCAGTCAAATCAAAGGAGTGGGACACTAAGCATCCTAATCTTATCCCATACAAAGAACATGTCTTGACATTGTTGCCTACTTTCGAGCCGATTACCTTTGAGCACTTCCCGCGAGAAGAAAATCAACTAGCAGATGCTCTGGCTACAACGTCTTCCATGTTTAAACTCAACTAGGATAATGAGGTTCCCCAAATCACCATCGAACGAATGGACGAACCTGCGCACTATCATGAGATTAATACCGAAGAAGTAGTGGAACAACCCTGGTTTCATGAAATCAAAAGGTATCTCCAGACTCGAGAATACCCTGAAGGAGCTTCCGTCAATGACAAAAAGTTCTTAAGGAGATTTGCTGCCAAGTTCTTCCTAAGCAATGGTATCTTATATAAGCGCAGCCATGATTGTGTTCTACTTCGTTGTATGGACAAGGTTGAAGCAGAGTTGATCATGACCGAAATACATAGTGGCACATTTGGCACCCACTTGAGCGGACATACGATGGCTAAGAAGATTCTAAGGGTAGGCTACTACTGGTCTACCATGGAAGCTGACTGTCATCAACATTCTCGTACTTGTCACAAATTCCAGGTCTATGATGACAAGGTACATATTCCTCCTGTTCCTCTCAACGTTCTAACAGCTCCTTGGCCATTCGCGATGTGGGGAATCGACAAGATTGGAGAGATCAAGCCTACAACATCCAATGGACATCGCTTCATCTTTGTGGCTATTGATTACTTTACCAAATGGGTCGAGGCAGCTTCCTACGCCTCTGTTACAAAGAATGTGGTTGCCCGCTTCATCAAGCAGAATCTCATATGCCGGTATGGTATCCCCGACAGGATCATCACGGACAACGGTACAAATTTGAATAACACTGTGATCACCGCTCTGTGCGAGCAGTTCAAGATTCAACATCACAATTCATCTCCTTATCGGCCAAAGATGAACGGTGCTGTTGAAGCTGCGAACAAAAATATCAAGAAGATCATTTAAAAGATGACAATCACCTACAAGGACTAGCATGAGATGTTACCGTTTGCTCTGCACGGATATCGTACCACGGCGCGTACCTCGACTGGGGCAACCCCCTTTTCTTTGGTATATGGCATGGAGGCTGTTTTACCCATGGAAGTTCAGATTCGTTCTTTAAGGATTATGAAGGATGTTGGTCTAAGTGAAGACGATTGGATTCAGACCCGGCTTGATCAGCTTAATTTGATCGACGAGAAGTGACTTACTGCTGTTTGTCATGGTCAGACGTATCAAAAACGGATGATCAAGGCTTTCAACAAGAAAGTCAGGCGTCAGGTATATCAAGTCGGAGATCTTGTAATCAAGCGGATCATCTTGCCGCAAAGTGATCCCAGGGGCAAGTGGACTCCTACTTACGAAGGACCATTTGTGATCAAGAACATCTTTTCTGGTGGGGCAATGATTCTGACCACCATGGATGGCGACGACTTGCCGCACCCTGCGAATGCAGACATAGTCAAAAGATACTACGCATACATGACCCGACAAGTTGAAAACCCGAAAGGGCGACTTGGGAAAAAATGGGCATCCCGGTGAATCGAAAACCCGAAAGGGTGGTGTGATCGGTGGATCTGGAACTGACTGTTTAACGCTGGTTCGCGAAATGTCGCGGAAGCAAGAGTCGCCACCGTCTTTTATTTTCTCCAAATGGAAAGGACAAAAGCACAGAAAAATTCCTTATAGAGATTGCTCTCGGTTCGGGAGGTAGGTTATAGAAAGGGAAGGTGTTAGCACCCTTTCTATCCATGGTTATCCATGGGCTCTTAGATACTTGCTCATTTGTGTTTTCAAAATGGTTTGTTTGCTTTTCAACTGTGGGTTTAAAAAGTTTCTTTGAAAATTTCAGTTCGACTCTTGTATCGGTCCTCAAGAGTGTTTGAAAAATTGCTTTCGAAAGCTTTTGAAAATGTGTTGGTGTGAAAAGTATTTTTTTGTTTTGTTTTGAAATTAGAGCAAGTATCTAGAGTCGTCTACCTACCCTAAGGAATTCGTCTGTGTAAATGTCCTTTAAAGTAGTGCCATCCCACCATTGAGAGGTAGGTAGCACCACTATTGGAGGTGTTCGGATCAATTCGAGGTTCGGGACATGGTGATCACCAGAGCAATGGGAAGACACCTTAGAAGCTACCCTCATGCCAGGTTCCCGGATCATGAGGACTTACTAAGACATCCTCTACTCGACGATCACCTTTCGAGGCAAGGCAACAGTGAGGCGTACCCTAGGGGTGGTGTGTGCGATTCGTGTGTCGTTTTCATTTGCATTTATCTTGTCATGTTATTGGTGTTCTACGCTTGTTTTTATTTTTGTCCATACAGTCTTTCATGCTTTGTTAACAGTTAAAAATTGCGAGAAAAGTAAATTCTAAGCTATTACAAATGGCGCGGGTCCACATCGCCAAAATTAAACCAGGACCCGATTTGACAGGAAAATAAAGAAAGTAAAAGAAAATAAAGAATTAAAAGTGCGAGCAATTATTTACACGGCTTTGGGAGAGGTACACAAATATTATACGAACGAAGAAATAAATATGCGAATTGAAATTTAAATCGAAACGAGGGCGTTGGACCCTTTTTGCAAAATTAAAATTACATGGAATTAATTAAAATTAAAAGAAAGAAAGAACTTGTTTTTTTGGTATTTTTTAGTATTTTAGGATTTAATATGAAAAAAAGAATTAATTGAAATTAAAATAAGATATTAACCCTAATTCTAATGGTTTTTAATTTATTAAGAAAACATTGAATTTTAACCTAATATTAACCCTAATTTTTATATACAAGTTTAATTATAAAAATAAATATCTAATTATTTAATTATTTATGAAAGAAAAATAAAAAGGATGAAAAATTAATCAAACCTAATTCTATGTTTTTTAAATTTATTATGAAAATATTAAATTAAACCCTAATTTAAAACTAATTAATTTACATGCAAATTCATTTACAAGAAATATTAAAATAAAAAAAAATATTTATTGTTTTTTTTTTCTTTTCTGATTTTTTTTATGTGTTTTTTATATTTATGAAAATATTAAATTAATTAAACAAGCAATTTTTTAAAATAAAAAAAATAAAGAAAGTTAAAAGAATTTGCAAACCAAGGGGGGTTGTAGTCCCCAACATGGAGGTGTAGCCCAAGTAATTCAGGCCCATCAACCTTGGTCCGTTTGACTCCCATGCCAGCATGCACACGCGTTGACTTGGATCTACTATGTTCCTCAATTCTTAGCCTTGTGATTGATGAAGCTGAACGCGTGGACGCTTGATTAGGAAGATGTATGGTGCGCTCCAATCTTGAAACTGCATATGAACATGGATTGCAAAATAATATGGGAAATAATGAAGACCTGGGGCTCGAACCCAGGTCATGCACTTTACCAGTCACTATGCTTGCCAGTGGAGCCAGATGCGCGTGTTGTATATATAATAACTGAAGAATAATATAATGAGAAAATAATGGTTAGTGGAAATCAGCGCGCGAAATTTAAACTAGCCTATCACATCTTGCCACGAGTTCATCTTCTTCGCATAGTTTTATTTTCCTGAAATACACAAAACATTGGCAACGGTTTTCACGCGTTGCCTAAGACACCATACAAGAAAATAGCGATTAGCCATGGAACGCTCATAAATTGGGCGCGACACATGGATTCTCTTCGTCCAGACGCGCTCGTTTCAATGGTCAAGGTCCCAAGTCTCAATTTTTCCTTATTTGAAAAACCCTAATCCAAGGTCCTGTAAACCCTAGAAAACGATAATGGCATAATCGCGTAGGGTGCATAAAAATTCAATCAAACACATGGGTTAGCTTCAGAATATCATAAGGAATGTAAATCACATATTAAAACTTGCAAAAAACGCATGAATGAAGATGCACGATTGTGAATTTTATTTGAAACAGTTTTACTCCATTGTACCAATTCTTGATGTTTTGAGGAATGTTTTTGATTGGGAATCGTTCAGTGAACCTTCAGCAAGCTAATGAAACAAAAATCGTGCCTTGAATCGCCCTAGAATGTGGTTTTCAGAATTGAGTTTCTTAACAAAATTTCAAGTTTTGTTTTCCTGGTTTTTTGAGCAGCTGCGTGTGTAATGGCATTAGGTTTATATTCAGGCTTATGTAATGAACCAATTAGGTCAAGAAAATTGATCAAGATCTTTTGTATTCATGGCTTTGAAGATTTGATTTTCAAGCATTGTTTTTTCAATCTTTTCCATGCATTTTTGTACCAATTATGATCCAATCAAATTGATTCTTTCCAATCTTAACCATGCACGAAATATTGAAGGCATATCATGTATAAAAAGATTTGAAATAGTAGGTTAAATATTTTCCATGTATTTAATTTGATTTAAATGAATTATTATAAATAAAAATTCAAATAAATAAATAAAAAATGAAGAAATACTTCCCTTTGGGCCAAGTGGTCGTGCACATGCCATGGATGATGAATTATGGAAGAAAAATAGGCCCATTAGCAATTTTAGGTCATTTGAATCAATGTTGACTTTTCAAAATATCCTAAAATTTCCCAACTTCCACAAGGCATAACTTGCTCAATTTTTAAGCTTTGCTCATGTTCTTGGACATTTTGGAAAGGTCTTTGAGTCCTCTAACCAATGCCTTTGGTCCCATGTCATTTTGATTTACCAATATCAAGTTATGGCCTTTGACTTAAAGTCCCTTTTTGTTGACTTTTGAAAATGACCTATAATGTTGAAATTGATAACTTTTTGTGAGAGCATTTCTTGGACTTGAAGTATGAAGATGAGTTGTAGGAAATGTCTTTATCTTCAAAATGAGATTTGGATGGAATTTTTCTGATAATCCATGTGAAAGTTATGCCCTGGTCAATTTACAGTTGACTTTTTCAGCTGTCCAAATAAGGAAACTTTTGCATCTTGATGATTTCTGAGCCAAATTTTGAGAATCATGATCAAGCATTGATCAAATGATGTTTGTGGCTTCAAAATTATATGTTGACCAAAAATTTGAACTTTTGACTGCCAAATGACCATTTTGCCCCTACAGTTGACTGTAGTGCAATTAGGGTTTTGACTGTGCAATTTTGAGCTGAATGTCTTGAAACTTTGTATGAGGATGCTTGACCATATTTGTAGGTATGTGAGACTTGATTGGACCTTTGGAAACTCCATTTTCTTGATCATAACACAAACCCTAATTTTGACTGTATATGAGACCCTTGCACTGTGCAACCCTTGGGGAACTTTTGAAGCTTGACTTGGCAATTTCTTGAAGAATATGGGAGGGCAAATTTTGGGGTACAACAGTTGCCCCTGTTCAATCTTCTTAGACCTGAGGATGCAGATTGGTTGACGTGCCTTTGATAGTCCGAAGGTGGAAGATGATTGAACACTAGAGTGCTCAGAAATTTGCGCTCACATAGTAGCAGTGTGATGATGGAATGGGCTTATAGATGCCATTTGGAGATTCGTGGGTAGGGTGATGGACTTATAGATGCCATCTGGATGTTGATCGCGTAAGAGATTCCTTAGCGAGAACTTGCGTACCTGCAAAACAGAAAATGATTACCTGACACGTTGCAGGAGCTGGTTTCAGATGCTTGGTATAGATGTGTCCTGACTGGTTACAGGAGCTGAGTCTGGAGCTTCAAACGGTGATGAATGAACCAGGGGTGGTTACTACCTTAGCATGAACGGTAAGAGAACCTTGGGTGACTTTAACTTCAACAACGCTCGTTGAGAAAATCTTGGTGGAAATTACCATCTTCGCAGTATCGGGAAGGGAACCAAAGGAAATTATAATCTGAAAGGGAATTACATCTCACGCACCGTCGGGGAGAGAACCAAAGGAAATTATAACCTGAAAGGGAATTACATCTCACGCACCGTCGGGGAGAGAACCATAGGAAATTATAACCTGAAAGGGAATTACATCTCACGCACCGTCGGGGAGAGAACCATAGGAAATTATAACCTGAAAGGGAATTACATCTCACGCACCGTCGGGGAGAGAACCATAGGAAATTATAATCTGAAAGGGAATTACATCTCACGCACCGTCGGGGAGAGAACCATAGGAAATTATAACCTGAAAGGGAATTACATCTCACGCACCGTCGGGGAGAGAACCATAGGAAATTATAATCTCAAAAGGAATTACATCTCACGCACCGTCGGGGAGAGAACCATAGGAAATTATAACCTGAAAGGGAATTACATCTCACGCACCGTCGGGGAGAGAACCATAGGAAATTATAACCTAAAATGGAATTATCACCTCACGCACCGTCGGGGAGGGAACCAATAGGAAATTATAACCTGAAATGGAATTATCACCTCACGCACCGTCGGGGAGGGAACCAATAGGAAATTATAACCTAAAATGGAATTATCACCTCACGCACCGTCGGGGAGGGAACCAATAGGAAATTATAACCTAAAATGGAATTATCACCTCACGCACCGTCGGGGAGGGAACCATAGGAAATTATAACCTGAAAACTTCTACTGAGTCTTCATCAGAAAAATCTGTTGAGAGTCGATTTAGCTGGACTAGAGAAGGCCTTGGACTGGATAAGAAATCTTTGGAGTCGATTAACTGAACCGGTCTAGGTCTTGAAATTTGATTGAGAATTTAACTGCATCTTTCCTGAAAGGTAGAGTTCAGTCATATGCCATGCATGATATGGACCAAGCAATGATGTTCTCAACATAAATGAGATTTGTAAGATATGATGCGTTTATGCATGCTATAATGATGTATGTGATGTTTTATGAATGTGTTTTTCGTCTAGGAAAGTAAATCCTTGACGGGTGCCGGGAAGTCACTCCTGGGCTGATATTGAAGAATAAGCTTTTACTCCTGCTGGGGATGATAACTGCAAGAATACCGGTAGGAGAAGATGACTCCGTTGAGGAAAAAACTCGGCAAATGGAAGATTCTGCGGGGAGAAAAAATACTCTAGCGACCATGCTCGGGAGCGATACTCTGTGGGGAGAGAGATACTTTGTTGAATTGTTGATAATAACTTGCTGGGGATATCTTCGCTGTGTTGGAAGTATTAATGGACTTCGCTGGGGGTAAGAAAGAACTGTCGAGGACGCTCTTTCCGTGGCTTTTGGCTGAGGATAACCCAGTTATATCCTGTTAAGGAAATAACTCTTTAAATAGAGCCGGACGATGCGTTCGTGCTCTGCGAGGGATAAGCTTCCAGAATCTACTGGGGATAAGCTTACTGCCTGGGGAGATGAATTCCAACTTTCCTGGGGACATGGATTGGACTTTCCTGGGGGAGTTTTGAGATGTATCGAGGAAGTGACTCCATCGGATGTTTGATATACCGCCGGGGAACAATCTTTAGACCAAGATTGCCGGGGATGCTTGTTAAGAATATGTATATACTGCTGGGGAAGGTTGATATCTGCTGGAGGATACTCAACTTCCTTAAGATTTGATAGTAGCTTTGCCGGAGAAGAGTGCACTGACTTGCTGACTTACTCTCTGGGGAATTAAAATGTGCTGGTCATGTTCTTTAGCTGAACCTACCTCGGTACCTTGGAGGATAGAACAATTAGATTGCTAGACAACTCTTTATTGCCCCTGTTTCTAGTGTCACCTGTAATTAATCCTTTGTTTCGTATGCAAATATTTATGAGTTAGCGGATTATTGTCAATGCATATATCACAAATTGAACCTTGGACGTTCTTCGCAAAACAAAACAGAAAAAGAAAAACAGTTGGCACGTTTAACTGAAAAGTATATTTGTATTGATTTTTGAATGGCCTGAAAATAGGCGTTTTGTGTACAAGAGGCTGACGTCCTAGTAAGAGAACGTCGCCGAACAAAAGAGTTGATACAATTTTGTACAAAAGAGAATAAAACAGCTGTGTGAAATATGAATGATCCCACTGGGTTTCAACTCTGCTATTGCCTTTATAACTCCGAGCGTCTCATCACTTGATGACCTTGGTTGAAGGTGAAGCTGACTGATCAATGCCGTTTGAACTTGCTGTAGATACCGGATTCTGGATGCAAAGTGATCAATGAGACATAGTATTACGCTTTTATCCCTAATTTTTTCCTGGACCGCCCTTTCGGGTTTTCAGTCCACCGGGATACCCATTTTTGCCCAAGCCGCCTTTTCAGGTTTTCGACTTGCCGGGTGTACAGATTTTTTTCATTTCATCCCTTCATTTTGACCGAACCCTTTTGGTTCGACGGGAAGCCCTAATTTTTGTCTAGGCATGTCAGCCTAACGGGTCTTTTTTATGCGTAGTATCTTTTTACTATGTCTGCATTGGCGGGGTGAGGAAGGTCGTCACCATCCATGGTGGTTAGAATCATGGCTCCTCCTGAGAAGACATGTTTAACCACAAATGGCCCTTCGTATGTGGGAGTCCATTTGCCCCTTGGATCACTCTGAGGAAGGATGATTCTCTTGATTACCAGATCCCCAACTTGATATTCCTGTGGTCTGACCTTTTTGTTAAATGCCCTGATCATCCGTTTCTGATACGTCTGACCATGACAGTTAGCAGCAAGTCTCTTTTCATCAATGAGGTTAAGCTGATCAAGTCGTGTCTGGATCCAATCATCTTCGTTCAGATTTGCATCCTTCATTATCCGGAGAGAGGGTATTTGCACTTCGATCGGCAAGACTGCCTCCATACCATAAACCAGAGAGAAAGGAGTTGCCCCGGTTGACGTCCTAGCTGAGGTACGGTACCGATGTAGAGAGAACGGTAACATCTCGTGCCAATCTTTATAAGTTAATGTCATTTTCTACACGATCTTCTTGATGTTCTTATTTGCTGCTTCTACAGCCCCATTCATCTTCGGTCTGTAAGGAGAAGAATTGTGGTGTTGTATCTTGAACTGTTCGCAGAGCTCAGCGATCATCTTGTTATTCAGATTGGTACCGTTGTCTGTAATAATTCTCTCTGGGACGCCGTATCGACAGATCAGGTTATGTCGAATGAACCGTGCCACAACAGTCTTGGTTACCGTAGCATAGGATGCTGCTTCGACCCACTTCGTGAAATAATCAATCGCCACTAGGATGAAGCGATGCCCGTTAGATGTCGTCGGTTTAATCTCACCGATCATGTCTATGCCCCACATTGCAATCGGCCAAGGCGCAGTCAGAACATTCAGGGGAACTGGAGGAACATGCACCTTGTCTGCATAAATCTGGCACTTGTGGCATGTCCTGGAATGTTGGTAGCAATCAGTTTCCATTGTGGACCAGTAATATCCTGCCCGTAGGATCTTCTTAGCCATTGTGTGTCCACTGGAATGCGTACCAAAGGTCCCTTCATGTAGCTCTTCCATGATCCTTTCTGCTTCAGTTTTATCCACACAACGCAGTAGGGTTGAATCATGGTTTCGCTTGTACAAGATGCCGTTGCTAAGGAAGAACTTGGCTGCGAACCTTCTCAGGAACTTCTTATCATTGATGGAGGCACCTTCAGGGTATTCCTGAGTTTCCAGGTATCTCTTCACCTCATGGTACCAAGGCTTCTCAGTCACCAATTCAGTCTCGAGATCACAACAGTATGTCGGTTCGTCCAATTTCCAGATGATGATCCGGGGAGCCTCATTATCCCATTGAACCTTAAACATAGAAGCCATTGTAGCTAATGCGTCCGCCAGCTGATTCTCTTCTCTCGGGAAGTGTTCAAAGGTTATCTCTGTGAAGTGGGGGATTAGGGTCAACACACATTCTCTGTAAGGGATAAGGTTCGGATGTTTCGTATCCCACTCCCCTTTGATCTGATTGATCACAAGAGAGGAATCTCCGAAGACACTCAGAAACTTGATCCTTAGGTCGATCGCAGCTTGAAGACCCATGATGCACGCCTCATACTCCGCCATGTTGTTGGTACAATTGAAACACAGCCGGGCAGTGAGTGGAGTATGAGTACCTTGAGGTGATATGATTATGGCGCCGATACCATTTCCCAGAGCATTGGAGGCTCCGTCAAAGTGCATAGACCATCGGGATCCTGGTTCAGGTCCTTCATCCGGTCCAGGTACTTCACAATCTGTCACTATCATGATGCTTTCATCCGGAAACTCAAAGTTCATTGATTGATAATCATCTACAGCCTGATGTGCCAAGTGGTCTGCCAATACACTTCCCTTGATGGCTTTCTGGGTTGTAAACTGAATGTCGTATTCCGTCAAGATCATTTGCCATCTTGCAATTCTCCCAGACAGAGCAGGCTTTTCGAATATGTACTTTATAGGATCCATCTTTGAGATCAACAAGGTAGTATGAGTCAACATATACTGTCTCAGCCGGCGAGCAGCCCATACCACAGCGCAGCAAGTTTTCTCAAGCAGTGAGTATCGGGTCTCACAGTCGGTAAACTTTTTGCTAAGATAATAAATGGCATGCTCTTTTCGGCCAGACTCGTCATGCTGCCCCAGCACACACCCCATTGAGTTGTCCAGCACTGTCAGATATAGTATCAGAGGTCTCCCTTCAACCGGTGGCATAAGGATAGGTGGTTCTTGGAGATACTCCTTGATTATGTCAAAAGCAGCATGACATTCATCGTTCCAACGTACTACCTGATCTTTCTTCAGCAGCTTGAAGATTGGCTCACAGGTAGCAGTCAGATGTGAGATGAACCGAGCAATGTAATTCAGGCGTCCTAAAAAGCCTCTGACTTCCTTCTCTGTCCTGGGAACTGGCATCTCTTGAATAGCTTTGACCTTAGTAGGGTCCACTTGAATTCCCTTATCACTTACCACGAAGCCTAGCAACTTTCCAGATCTTACCCCGAAGGTGCACTTGTTCGGGTTCAACCTCAGCTTGTATAGTTTCAACCGGTCAAACAATTTCTGCAGATGATCTAGGTGTTCCTCCTCAGTTTGGGACCTTGCAATCATATCGTCGACGTACACTTCTATCTCATGATGGATCATGTCATGAAATAAAGCAACCATGGCACGTTGGTAGGTTGCCCCAGCATTCTTCAACCCGAATGGCATGACTTTGTAACAGAAGGTGCCCCACTGAGTAACAAATGTAGTCTTCTCCATGTCTTCAGGTGCCATCTTGATCTGATTGTAACCTGAAAAGCCATCCATGAAAGAGAATACCTTGTGCTGAGCTGTATTATCAACAAGGACATCAATGTGAGGTAAGGGGAAGTCATCCTTGGGGCTGGCCCTGTTCAGATCCCTGTAGTCGACACACATTATGACCTTACCGTCCTTCTTTGGTACCGGCACCACATTAGCAACCCACTGAGGGTAAGAAGTCACTGCAAGGAACCCGACATCAAACTGTTTCATAACCTCGGCCTTAATCTTCTCAGACATCTCTGGGCGCATACGACATACCTTTTGCTTAACCGGAGGGCAGTCTTCCTTAGTTGGCAAGTGATGGACCACAATGTCAGTATCCAACCCGGGCATGTCTTCGTAGGACCAGGCAAAGATCTCCATATAATCATGTAGCATCTGAGTCAACCGTTGCTTCACGCTGAGCTCTAGGTTGGCACCAATCTTTACCTCTTTCCTGTCTGTCTCTGTACCCAGGTTTATGGTTTCCACTGCTCTTCGTGGGGTTGAATTACCCTCTCTTCCTGAAGCAACAGTCTTGCAAGCTCACCAGGCACTTCGCAATCATCTTCACCTTCGTATTCGGCTAAGTTGATCGGATTTTCGAAGTCATAACTGGCAGTAGTAGGGTCGTTACCAGTGAGATCCAGAGTGGATTGAAACTTGTATGAGTGAGTGTGTGTGTAAATACAGCTGTTTTGAAATATATGTAAAAGAAAGAAAGACAGAAAAGGAGCATAAGATTTGCAATGCGAGAAAACGTCCAAGATTTTCATTCATGATATATGAAATGACAATTTATGCCCTCACAAATGAAACCACGGTGCCTCGGGTAAGACACCGGGCCATAGAGTTTATTATTGTTTATTACAAAATATCGAAACAAAGAAATTTATTACTGTGTCACAAAGGTAACAGGAGTATAGTCTTTGGCAATCCAATTGTTCAATCCGCCTTCGGTCGTCGGGTAGATCCAGCTATTGAATTCCGCTTCATCCACTTCGTTGTCTTCCCCAACAGCATTCACTCCTGGATTTGTAATGATCACAGGAGGTCTTCCGGTCTTCGCTTTCCGCATAGCTTTCTGACCCTCTGTAGTAAAACCCAGCCCAAATTTATCAGTCTTCTGTGTGAAGTCTGGGAGCCTGCCCCAGTTAGCACATTCACCCTTCTGAACCACAGCCCGGGCATCCTTCAGGGAAGCCATCTTCAAAGGAAAACTTTCTTCTGCTGCTGCTGCAATTGGGAGCACCTCCTCGAAATGCTGAAAGGGGGTTTCAATAAACTCCCCGTCCATCTCAATGTATCTGAAGGAATTCAGGTGGCTTACCATATACTCCTCCTCTCCCTGCACAGTGACGATCTTCCCTCTGACAGGGTACTTCAGCTTCTGGTGCAAGGTAGAGGTCACTGCCCCAGCCTTATGTATCCAAGGTCGACCCAATAGACAAGAGTAAGATGGACGGATATCCATCACATAAAATGTGGAGTCAAACACCTGAGAGCCCACACGAATCGGAATGTCAACCTCTCCATGAACCATCCTCTTTGAACCATCCTCTTTGAACCATCAAAGGCCCTGACGATGATATTGCTGGGTTTCAATTCCAGGCCTTCACAATCTAAGCGGTCTAAAGCCTTCTTGGGCAGCACATTCAAAGAAGAACCAGTATCCACCAACACGTGTGCCAAGGTAGTGCCCCTGCATTCGATAGAGACATGCAGAGCATCATTGTGGTCTCTTCCTTTTGCAGTCAGGTCAGCATCTGAGAAACCCAGGCCATTGTCTGCTGTCAGATTTGCTACGCAATCAGTGAACTGGACTGCAGATGTCTCATGTGGCACATGGGCCGTCTTGAGGAACGAGATCAAGGCCTTAGCATGGGCCTCGGAGCACAACAATAAAGAAAGCATGGAGATTTTGGAGGGCGTGTGCCCCAGCTGTTCCACAACATTAAAGTCACTCTTCTTTATAATTTTCAGAATCTCCTCCATCTCTTGTTGGGAGGCCTCAGCAGTTATAGGTACAGGTGCCTCCATCTGGGCAGGCTCCACTTCAACTCCTTTGCCCCGAGCATTGGATGACTCGGCAGCAGGAGAAACAATTGGATCAGCAGCAGGAACAGGTACACTTGTAGGAGTTATGAGAAGCGGTCTTCGAGCAGCAGGAGGTGCAATGTCAGGCGAGAAGAGCCTGCCACTGCGGGTAACCTTGGCTGGGCCAGTGATATCACAGATGTTGGCACCAGCGTTGAACTCTTGTTTAATCCCATTCACATACACATCTGCCCCATAATGCCAGGGGACAGCTTTATCAGATACATAGGGCAGGGGCCCCGGAACAGTGATAACAACAGGTGCAACGGTCATGATTTGAACGGGCTTCTTCGTGAGAGCCGGGATTGGATTATTGAAGATAGTCACCACAGAAACTTCTTCCACCGGAACCAACTGAACAGCAGACTTCTTAAACATAATCTCCTTGCTATCCATTAGGCTTTGGATGCCTAACTTCAGCAAGGGACATAGCACAGAACAGGCAACCCTCACTACAACCCGGAAATAAACCGGCCAGCAGCAGGTTCTTCTTGACAATCTTCAGAGGAGTGGCTAGATCATCCACAGAAACAGCATAAACATCTTCGTCAACAGCATTTACCCTATGTTGAGGCATAGGAGCAGTAACTACATTTGGCCTCTCAGGCGCTTCGAACTGTATCTCCTTTGCATCGATAAGGTCTTGCACCTTACTCCTTAATGCCCAACAGTCATCAGTAGAATGCCCCGGGCTATCTGAATGGTAAGCACAACGAGCATTCGGGTTGTACTTGGGAGATGCAGTATTTGGGAACTCCGGCGCCTCTCGGACAATCACTAAGTTGGTTGAGAGCAACTGTGGCAAGATTTGCGATAAAGTCATGCTTAACCGGGTAAACTCTCTCCGGGGTCTTTCAGCCCTTTGAGGATTGGTCGGCCGAGGAGCGGCAGCAGGCTTAGCAATCATTACCGCACTGACAGATTGGCGGCGCTCAGGTCTCTCTGATCTTTTGGAACCATACACGGCACTAGCTTCCTTCTTGAAGGGTTTCTTCTCAGCACTAGACGATGCACCCTTCGGGATCTTACCAGACTTTAACCCAGCTTCAATTCCCTCTCCAGTCAGAATTAGATCAGTGAACCCTGCAGACGAATTCCCGATGAGATGGTTGAAAAATGGCCCAGATAGGGTCCCCAAGAACATGTCTACCAACTCCCGATCAGTCAACGGTGGTTGCACCCTGCCAGCCAGGTCTCTCCACTTCTGAGCATACTCCTTAAAACCTTCACTTGAACCTAACGACATACCCTGGAGTTGGGTACGTGTAGGGGCAAGGTCGGCATTATACTGATACTGCTTATAGAAAGCAGTAGCCAACTCCTCCCAGTTACGAACCTTGGTCCCATCCAGCTGATAGAACCATTCGAGATGAGTCCCTGAAAGACTCTCCTGGAAGAAGTGGATCCACAAATTCTTATCCGCTGAGTATGGTTGAATTTTCCGAACATAGGACCTGAGATGTAACTTGGGACAAGACGCCCCGTCATATTTAGAGAAAGATGGTGCTTTGAACTTCCGAGGAATAATCACACCAGTTGACAAACCCAGATCTCCGAAATCCAGCCCAGGTACCTGTTGTATTTCCATGGCATTCGGCCTATCCTCCAGCTGCTTGTAACGGTCTTCTGCCGGAGGGTACTGCTCTTCATCAAAATCGGTCTCATTGTCGGAGACTACCGGACTAGGAACCCTTGCTTCTGCCTGAGGAGTACTCTTGCCAACAGAAGAACCAGCCTCTTCCTGCTGCAGAGCATTGCCAAACCTTCGGCCCGAGTTGAACAGAACAGTTCTTCTCTTCTTCTTCTTCTCCTTCTTCAGGAGCATAGCCTTCAGCTCCTCTTGGCCTTGAGCCAAACCCTTGATTAATTCCTGAAACTGCGCATTCTGCGCCTGAAGAGCCTTGATGGATGTCTCAGTTGATGACGAGTCGGGATTCATGATGCTGAAATAAACAGCGAAGAACGGTAAGTAACCTGAAAAGAGGAAAAACCTGCTATGCACATGATGAATGAGATGTGTTTATGCAATGCATTCAAGGGTTCGAAAATTCAACTTTGTTGTAGACAAAAAGGAACACACGTTATCATTAAGGAAATAACTGTTTAGTACATCAAAGCCTCATGGGCAAAATAATACAAAAGCAAATCAATCCCAAAATACACTGTGCATCCTCTTTGGAGCTATGTAAGTGTTGAGATTCCTCTCCTCGTGCAACAGGCGGGTGAGCTCCAAGACCTTCTTTTCACTGGCATGTAGACTAGTCTCAAGAGAATTCCGTTCTTCCTTAAGCTGGACCCAGCTCTTCTGCATCTCTTCCCAGGATGTGGGCATATCAGGGTGCTGAATAGTGTAGGACACTTCTCCTTCCAAGACTGGCTCTTTGATCACAAGGAGCATATGAGGATAAGGCATTACTAACTTCTGGGAGCGGGCGCGTACCCACTTGAGATAAGGCTCCAAAGGGATGGAGTTCCTGTGCCCCAGTGTCTTGCTGTCTATCCTACTTGGCATCCTCCAGGCTCTGATAAATCTCTGGCGAAGTCCTTGAGTATCATTGTCGAAGTCAAAAACTATGTCAGGAATTAACATGTCATGAGGACCATCCCTCCGAGCATAACCAAATTGTCTCCAAGCCAGGCATGGGCTGTAAGTAATACCTCCTCTGATTCCAAGTAAAGGAACATTAGGGTACTCCCCGCAACGATCAATGATAGTGACATCTTCTCTGGACCTAGGGCACCAATGTATATCTGCATGTGTAAGAGTCATCAACCGTTGTGACCATCTCAGACCCCGCTCATTCTTCAAGACTGATTGTGGAAGGTGCGAAATAAACCACCTTCCCAGGAGAGGAGTGCAACACATAAGGACACCTCTTTTTCTCATGGTTCGAGTGTAACATGAGTGAAGGATGTCCCCCAGCAACGTAGGTATATGATTCCTGGACATGAAGATCTGGACAGCACTGATATCAATAAGCTGATCTGGGTTAGGGAACAACACCAAACCATAGACAAGAAGGGCCACAACTTCTTCAAAAGCTTGCAAGTCAAGGGAGTTCCAACATTCATGGGCCTTTTCAAATAGGAACCTGGCTAAGAACCCTTTGATACCACTTCTAACTTCCCAATGTCCCTTGAGGTCAGATGACTGTAGGTGCAAGGCTTTAGCAATCTCTTCAAGTTTAGGTTCCTTTTCTGTACCGTTGAAGGGTAGTTGATCAAGGATAGGGATCTTCAGGAGCCGGGAGAACTCCTCCAATGTAGGTACCAGCTGATAATCCAAGAAGGTGAAACAGTGATGCAGAGGGTCAAAGAATTGGAACAGGACCTTTATCATATCTTCCTCAATGTTGGTGTTGACCAAGCTGATGAGGCTTCCATGTCTTTCACTGAATGAAGAGTTCTCGGGAATCCTGGATATAAGCTCCTTAAGCTGAGGAGGGATCCTTACAAGACTGATTTGAATTGTCTTTCTACGAACAGTTTCCATGTCCTACAAAACAAAGAACAAAGATGAAGATTCGAACCCCTGAAATGGTTAGTCAATGCATATGATGCTGGATGATGTCATGATGCTATGATTAAACACACCACAGATATTTACAAAGACAAACATGTAAGGCACACAAGGCACACAAGACAAGCCCTTAGGGTTTAAGGCCAGCATGGGGTCTGGGTAGTACCCTCTTGAAGTTGGTGGGTTCAACCTGTCCTATCAAAGTAACCGGGTTCTAAGGGTCCCAACATCACTGGATTGCTTTCATTGTTCATCGTTTCGATTTAGCCACTGAACTGGCGACCGGAATATTCCAGGAAAGCAACCCTCGATTGAGTGTAGTATCGAGTATCAACCAACCTCAGACTGCACCAAAGTCAGTTATCTCACTACCCTAAAGAGGCCAAGATAGTTCAATTAAGGTTCCTAAGGTCTGTTGATGCTTCATGACACCACGCGGAGGCCCCGTACTCTCCTTGACTGAACTCAAGGGTTACCGGTACACACCAAAGTGCCACATCAACGTAGCAGACTATTTCAACCATGTCGGTATACCCCGCACAGTTCCCTCACAGCCTTGTTGCTACTTTCTAAGAAGGTATCCCCCAGATCTGGGTTAGGATCTATAGAACTCCCAAGCAACCCACAATTTAAAGCACACAAGGAAAACAATTGAAAACACAGTTATGAACTAGCCCTAAGGTACACCTCACTTTAAGTTAAGTCCCCAGCAGAGTCTCCAGTTCTGTGATCGGTGGATCTGGAACTGACTGTTTAACGCTGGTTCGCGAAATGTCGTGGAAGCAAGAGTTGCCACCGTCTTTTATTTTCTCCAAATGGAAAGGACAAAACACAGAAAAATTCCTTATAGAGATTGCTCTCGGTTCGGGAGGTAGGTTATAGAAAGGGAAGGTGTTAGCACCCTTTCTATCCATGGTTATCCATGGGCTCTTAGATACTTGCTCATTTGTGTTTTCAAAATGGTTTGTTTGCTTTTCAACTGTGGGTTTAAAAAGTTTCTTTGAAAATTTCAGTTCGACTCTTGTATCGGTCCTCAAGAGTGTTTGAAAAATTGCTTTCGAAAGCTTTTGAAAATGTGTTGGTGTGAAAAGTATTTTTTTGTTTTGTTTTGAAATTAGAGCAAGTATCTAGAGTCGTCTACCTACCCTAAGGAATTCGTCTGTGTAAATGTCCTTTAAAGTAGTGCCATCCCACCATTGAGAGGTAGGTAGCACCACTATTGGAGGTGTTCGGATCAATTCGAGGTTCGGGACATGGTGATCACCAGAGCAATGGGAAGACACCTTAGAAGCTACCCTCATGCCAGGTTCCCGGATCATGAGGACTTACTAAGACATCCTCTACTCGACGATCACCTTTCGAGGCAAGGCAACAGTGAGGCATACCCTAGGGGTGGTGTGTGCGATTCGTGTGTCGTTTTCATTTGCATTTATCTTGTCATGTTATTGGTGTTCTACGCTTGTTTTTATTTTTGTCCATACAGTCTTTCATGCTTTGTTAACAGTTAAAAATTGCGAGAAAAGTAAATTCTAAGCTATTACAAATGGCGCGGGTCCACATCGCCAAAATTAAACCAGGACCCGATTTGACAGGAAAATAAAGAAAGTAAAAGAAAATAAAGAATTAAAAGTGCGAGCAATTATTTACACGGCTTTGGGAGAGATACACAAATATTATACGAACGAAGAAATAAATATGCGAATTGAAATTTAAATCGAAACGAGGGCGTTGGACCCTTTTTGCAAAATTAAAATTACATGGAATTAATTAAAATTAAAAGAAAGAAAGAACTTGTTTTTTTGGTATTTTTTAGTATTTTAGGATTTAATATGAAAAAAAGAATTAATTGAAATTAAAATAAGATATTAACCCTAATTCTAATGGTTTTTAATTTATTAAGAAAACATTGAATTTTAACCTAATATTAACCCTAATTTTTATATACAAGTTTAATTATAAAAATAAATATCTAATTATTTAATTATTTATGAAAGAAAAATAAAAAGGATGAAAAATTAATCAAACCTAATTCTATGTTTTTTAAATTTATTATGAAAATATTAAATTAAACCCTAATTTAAAACTAATTAATTTACATGCAAATTCATTTACAAGAAATATTAAAATAAAAAAAATATTTATTGTTTTTTTTTTCTTTTCTGATTTTTTTATGTGTTTTTTATATTTATGAAAATATTAAATTAATTAAACAAGCAATTTTTAAAATAAAAAAAATAAAGAAAGTTAAAAGAATTTGCAAACCAAGGGGGGTTGTAGTCCCCAACATGGAGGTGTAGCCCAAGTAATTCAGGCCCATCAACCTTGGTCCGTTTGACTCCCATGCCAGCATGCACACGCGTTGACTTGGATCTACTATGTTCCTCAATTCTTAGCCTTGTGATTGATGAAGCTGAACGCGTGGACGCTTGATTAGGAAGATGTATGGTGCGCTCCAATCTTGAAACTGCATATGAACATGGATTGCAAAATAATATGGGAAATAATGAAGACCTGGGGCTCGAACCCAGGTCATGCACTTTACCAGTCACTATGCTTGCCAGTGGAGCCAGATGCGCGTGTTGTATATATAATAACTGAAGAATAATATAATGAGAAAATAATGGTTAGTGGAAATCAGCGCGCGAAATTTAAACTAGCCTATCACATCTTGCCACGAGTTCATCTTCTTCGCATAGTTTTATTTTCCTGAAATACACAAAACATTGGCAACGGTTTTCACGCGTTGCCTAAGACACCATACAAGAAAATAGCGATTAGCCATGGAACGCTCATAAATTGGGCGCGACACATGGATTCTCTTCGTCCAGACGCGCTCGTTTCAATGGTCAAGGTCCCAAGTCTCAATTTTTCCTTATTTGAAAAACCCTAATCCAAGGTCCTGTAAACCCTAGAAAACGATAATGGCATAATCGCGTAGGGTGCATAAAAATTCAATCAAACACATGGGTTAGCTTCAGAATATCATAAGGAATGTAAATCACATATTAAAACTTGAAAAAAACGCATGAATGAAGATGCACGATTGTGAATTTTATTTGAAACAGTTTTACTCCATTGTACCAATTCTTGATGTTTTAAGGAATGTTTTTGATTGGGAATCATTCAGTGAACCTTCAGCAAGCTAATGAAACAAAAATCGTGCCTTGAATCGCCCTAGAATGTGGTTTTCAGAATTGAGTTTCTTAACAAAATTTCAAGTTTTGTTTTCCTGGTTTTTTGAGCAGCTGCGTGTGTAATGGCATTAGGTTTATATTCAGGCTTATGTAATGAACCAATTAGGTCAAGAAAATTGATCAAGATCTTTTGTATTCATGGCTTTGAAAAGATTTGATTTTCAAGCATTGTTTTTTCAATCTTTTCCATGCATTTTTGTACCAATTATGATCCAATCAAATTGATTCTTTCCAATCTTAACCATGCACGAAATATTGAAGGCATATCATGTATAAAAAGATTTGAAATAGTAGGTTAAATATTTTCCATGTATTAAATTTGATTTAAATGAATTATTATAAATAAAAATTCAAATAAATAAATAAAAAATGAAGAAATACTTCCCTTTGGGCCAAGTGGTCGTGCACATGCCATGGATGATGAATTATGGAAGAAAAATAGGCCCATTAGCAATTTTAGGTCATTTGAATCAATGTTGACTTTTCAAAATATCCAAAACTTTCCCAACTTCCACAAGGCATAACTTGCTCAATTTTTAAGCTTTGCTCATGTTCTTGGACATTTTGGAAAGGTCTTTGAGTCCTCTAACCAATGCCTTTGGTCCCATGTCATTTTGATTTACCAATCTCAGGTTATGGCCTTTGACTTAAAGTCCCTTTTTGTTGACTTTTGAAAATGACCTATAATGTTGAAATTGATAACTTTTTGTGAGAGCATTTCTTGGACTTGAAGTATGCAGATGAGTTGTAGGAAATGTCTTTCTCTTCAAAATGAGCTTTGGATGGAATTTTTCTGATAATCCATGTGAAAGTTATGCCCTGGTCAATTTACAGTTGACTTTTTCAGCTGTCCAAATAAGGAAACTTTTGCATCTTGATGATTTCTGAGCCAAATTTTGAGAATCATGATCAAGCATTGATCAAATGATGTTTGTGGCTTCAAAATGATATGTTGACCAAAAATTTGAACTTTTGACTGCCAAATGACCATTTTGCCCCTACAGTTGACTGTAGTGCAATTAGGGTTTTGACTGTGCAATTTTGAGCTGAATGTCTTGAAACTTTGTATGAGGATGCTTGACCATATTTGTAGGTATGTGAGACTTGATTGGACCTTTGGAAACTCCATTTTCTTGATCAGAACACAAACCCTAATTTTGAATGTATAGGAGACCCTTGCACTGTGCAACCCTTGGGGAACTTTTGAAGCTTGACTTGGCAATTTCTTGAAGAATATGGGAGGGCAAATTTTGGGGTACAACAGTTTCCCCTGTTCAATCTTCTTAGACCTGAGGATGCAGATTGGTTGACGTGCCTTTCGTAGTCCGAAGGTGGAAGATGATTGAACACTAGAGTGCCCAGAAATTTGCGCTCACATAGTAGCAGTGTGATGATGGAATGGGCTTATAGATGCCATTTGGAGATTCGTGGGTAGGGTGATGGGCTTATAGATGCCATCTGGATGTTGATCGCGTAAGAGATTCCTTAGCGAGAACTTGCGTACCTGCAAAACAGAAAATGATTACCTGACACGTTGCAGGAGCTGGTTTCAGATGCTTGGTATAGATGTGTCCTGACTGGTTACAGGAGCTGAGTCTGGAGCTTCAAACGGTGATGAATGAACCAGGGGTGGTTACTACCTTAGCATGAACGGTAAGAGAACCTTGGGTGACTTTAACTTCAACAACGCTCGTTGAGAAAATCTTGGTGGAAATTACCATCTTCGCAGTATCGGGAAGGGAACCAAAGGAAATTATAATCTGAAAGGGAATTACATCTCACGCACCGTCGGGGAGAGAACCAAAGGAAATTATAACCTGAAAGGGAATTACATCTCACGCACCGTCGGGGAGAGAACCATAGGAAATTATAACCTGAAAGGGAATTACATCTCACGCACCATCGGGGAGAGAACCATAGGAAATTATAACCTGAAAGTGAATTACATCTCACGCACCGTCGGGGAGAGAACCATAGGAAATTATAATCTGAAAGGGAATTACATCTCACGCACCGTCGGGGAGAGAACCATAGGAAATTATAACCTGAAAGGGAATTACATCTCACGCACCGTCGGGGAGAGAACCATAGGAAATTATAATCTCAAAAGGAATTACATCTCACGCACCGTCGGGGAGAGAACCATAGGAAATTATAACCTGAAAGGGAATTACATCTCACGCACCGTCGGGAGAGAACCATAGGAAATTATAACCTAAAATGGAATTATCACCTCACGCACCGTCGGGGAGGGAACCAATAGGAAATTATAACCTGAAATGGAATTATCACCTCACGCACCGTCGGGGAGGGAACCAATAGGAAATTATAACCTAAAATGGAATTATCACCTCACGCACCGTCGGGGAGGGAACCAATAGGAAATTATAACCTAAAATGGAATTATCACCTCACGCACCGTCGGGGAGGGAACCATAGGAAATTACAACCTGAAAACTTCTACTGAGTCTTCATCAGAAAAATCTGTTGAGAGTCGATTTAGCTGGACTAGAGAAGGCCTTGGACTGGATAAGAAATCTTTGGAGTCATTAACTGAACCGGTCTAGGTCTTGAAATTTGATTGAGAATTTAACTGCATCTTTCCTGAAAGGTAGAGGTCAGTCATATGCCATGCATGATATGGACCAAGCAATGATGTTCTCAACATAAATGAGATTTGTAAGATATGATGCGTTTATGCATGCTATAATGATGTATGTGATGTTTTATGAATGTGTTTTTCGTCTAGGAAAGTAAATCCTTGACGGGTGCCGGGAAGTCACTCCTGGGCTGATATTGAAGAATAAGCTTTTACTCCTGCTGGGGATGATAACTGCAAGAATACCGGTAGGAGAAGATGACTCCGTTGAGGAAAAAACTCGGCAAATGGAAGATTCTGCGGGGAGAAAAAATACTCTAGCGACCATGCTGGGGAGCGATACTCTGTGGGGAGAGAGATACTTTGTTGAATTGTTGATAATAACTTGCTGGGGATATCTTCTCTGTGTTGGAAGTATTAATGGACTTCGCTGGGGGTAAGAAAGAACTGTCGAGGACGCTCTTTCCGTGGCTTTTGGCTGAGGATAACCCAGTTATATCCTGTTAAGGAAATAACTCTTTAAATAGAGCCGGACGACGCGTTCGTGCTCTGCGAGGGATAAGCTTCCAGAATCTACTGGGGATAAGCTTACTGCCTGGGGAGATGAATTCCAACTTTCCTGGGGACATGGATTGGACTTTCCTGGGGGAGTTTTGAGATGTATCGAGGAAGTGACTACATCGGATGTTTGATATACCGTCGGGGAACAATCTTTAGACCAAGATTGCCGGGGATGCTTGTTAAGAATATGTATATACTGCTGGGGAAGGTTGATATCTGCTGGAGGATACTCAACTTCCTTAAGATTTGATAGTAGCTTTGCCGGAGAAGAGTGCACTGACTTGCTGACTTACTCTCTGGGGAATTAAAATGTGCTGGTCATGTTCTTTAGCTGAACCTACCTCGGTACCTTGGAGGATAGAACAATTAGATTGCTAGACAACTCTTTATTGCCCCTGTTTCTAGTGTCACCTGTAATTAATCCTTTGTTTCGTATGCAAATATTTATGAGTTAGCGGATTATTGTCAATGCATATATCACAAATTGAACCTTGGACGTTCTTCGCAAAACAAAACAGAAAAAGAAAAACTGTTGGCACGTTTAACTGAAAAGTATATTTGTATTGATTTTTGAATGGCCTGAAAATATGCGTTTTGTGTACAAGAGGCTGACGTCCTAGTAAGAGAACGTCGCCGAACAAAAGAGTTGATACAAATTTTGTACAAAAGAGAATAAAACAGCTGTGTGAAATATGAATGATCCCACTGGGTTTCAACTCTGCTATTGCCTTTATAACTCCGAGCGTCTCATCACTTGATGACCTTGGTTGAAGGTGAAGCTGACTGATCAATGCCGTTTGAACTTGCTGTAGATACCGGATTCTGGATGCAAAGTGATCAATGAGACATAGTATTACGCTTTTATCCTTAATTTTTGCCTGGACCGCCCTTTCGGGTTTTCAGTCCACCGGGATACCCATTTTTGCCCAAGCCGCCTTTTCAGGTTTTCAACTTGCCGGGTGTACAGATTTTTTTCATTTCATCCCTTCATTTTGCCCGAACCCTTTTGGTTCGACGGGAAGCCCTAATTTTTGTCTAGGCATGTCAGCCTAGCGGGTCTTTTTTATGCGTAGTATCTTTTTACTATGTCTGCATTGGCGGGGTGAGGAAGGTCGTCACCATCCATGGTGGTTAGAATCATGGCTCCTCCTGAGAAGACATGTTTAACCACAAATGGCCCTTCGTATGTGGGAGTCCATTTGCCCCTTGGATCACTCTGAGGAAGGATGATTCTCTTGATTACCAGATCCCCAACTTGATATTCCTGTGGTCTGACCTTTTTGTTAAATGCCCTGATCATCCGTTTCTGATACGTCTGACCATGACAGATAGCAGCAAGTCTCTTTTCATCAATGAGGTTGAGCTGATCAAGTCGTGTCTGGATCCAATCATCTTCGTTCAGATTTGCATCCTTCATTATCCGGAGAGAGGGTATTTGCACTTCGATCGGCAAGACTGCCTCCATACCATAAACCAGAGAGAAAGGAGTTTCCCCGGTTGACGTCCTAGCTGAGGTATGGTACCCATGTAGAGCGAACGGTAACATCTCGTGCCAATCTTTATAAGTTACTGTCATTTTCTGCACGATCTTCTTGATGTTCTTATTTGATGCTTCTACAGCCCCATTCATCTTCGGTCTGTAAGGAGAAGAATTGTGGTGTTGTATCTTGAACTGCTCGCAGAGCTCAACGATCATCTTGTTATTCAGATTGGTACCGTTGTCTGTAATAATTCTCTCTGGGATGCCGTATCGACAGATCAGGTTATGTCGAATGAACCGTGCCACAACAGTCTTGGTTACCGTAGCATAGGATGCTGCTTCGACCCACTTCGTGAAATAATCAATCGCCACTAGGATGAAGCGATGCCCGTTAGATGCCGTCGGTTTAATCTCACCGATCATGTCTATGCCCCACATTGCAAACGGCCAAGGCGCGTTCAGAACATTCAGGGGAACTGGAGGAACATGCACCTTGTCTGCATAAATCTGGCACTTGTGGCATGTCCTGGAATGTTGGTAGCAATCAGTTTCCATTGTGGACCAGTAATATCCTGCCCGTAGGATCTTCTTAGCCATTGTGTGTCCACTGGAATGCGTACCAAAGGTCCCTTCATGTAGCTCTTCCATGATCCTTTCTGCTTCAGTTTTATCCATACAACGCAGTAGGTTGAATCATGGTTTCGCTTGTACAAGATGCCGTTGCTAAGGAAGAACTTGGCTGCGAACCTTCTCAGGAACTTCTTATCATTGATGGAGGCACCTTCAGGGTATTCCTGAGTTTCCAGGTATCTCTTCACCTCATGGTACCAAGGCTTCTCAGTCACCAATTCAGTCTCGAGATCACAACAGTATGCCGGTTCGTCCAATTTCCAGATGATGATCCGGGGAGCCTCATTGTCCCATTGAACCTTAAACATAGAAGCCATTGTAGCTAATGCGTCCGCCAGTTGATTCTCTTCTCTCGGGAAGTGTTCAAAGGTTATCTCTGTGAAGTGGGGGATTAGGGTCAACACACATTCTCTGTAAGGGATAAGGTTCGGATGTTTCGTATCCCACTCCCCTTTGATCTGATTGATCACAAGAGCGGAATCTCCGAAGACACTCAGAAACTTGATCCTTAGGTCGATCGCAGCTTGAAGACCCATGATGCACGCCTCATACTCCGCCATGTTGTTGGTACAATTAAAACACAGCCGAGCAGTGAGTGGAGTATGAGTACCTTGAGGTGATATGATTATGGTGCCGATACCATTTCCCAGAGCATTGGAGGCTCCGTCAAAGTGCATAGACCATCGGGATCCTGGTTCAGGTCCTTCATCCGGTCCAGGTACTTCACAATCTGTCACTATCATGATGCTTTCATCCGGAAACTCAAAGTTCATTGATTGATAATCATCTACAGCCTGATGTGCCAAGTGGTCTGCCAATACACTTCCCTTGATGGATTTCTGGGTTGTATACTGAATGTCGTATTCCGTCAAGATCATTTGCCATCTTGCAATTCTCCCAGACAGAGCAGGCTTTTCGAATATGTACTTTATAGGATCCATCTTTGAGATCAACAAGGTAGTATGAGTCAACATATACTGTCTCAGCCGGCGAGCAGCCCATACCACAGTGCAGCAAGTTTTCTCAAGCAGTGAGTATCGGGTCTCACAGTCGGTAAACTTTTTGCTAAGATAATAAATGGCATGCTCTTTTCGGCCAGACTCGTCATGCTGCCCCAGCACACACCCCATTGAGTTATCCAGCATTGTCAGATATAGTATCAGAGGTCTCCCTTCAACCGGTGGCATAAGGATAGGTGGTTCTTGGAGATACTCCTTGATTCTGTCAAAAGTAGCCTGACATTCATCGTTCCAACGTACTACCTGATCTTTCTTCAGCAGCTTGAAGATTGGCTCACAGGTAGCAGTCAGATGTGAGATGAACCGAGCAATGTAATTCAGGCGTCCTAAAAAGCCTCTGACTTCCTTCTCTGTCCTGGGAACTGGCATCTCTTGAATAGCTTTGACCTTAGCAGGGTCCACTTGAATTCCCTTATCACTTACCACGAAGCCTAGCAACTTTCCAGATCTTACTCCGAAGGTGCACTTGTTCGGGTTCAACCTCAGCTTGTATAGTTTCAACCGGTCAAACAATTTCTGCAGATGATCTAGGTGTTCCTCCTCAGTTTGGGACCTTGCAATCATATCGTCGACGTACACTTCTATCTCATGATGGATCATGTCATGAAATAAAGCAACCATGGCACGTTGGTAGGTTGCCCCAGCGTTCTTCAACCCGAATGGCATGACTTTGTAACAGAAGGTGCCCCACTGAGTAACAAATGTAGTCTTCTCCATGTCTTCAGGTGCCATCTTGATCTGATTGTAACCTGAAAAGCCATCCATGAAAGAGAATACCTTGTGCTGAGCTGTATTATCAACAAGGACATCAATGTGAGGTAAGGGGAAGTCATCCTTGGGGCTGGCCCTGTTCAGATCCCTGTAGTCGACACACATTCTGACCTTACCGTCCTTCTTTGGTACCGGCACCACATTAGCAACCCACTGAGGGTAAGAAGTCACTGCAAGGAACCCGGCATCAAACTGTTTCATAACCTCGGCCTTAATCTTCTCAGACATCTCTGGGCGCATACGACGGACCTTTTGCTTAACCGGAGGGCAGTCTTCCTTAGTTGGCAAGTGATGGACCACAATGTCAGTATCCAACCCGGGCATGTCTTCGTAGGACCAGGCAAAGATCTCCATATAATCATGTAGCATCTGAGTCAACCGTTGCTTCACGCTGAGCTCTAGGTTGGCACCAATCTTTACCTCTTTCCTGTCTGTCTCTGTACCCAGGTTTATGGTTTCCACTGGCTCTTCGTGGGGTTGAATTGCCCTCTCTTCCTGAAGCAACAGTCTTGCAAGCTCACCAGGCACTTCGCAATCATCTTCACCTTCGTCTTCGGCTAAGTTGATCGGATTTTCGAAGTCATAACTGGCAGTAGCAGGGTCGTTACCAGTGAGATCCAGAGTGGATTGAAACCTGTATGAGTGAGTGTGTGTGTAAATACAGCTGTTTTGAAATATATGTAAAAGAAAGAAAGACAGAAAAGGAGCGTAAGATTTGCAATGCGAGAAAACGTCCAAGATTTTCATTCATGATATATGAAATGACAATTTATGCCCTCACAAATGAAACCACGGTGCCTCGGGTAAGACACCGGGCCATAGAGTTTATTATTGTTTATTACAAAATATCGAAACAAAGAAATTTATTACTGCGTCACAAAGGTAACAGGAGTATAGTCTTTCGCAATCCAATTGTTCAATCCGCCTTCGGTCGTCGGGTAGATCCAGCTATTGAATTCCGCTTCATCCACTTCGTTGTCTTCCCCAACAGCATTCACTCCTGGATTTGTAATGATCACAGGAGGTCTTCCGGTCTTCGCTTTCCGCATAGCTTTCTGACCCTCTGTAGTAAAACCCAGCCCAAATTTATCAGTCTTCTGTGTGAAGTCTGGGAGCCTGCCCCAGTTAGCACATTCACCCTTCTGAACCACAGCCCGGGCATCCTTTAGGGAAGCCATCTTCAAAGGAAAACTTTCTTCTGCTGCTGTTTCTGTTGCTGCTGCAATTGGGAGCACCTCCTCGAAATGCTGAAAGGGGGTTTCAATAAACTCCCCGTCCATCTCAATGTATCTGAAGGAATTCAGGTGGCTTACCATATACTCCTCCTCTCCCTGCACAGTGACGATCTTCCCTCTGACAGGGTACTTCAGCTTCTGGTGCAAGGTAGAGGTCACTGCCCCAGCCTTATGTATCCAAGGTCGACCCAATAGACAAGAGTAAGATGGACGGATATCCATCACATAAAATGTGGAGTCAAACACCTGAGAGCCCACACGAATCGGAATGTCAACCTCTCCATGAACCATCCTCTTTGAACCATCAAAGGCCCTGACGATGATATTACTGGGTTTCAATTCCAGGCCTTCACAATCTAAGCGGTCTAAAGCCTTCTTGGGCAGCACATTCAAAGAAGAACCAGTATCCACCAACACGTGTGCCAAGGTAGTGCCCCTGCATTCGATAGAGACATGCAGAGCATCATTGTGGTCTCTTCCTTTTGCAGTCAGGTCAGCATCTGAGAAACCCAGGCCATTGTCTGCTGTCAGATTTGCTACGCAATCAGTGAACTGGACTGCAGATGTCTCATGTGGCACATGGGCCGTCTTGAGGAACGAGATCAAGGCCTTAGCATGGGCCTCGGAGCACAGCAATAAAGAAAGCATGGAGATTTTGGAGGGCGTGTGCCCCAGCTGTTCCACAACATTAAAGTCACTCTTCTTTATAATTTTCAGAATCTCCTCCATCTCTTGTTGGGAGGCCTCAGCAGTTATAGGTACAGGTGCCTCCATCTGGGCAGACTCCACTTCAACTCCTTTGCCCCGAGCATTGGATGACTCGGCAGCAGGAGAAACAATTGGATCAGCAGCAGGAACAGGTACACTTGTAGGAGTTATGAGAAGCGGTCTTCGAGCAGCAGGAGGTGCAATGTCAGGCGAGAAGAGCCTGCCACTGCGGGTAACCTTGGCTGGGCCAGTGATATCACAGATGTTGGCACCAGCGTTGAACTCTTGTTTAATCCCATTCACATACACATCTGCCCCATAATGCCAGGGGACAGCTTTATCAGATACATAGGGCAGGGGCCCCGGAACAGTGATAACAACAGGTGCAACGGTCATGATTTGAACAGGCTTCTTCGGGAGAGCCGGGATTGGATTATTGAAGATAGTCACCACAGAAACTTCTTCCACCGGAACCAACTGAACAGCAGACTTCTTAAACAAAATCTCCTTGCTATCCATTAGGCTTTGGATGCCTAACTTCAGCAAGGGACAACCAGATAGGGACACAGCACAGAACAGGCAACCCTCACTACAACCCGGAAATAAACCGGCCAACAGCAGGTTCTTCTTGACAATCTTCAGAGGAGTGGCTAGATCATCCACAGAAACAACATAAACATCTTCGTCAACAGCATTTACCCCATGCTGAGGCATAGGAGCAGTAACTACATTTGGCCTCTCAGGCGCTTCGAACAGTATCTCCTTTGCGTAGATAAGGTCTTGCACCTTACTCCTTAATGCCCAACAGTCATCAGTAGAATGCCCCGGGCTATCTGAATGGTAAGCACAACGAGCATTCAGGTTGTACTTGGGAGATGCAATATTTGGGAACTTCGGCGCCTCTCGGACAGTCACTAAGTTGGTTGAGAGCAACTGTGGCAAGATTTGCGATAAAGTCATGCTTAACCGGGTAAACTCTCTCTGGGGTCTTTCAGCCCTTTGAGGATTGGTCGGCCGAGGAGCGGCAGCAGGCTTAGCAATCATTACCGCACTGACAGATTGGCGGCGCTCAGGTCTCTCTGATCTTTTGGAACCATACACAGCACTAGCTTCCTTCTTGAAGGGTTTCTTCTCAGCACTAGACGATGCACCCTTCGGGATCTTACCAGACTTTAACCCAGCTTCAATTCTCTCTCCAGTCAGAATCAAAGCAGTGAACCCTGCAGACGAATTCCTAATGAGATGGTTGAAAAATGGCCCAGATAGGGTCCCTAAGAACATGTCTACCAACTCCCGATCGATCAACGGTGGCTGCACCCTGCCATCCAGGTCTCTCCACTTCTGAGCGTACTCCTTAAAACCTTCACTTGAACCTAACGACATACCCTGGAGTTGGGTACGTGTAGGAGCAAGGTCGGCATTATATTGATACTGCTTGTAGAAAGCAGTAGCCAACTCCTCCCAGTTACGAACCTTGGTCCCATCCAGCTGATAGAACCATTCGAGATGAGTCTCTAAAAGACTCTCCTGGAAGAAGTGGATCCACAAATTCTTATCCGCAGAGTACGGTTGAATTTTCCGAACATAGGACCTGAGATGTATCTTGGGACAAGACGCCCCGTCATATTTAGAGAAAGATGGTGCTTTGAACTTCTGAGGAATAATCACACCAGTTGACAAACCCAGATCTCTGAAATCCAGCCCAGGTACCTGTTGTATTTCCATGGCATTCAGCCTATCCTCCAGCTGCTTGTAACGGTCTTCTGCCGGAGGGTACTTCTCTTCATCAAAATCGGTCTCGTTGTCGGAGACTACCGGACTAGGAACCCTTGCTTCTGCCTGAGGAGTACTCTTGCCAACAGAAGAACCAGCCTCTTCCTGCTGCAGAGCATTGCCAAACCTTCGGCTCGAGTTGAACAGAACAGTTCTTCTCTTCTTCTTCTTCTCCTTCTTCAGGAGCATAGCCTTCAGCTCTTCTTGGCCTTGAGCCAAACCCTTGATTAATTCCTGAAACTGCGCATTCTGCGCTTGAAGAGCCTTGATGGATGTCTCAGTTGATGATGAGTCGGGATTCATGATGCTGAAATAAACAGCGAAGAACTGTAAGCAACCTGAAAAGAGGAAAAACCTGCTATGCACATGATGAATGAGATGTGTTTATGCAATGCATTCAAGGGTTCGAAAATTCAACTTTGTTGTAGACAAAAAGGAACACACGTTATCATTAAGGAAATAACTGTTTAGTACATCAAAGCCTCGTGGGCAAAATAATACAAAAGCAAATCAATCCCAAAATACACTGTGCATCCTCTTTGGAGCTATGTAAGTGTTGAGATTCCTCTCCTCGTGCAACAGGCGGGTGAGCTCCAAGACCTTCTTTTCACTGGCATGTAGACTAGTCTCAAGAGAATTCCGTTCTTCCTTAAGCTGGACCCAGCTCTTCTGCATCTCTTCCCAGGATGTGGGCATATCAGGGTGCTGAATAGTGTAGGACACTTCTCCTTCCAAGACTGGCTCTTTGATCACAAGGAGCATATGAGGATAAGGCATTACTAACTTCTGGGAGCGGGCGCGTACCCACTTGAGATAAGGCTCCAAAGGGATGGAGTTCCTGTGCCCCAGTGTCTTGCTGTCTATCCTACTTGGCATCCTCCAGGCTCTGATAAATCTCTGGCGAAGTCCTTGAGTATCATTGTCGAAGTCAAAAACTATGTCAGGAATTAACATGTCATAAGGACCATCCCTCCGAGCATAACCAAACTGTCTCCAAGCCAGGCATGGGCTGTAAGTAATACCTCCTCTGATTCCAAGTAAAGGAACATTAGGGTACTCCCCGCAACGATCAATGATAGTGACATCTTCTCTGGACCTAGGGCACCAATGTATATCTGCATGTGTAAGAGTCATCAACCGTTGTGACCATCTCAGACCCCGCTCATTCTTCAAGACTGATTGTGGAAGGTGCGAAATAAACCACCTTCCCAGGAGAGGAGTGCAACACATAAGGACACCTCTTTTTCTCATGGTTCGAGTGTAACATGAGTGAAGGATGTCCCCCAGCAACGTAGGTATAGGATTCTTGGACATGAAGATCTGGACAGCACTGATATCAATAAGCTGATCTGGGTTAGGGAACAACACCAAACCATAGACAAGAAGGGCCACAACTTCTTCAAAAGCTTGCAAGTCAAGGGAGTTCCAACATTCATGGGCCTTTTCAAACAGGAACCTGGCTAAGAACCCTTTGATACCACTTCTAACTTCCCAATGTCCCTTGAGGTCAGATGACTGTAGGTGCAAGGCTTTAGCAATCTCTTCAAGTTTAGGTTCCTTTTCTGTACCGTTGAAGGGTAGTTGATCAAGGATAGGGATCTTCAGGAGCCGGGAGAACTCCTCCAATGTAGGTACCAGCTGATAATCCAAGAAGGTGAAACAGTGATGCAGAGGGTCAAAGAATTGGAACAGGACCTTTATCATATCTTCCTCAATGTTGGTGTTGACCAAGCTGATGAGGCTTCCATGTCTTTCACTGAATGAAGAGTTCTCGGGAATCCTGGATATAAGCTCCTTAAGCTGAGGAGGGATCCTTACAAGACTGATTTGAATTGTCTTTCTACGAACAGTTTCCATGTCCTACAAAACAAAGAACAAAGATGAAGATTCGAACCCCTGAAATGGTTAGTCAATGCATATGATGCTGGATGATGTCATGATGCTATGATTAAACACACCACAGATATTTACAAAGACAAACATGTAAGGCACACAAGGCACACAAGACAAGCCCTTAGGGTTTAAGGCCAGCATGAGGTCTGGGTAGTACCCTCTTGAAGTTGGTGGGTTCAACCTGTCCTATCAAAGTAACCGGGTTCTAAGGGTCCCAACATCACTGGATTGCTTTCATTGTTCATCGTTTCGATTTAGCCACTGAACTGGCGACCGAAATATTCCAAGAAAGCAACCCTCAATTGAGTGTAGTATCGAGTATCAACCAACCTCGGACTGCACCAAAGTCAGTTATCTCGCTACCCTAAAGAGGCCAAGATAGTTCAATTAAGGTTCCTAAGGTCTGTTGATGCTTCATGACACCACGCGGAGGCCCCGTACTCTCCTTGACTGAACTCAAGGGTTACCGGTACACACCAAAGTGCCACATCAACGTAGCAGACTATTTCAACCATGTCGGTATACCCCGCACAGTTCCCTCACAGCCTTGTTGCTACTTTCTAAGAAGGTATCCCCCAGATCCGGGTTAGGATCTATAGAACTCCCAAGCAACCCACAATTTAAAGCACACAAGGAAAACAATTGAAAACACAGTTATGAACTAGCCCTAAGGTACACCTCACTTTAAGTTAAGTCCCCAGCAGAGTCGCCAGTTCTGTGATCGGTGGATCTGGAACTGACTGTTTAACGCTGGTTCGCGAAATGTCGCGGAAGCAAGAGTCGCCACCGTCTTTTATTTTCTCCAAATGGAAAGGACAAAAGCACAAAAAAATTCCTTAT
The DNA here is from genome assembly GCA_948472305.1 of Vicia faba. Taxonomy (NCBI): domain Eukaryota; kingdom Viridiplantae; phylum Streptophyta; class Magnoliopsida; order Fabales; family Fabaceae; genus Vicia; species Vicia faba. The sequence goes on from OX451738.1 coordinate 375,054,887, forward strand.
AGAGATTGCTCTCGGTTCGGGAGGTAGGTTATAGAAAGGGAAGGTGTTAGCACCCTTTCTATCCATGGTTATCCATGGGCTCTTAGATACTTGCTCATTTGTGTTTTCAAAATGGTTTGTTTGCTTTTCAACTGTGGGTTTAAAAAGTTTCTTTGAAAATTTCAGTTCGACTCTTGTATAGGTCCTCAAGAGTGTTTGAAAAATTGCTTTCGAAAGCTTTTGAAAATGTGTTGGTGTGAAAAGTATTTTTTTGTTTTGTTTTGAAATTAGAGCAAGTATCTAGAGTCGTCTACCTACCCTAAGGAATTCGTCTGTGTAAATGTCCTTTAAAGTAGTGCCATCCCACCATTGAGAGGTAGGTAGCACCACTATTGGAGGTGTTCGGATCAATTCGAGGTTCGGGACATGGTGATCACCAGAGCAATGGGAAGACACCTTAGAAGCTACCCTCATGCCAGGTTCCCGGATCATGAGGACTTACTAAGACATCCTCTACTCGACGATCACCTTTCGAGGCAAGGCAACAGTGAGGCGTACCCTAGGGGTGGTGTGTGCGATTCGTGTGTCGTTTTCATTTGCATTTATCTTGTCATGTTATGGGTGTTCTACGCTTGTTTTTATTTTTGTCCATACAGTCTTTCATGCTTTGTTAACAGTTAAAAATTGCGAGAAAAGTAAATTCTAAGCTATTACAAATGGTGCGGGTCCACATCGCCAAAATTAAACCAGGACCCGATTTGACAGGAAAATAAAGAAAGTAAAAGAAAATAAAGAATTAAAAGTGCGAGAAATTATTTACACGGCTTTGGGAGAGATACACAAATATTATACGAACGAAGAAATAAATATGCGAATTGAAATTTAAATCGAAACAAGGGCGTTGGACCCTTTTTGCAAAATTAAAATTACATGGAATTAATTAAAATTAAAAGAAAGAAAGAACTTGTTTTTTTGGTATTTTTTAGTATTTTAGGATTTAATATGAAAAAAAGAATTAATTGAAATTAAAATAAGATATTAACCCTAATTCTAATGGTTTTTAATTTATTAAGAAAACATTGAATTTTAACCTAATATTAACCCTAATTTTTATATACAAGTTTAATTATAAAAATAAATATCTAATTATTTAATTATTTATGAAAGAAAAATAAAAAGGATGAAAAATTAATCAAACCTAATTCTATGTTTTTTAAATTTATTATGAAAATATTAAATTAAACCCTAATTTAAAACTAATTAATTTACATGCAAATTCATTTACAAGAAATATTAAAATAAAAAAAAATATTTATTGTTTTTTTTTTCTTTTCTGATTTTTTTATGTGTTTTTTATATTTATGAAAATATTAAATTAATTAAACAAGCAATTTTTAAAATAAAAAAAATAAAGAAAGTTAAAAGAATTTGCAAACCAAGGGGGGTTGTAGTCCCCAACATGGAGGTGTAGCCCAAGTAATTCAGGCCCATCAACCTTGGTCCGTTTGACTCCCATGCCAGCATGCACACGCGTTGACTTGGATCTACTATGTTCCTCAATTCTTAGCCTTGTGATTGATGAAGCTGAACGCGTGGACGCTTGATTAGGAAGATGTATGGTGCGCTCCAATCTTAAAACTGCATATGAACATGGATTGCAAAATAATATGGGAAATAATGAAGACCTGGGGCTCGAACCCAGGTCATGCACTTTACCAGTCACTATGCTTGCCAGTGGAGCCAGATGCGCGTGTTGTATATATAATAACTGAAGAATAATATAATGAGAAAATAATGGTTAGTGGAAATCAGCGCGCGAAATTTAAACTAGCCTATCACATCTTGCCACGAGTTCATCTTCTTCGCATAGTTTTATTTTCCTGAAATACACAAAACATTGGCAACGGTTTTCACGCGTTGCCTAAGACACCATACAAGAAAATAGCGATTAGCCATGGAACGCTCATAAATTGGGCGTGACACATGGATTCTCTTCGTCCAGACGCGCTCGTTTCAATGGTCAAGGTCCCAAGTCTCAATTTTTCCTTATTTGAAAAACCCTAATCCAGGGTCTTGTAAACCCTATAAAACGATAATGGCATAATCGCGTAGGGTGCATAAAAATTCAATCAAACACATGGGTTAGCTTCAGAATATCATAAGGAATGTAAATCACATATTAAAACTTGCAAAAAACGCATGAATGAAGATGCACGATTGTGAATTTTATTTGAAACAGTTTTACTCCATTGTACCAATTCTTGATGTTTTGAGGAATTTTTTTGATTGGGAATCGTTCAGTGAACCTTCAGCAAGCTAATGAAACAAAAATCGTGCCTTGAATCGCCCTAGAATGTGGTTTTCAGAATTGAGTTTCTTAACAAAATTTCAAGTTTTGTTTTCCTGGTTTTTTGAGCAGCTGCGTGTGTAATGGCATTAGGTTTATATTCAGGCTTATGTAATGAACCAATTAGGTCAAGAAAATTGATCAAGATCTTTTGTATTCATGGCTTTGAAGATTTGATTTTCAAGCATTGTTTTTTCAATCTTTTCCATGCATTTTTGTACCAATTATGATCCAATCAAATTGATTCTTTCCAATCTTAACCATGCACGAAATATTGAAGGCATATCATGTATAAAAAGATTTGAAATAGTAGGTTAAATATTTTCCATGTATTTAATTTGATTTAAATGAATTATTATAAATAAAAATTCAAATAAATAAATAAAAAAATGAAGAAATACTTCCCTTTGGGCCAAGTGGTCGTGCACATGCCATGGATGATGAATTATGGAAGAAAAATAGGCCCATTAGCAATTTTAGGTCATTTGAATCAATGTTGACTTTTCAAAATATCCAAAAATTTCCCAACTTCCACAAGGCATAACTTGCTCAATTTTTAGGCTTTGCTCATGTTCTTGGACATTTTGGAAAGGTCTTTGAGTCCTCTAACCAATGCCTTTGGTCCCATGTCATTTTGATTTACCAATCTCAAGTTATGGCCTTTGACTTAAAGTCCCTTTTTGTTGACTTTTGAAAATGACCTATAATGTTGAAATTGATAACTTTTTGTGAGAGCATTTCTTGGACTTGAAGTATGAAGATGAGTTGTAGGAAATGTCTTTCTCTTCAAAATGAGCTTTGGATGGAATTTTTCTGATAATCCATGTGAAAGTTATGCCCTGGTCAATTTACAGTTGACTTTTTCAACTGTCCAAATAAGGAAACTTTTGCATCTTGATGATTTCTGAGCCAAATTTTGAGAATCATGATCAAGCATTGATCAAATGATGTTTGTGGCTTCAAAATGATATGTTGACCAAAAATTTGAACTTTTGACTGCCAAATGACCATTTTGCCCCTACAGTTGACTGTAGTGCAATTAGGGTTTTGACTGTGCAATTTTGAGCTGAATGTCTTGAAACTTTGTATGAGGATGCTTGACCATATTTGTAGGTATGTGAGACTTGATTGGACCTTTGGAAACTCCATTTTCTTGATCAGAACACAAACCCTAATTTTGACTGTATAGGAGACCCTTGCACTGTGCAACCCTTGGGGAACTTTTGAAGCTTGACTTGGCAATTTCTTGAAGAATATGGGAGGGCAAATTTTGGGGTACAACAGGTGGTTCAGGCAAAAATTAGGGATAAATAAAAAAACCTGTACACCTGGCAAGTTGAAAACCCGAAAGGGCGACTTGGGCAAAATAAGGGTTTCCTGGTGGACTGAAAACCCGAAAGGGCGGTCCAAGCAAAAGTTAGGGAATTAAAGCGTATGACTATGTCTCGTCGGATCACTTTAAGGATAATCTCTTCACGACCAAACTCCAGGCTCATGATCAATCCAATCACCTTCGGACGAAGCAACAAATGGACAAGATACTCAGAGTTGTGAAGGCTATAGCAGAATGGAAACCCCATGGAATTGTTACACATAGCCATCTTTCTTTGTATAAAATTTTTCTCAATTTTTACGACAACATTCTCTTACTAGGATGTCTGTCTCCTTTGTACAAAATACTTACAAAAGTTAATATAAAAATACTTCAAAGTGCAGAAATTTACTTTCCTTTCCTTTCTTTTTACACTTATGTTTTATTTGAAAACGTCCAATTGTTTGTTAAATAGGCATATGCATTTGAATATAATCACTGCTTACAAATGAAACAAAATAAGAAAGGATAATTACTGATAGGTCGAAAGTATAGGAAGTCGTCTTTAGGCTATTCCAGGAGAAATCCCCTACAGTATGTCATTCAGATCCTCAACAGAGCTAAAACCTTGAAGTACATATCCCCAGCGGAGTTGAGCTTCAAAATTCCCATCAGAGTTAAGTCTCTAAACTCCCGATCCCCAGTGGAGCCCAAAAACTTTGAACTACAGACCCTCATCAAAGATGAAACCTTTTTCCCCAGCGAGTCAAATTTCCAACTATCAATCCCCAGCGGGAACCATTCAGTTTTCCCCAATTTCCCCAGCAGTTTATCTTAAAATTCTGAGGATCAACCAGATAACAGTTAACTTTTTGTCTTATCCCCGACTAAGATAATTCCTCAGTAGATTGGCATACAACCCAAGCTCCTGATTCAACTTCAACTATCAACTTTAAGTTCATATACACTCTAGACACGGAAATCATTTTGTCACTTGTCCGGATCCCAGTTACAGTACGGATACACTCGGGACACGGAAGTCATTCTGCTACTCATACAGATCTCAACTTCAGATACAGTCCAGATACGCTCCAGACACGGTTGCCATTCTATCACTCATTCGAAATTTATCCCCAGCACATAGATACTCCATACACAGATGTTTCTATGTCACCCATTCAGAATACAGATACACTCCAGACACGGCAGTCATTCTGATATTCGTTCAAGGATCAAATATGGTTACATCTCGGATACGCTCCAGACACGGACGCCATTCCATTTCTCATACGAATCCAATCTCCAGATACAATTCAGATACGTTCCAGATACGGATACCATTATGGTGTTCATTCTCCTGATTTTCAGCAAACAGTCTTGGATGGCATCTTTAAGCCCATCTCCATCAAGATTCTACCATTTCCAAATGGCATCTTTAAGCCTATTCCCTCATTTACATTTTGACGAGTGCAAATTTACAGGCACTCTAGTGTCCAATCCTCTTTTACCTTCGAGTCACGAAAGGCAAACTTGCCAATCTAACTCTTCAGGTTCAAGAAGATTGAACAGGGGCAACTGTTGTACCCCAAAATTTTCCCTCTCCTTTTATCAACATTTCTCATCACAAGGCTCTTTGAACTCAAGATCAAGCTAGGGTTTGCTCTACTCAAGACATCTCCTTGCACTGTTGACCTAAACTAGGGTTTGAGTTTGCACAAGGATTTTTGGACCTTCAATGCTCAAATTGACTTTCATACTTCATATTGGACTCATAAGTTTGTCCATACCAAGTTTCAAGCCTTGAATCAAATTTTTTCACAGTCAATTGGACAATTGACCTAGAAATCAACTATATTGGGGAAAAAGTAAATTGTCGCCAATTCACAGTCAAACCTCATGAATTTTGACCCACATCAACATTATGAACTCATATGAACCATTTGATCAAGTTTGGACCATAATTCCACAAGAAATTTGATCAGATCACCAAAAGGGCAAAATGGTCATTTTTAGGGTTTTGACTATACAAAGGCAATTTCTGACTTTTTGACCTAGCCAAGGGCAATTCAAGCTCAACCAAGGACTCAAGGGCTCAATGGCATCATCTTGACCTATTCAACAAGTTCAATAGATCTCAAATGCATGGGATTGATAGATGAATTTTTCAGTCAACTAATCAAAATTTGACTGTACACTGAAAAGTCAAACTTTGACTTTTTGATCAAAAGCAAGTGCCAAGGGTCATTTTTCATCAAGATGTATCAAATTATGAAAATTTTTCATCAAGAAACCCAAAATTTCAAATTAGGGTTGAAATTGAAAAAAAAATTCATAACTTAGAATTTTTCTAAGATATGAAATTTTCTTAATTTTTCCTAACTTTGTCCCACATTTTCACCATGATGAAAATGGATTCAAACAAAACTTATAACATAAAAGTTGTAGTCCACCACAAAGTCTACAACTTTGATTCACAAAGTTTTCTCAAAGGAAGCTTGGATCTCAAGTTATGATTTTTGGAACAAGGGTCCCTAAAACTTTTAACTTAGTGAAATTTTGCCCTAGTTTAGGCAGGATTTTGACCTATCTTCTTGGCCATTTTTCATATAGTTCCACTTGGAGTATCAAGTTTCATTTCAAAGATGCATTATAGAGCATGTTGCAAGCTTTCCAAGTTGTCCAAGAACTCCTCAAACACATTTATGATTATGGAGAATCGAATGCTTGAAGTTGGCAAAAACTCACTTTGTATCCATGGCAAAATCATGTTCACTCAAGTTGCATTTTTAAACCAGCATGCCTTGTACTAGTTTGCAGGCCTCTAAACCCTTTCACACACCATAATTTAATGCAAATTAATTGCGCTAATGCATTGTCTTGGTCATTAGGGTATTGTACACAAGTTTAATCCCTAAATGGTAAAAGGCACATTTCCATTTTTGCAAAAGTTTGCTTTATGTCAAACCGCTAATCCTTGAGCATAGAGCCAAATCTCTTGCAGCTAAACAAATCCACTAATCAGAGGGGCCAATAGGATTGTATGCAAGGTGATAAGATGGCATGTACAGGCCTGTAACCACAAGTTCACTTTCTTACTTCAAAAACAAGAAACTTGTCCAAATGCTTAGAACTTGAAAACCAGCAAAGATCAACTTACACAAACACTTAAAACATCTTTCTCACAACCTTTTGAGCTAAAAACACGAGTGCTTGAGTCCCAAAACATCCCATATCCAGAAATCACACTTCTTTGGAAAAACAAGGCAGGTGTTGTAACTTGAGTTCCCTAGCTCATTTGGCTCGTGCGTTTTGCCCCATTTTGCTTCAAACACTTTGCATTCAACTCATTCAAGCTATCCCAAACCTCCATTACCAACTGTAACTCCATTTACAGTGTTCATCATTTTCATTTCAAGCTTGTGCAGGTTGAGTTCTCTAGGCTGATTCAAGGACATTCAAGGCAAGCTAGCTATTGGAAAAGGTAAAGTGGAGTTCAAGCAAGCTACCAGACATCTCAAAACTTGTTGAGAAGCACTGCATTTCCCTACACGAATCCAACTGAAACAAGTTTTTTCTTCACTTTCTATCTCTCTATTTAGGAACATTTAGCCTTAGGTTTGTGAATAAAAAATGTAGTGTTCATTTCTAGGAAGCCATACATATGCTCAACTTTCATTTATATTAAGTGTGCTAGGAGAATTTCATCCATGAACATGCTGAAAAAACTAGGTCAGATTTTAGGGCCAGAGAAATTCTCTCTGGTCTTTGAGAGTTAGGATTAGTTGTTTATATGGTTGGAATCGTCTGGAAATTCTCTACAAGTTTGATGTTGTATGTTTCTGCAATAGATCACGTATACAGGATATCCCAGTTTGTACAGGCGCGCGCGTATTTTCAAAATGCTGGAGGAAGAAGATGAAGTGGTGGGCTGGGCTTGGCCTGGCTCACTCTTGGCACCTCCCATTTTCATTTTTGCACCCCCTGGCCCATTTCCTTGTATTTTTACATTTTTTCATTTTTGTTTTCTTTTCTGATTTTGTTTATTTATCTCCAAGTATAAAAAATGCTCAAAAAATATTTTCATAATTTTTTACATGTATTTGGCATTTTATTTTAATTTTTTCTAACATTAAAAGCATAATTACTTTTATATTATTTATTTAAACTTGAAAATAATATGTAAATCATACCTTTATTTTTTATTTCTTATTTTTATTCACACTGAAAATATTATTATAAATATAATTTATTTTTGTACATATTTTATTTTATATTATACATATTTAATATATTTAATACACATATATATACATATATACTTTTATTTCATTAATTACTTTAGAATAAAAATATAAAATATTACATTTTTACTTTTATTATTATTTACACTAAAAAATACCTTTTTTTTAAAATATATTTTATTTTTGTACATATTAATATATTTTATTGTATATAATTAATATATTGTATTTATTTTCTTAAAGAAATTAGGGTTTACCCTTAAACAAATAAAATTAATCTTTTATTTATTTATTTATTTCTTTATACTTTTTACATTAAAAATACTTTCACATACATAGGTAAATAAAAACCTTTTTGCATATTTCATCTACTTATTTGATATATTTATTTATTTTGATCATTTAAATATTGTCCATTTAATATTTATGCAATTAAATTCAATTTGGATGTAATAGTAAATTAGGGTTTATATTTCTTGTCAAATACCTCTATTTAAAGATTGTACCCCCATCCTCATAATCATGTTGTAATAGCTTAGAATTTTAAGTTCTCGCACTTTACGTTTTCAATTATGCCATGATTAGAGAATTAGAGTTTGTATGCAAAAATCCAAATCAACAAGTAGCTTGACCTAATCAAAGACAAAAATGTATGAAAATCAAACACAATGCACACTTGCACCCCTAGGGTTACAATCCATTTGTTGCCTTCAAAAATGAGCCATGGTATGCATGTTGGATACTTTGGCAAAACAAAAACAAAACAAAAGATCATAGTCCCTTGATGATTCTATCTTGGTTGCCTAAACAAAAATGATCAAGTCCCTCAAGAAAATTGCCAAAAGATGCTTAACACAATTGCTATCATGGTTTATCGATGACTCGCGCCTGTCCCGTTTAACATCCTAACACAAGGTTGTTCACCAAATGCAATGGTGAAACAACACTGTCAAAAAGGTTAAAAACATTAGGAAAGATCTTTGAGTAAAATAGGGAAGATAGCTCTTAGTTACTTGATCAAAACTTGCAAAAACATCCTTACTATTTTCAAACACACTTCACAATACAATTTCAAAACATTTCCCAAATCAAACATTGAAATCTTTTCAAAAGACAAAAACCCCTTTGTATACATTCAAACAAGAATCATTACAAAGGTTGCCACAACGATGGCCTCTTTTCAAAATATCTTTCAAAACCACACACAAAGCACCATTTCAAACAATTGGAAAAGCAAAGCAAGTGATCTAAACAAGTAACTAAGAGCCCATGGATAACCATGGATGAAAAAGGTGCTAACACCTTCCCTTTTCATAATCTACTCCCCGAACCCAAGAAAACATCTCAAAGGTCTTTTCTGTGCTTTTTTACCTTTCCTTAGGATAAAATAAAAAGTCGGTGGCGACTCTCGCTAAACTGAAACATTTGCGAACATAAAACGCAAAACCTCAAGTCAGTTCTCCCACCGTATCACACAATGCATTGATAAAGTAATAAAGTTTGACGTGAACAAATATTCGAACAATCAAAAGAAAATTACAACTTGAAAATTCTAATGAACAAAAGCCTCTCTTGTCAGAACTTGTCACTTCAAATGGTAGGCCTTGGAGGATTGACAGAAACATTCCAGTTAACTATCTCGTGTGAACTCCAATGCCCCTTTATCGAATCAGGTCTTGAATTTTGTTTTTCAATGCCCAACAGTCATCAGTATCATGCCCCGGGCTGTTGGAATGGTATGCACACCTAGCATCAGGATTGTACCTTGGGGAGGCTATGTGGGGATTTTGAGGAGGATCCCTTAACATCACCAGATTCAATCTCAACAGGTGTTGTAAAGCTTGAGACAGCTGCATGTTGAGCTTGGTGAACTGCCTTTTGGGCGTATCTGGTTTACTCTAATTAACCCGTTGCTTTTGGCAAGGATGTTGTTGGAACCGTGAGGTAGTAGCAACTTGGAGAGGTCCATTCTTTACCAACCCAAACCCTTGTCTTCTTGGAGGCTGATAAACAACTTGGTCCCCGGCCTCAACTGTTTGCTTCATACTGTTGTATTGGTTTTGATGAAGCTGGTTGATAATGGTTCTCAACTCTTCTTGTTCCCGAGCTAAGCCTAGGATAAGAGCCATCTGCCCCAGCATTTGGGTTTTTATTGCATCTATCTCAGCTTGCAATTGTTCCATCCGTTCGTCCTTATTGTCTTCAGGACTTTTCTTGACCAAGTTCCCAACGAGGAGTGTTTTCAACTCTTCCTGCCCCTTGGACAGGTTTAGAAATATTTCACTGAACTGAGTTTCTTGAAGATCTCTAGTGTCTTGTCGGAGAGCCATTGCTGAAATAAGCAGCGAAAACATGAGAGACCTGTACTGGGAGACCTGTTATACAATGATATGTATGATATATGTATGCAATGTTTTCAAGGATCTCGCGGGGTAAACAGGAAACTGTTAGAATTTGAATTTTGCAGCTTTGATTGAAGAAACTTCGTGTCATCAAGAGTCCTTTTTCAAGATTCAAGCTCACCATATCGAGTGGGTCATAGCCACCGACTTAAATTATCGTGTTTTTATCTTTAGATGTCATTGGCTAGAGGAAAATAAATCCCCTTTACCCCTTGCTAGACGTTGGATTTACCATAACCTACATCACAAACCTTTGAGATCCTTGAAATGGTTAAGGAAATGTTAAGGCATGATGTTATGATGTGTATGTTATGCGTTTAAGCAAAAGTACAAGGTAATGTAAACAAGTAAATCCGGCAAGAAATCCAAGGTATTGGATAAGGACTGTAAATAAAACCTGCAAGGAACTCTAGTTGTTAGGTAACAAACATGTGCAAGTAGTTCAAGTTGAAAGCACACAAGTCACACAATAGCCCTTAAATTTCAGGCTGGCATGGAGTTTAGGTATTACCCTCTTTCAGTTTAGTTGGTTCAACCCGTCCTAGTAATAGTAACCGGGTTCTAGAGGTTCTCAATATCACTGACCATCCTCGATCGGTCATAATTCCAGTTTAGCAACCTTTTCTTGCAGCCAGAATCATAGCGAGAGTATGATCTCAATGAGTGTAGCATACTGCTACTTTTCTATGGCCAAGTGGGTCAATTATAGGTTCTAAGGTCAGTTGATGCTTAATGACCCATTAGCAGTTCCATACTCTCCTTGTTGCTCCATAAGGGATATCGGTACCAACTAATGTGCCACATCAACGTAGCTACTACTTCAACCGTATCGGTCTATGTCGTACAGTTCCCTCACAGTCTATTGCTAGTTACCTAAAAGGTATCCCCAGATCCAGGTTAGGATCTATAGTAACTCCGATTCAAAGCTCACAAAGATAAAGCAAACAAATCAAACAACATAAAACAATATGATAAACTAATCCTAAGGTATACCCTACTTATTAAGTCCCTAGCAGAGTCGCCAGTTCTGTCATACAGTGGCCAGAACCGAGACGTGGTTCCCCTATTTTGTTAAGGAATTTGCTGGTTTGCGTTTTGCGTTTGTGTTCGCAAAATGTCGCGGTAAGCAAGAGTCGCCACCGACTTTTATTTTATCCAACAAGGAAAGGAAAAAAGCACAGAAAATTCCTTTTTCGAGATATTTCTGAGTGCGGGGGGTAGATTTATAGAAAGGGGAGGTATTAGCACCCTTTCTATCCATAGTTATCTACGGGCTCTTAGGTACTTGCTCATCATTTTCAAAATTGTTTTCTTTGTGTTTGTGCGCTTTGAAAAGATTTTTGTTTTGACTTCGATTTAACTCTTGCTTCTGTCTTCAAGAGTGTAATGAAGTGTTTTTGAAAACTTTGTTTATAAAGGAGTGTAAGTGTGAAAAATTTGTTTGGAATGAGCAAGTACTTAAGAACTAATCTACCTACTTGAAAAAAGAATCGTTTTGTATTCGTTTCCTTTAGACAACGCTATCCCACTATTAGTGAGTAGGTAGCACCGTCGTTGGAGTTTGAGGGTCAATTCGAAAAGGACGTACGGTCACTAAAGCAATGTTAGGACGTCTTAGTAATAACCCTAATGTCTTAGATCAATTATTCGAGGCAACAATTCTGAGGCAACTTTTCCGAATAGGGACTTTGATATTTGTTTAGACAAAAGAACGACCACTAAAGCATCCTATACTCAATGACCATTTACCGAAGGCAACTAAGTGAGAGTGTACCCTAGGAGTGCGTATGTGCGAATGATTTAATTTCAGTTTATTTATCTTTGCATATTTAGGGTGACCTAACTGTTTTAAAATTAATCATACATTCTTGTCATGCATCCATATATCATACATCTAACAGTTAATAATTTGCGGAATTTAAAGTGCGGAACTTAAACTACGCTATTACAAGGCTTTGGGTATTTACATAGCCAAAAACAAACCCTTTGAAAATAAAACGATAAATGTAAATAAACGTCCTAATTAAACTATTACAAACTGTAGGCAGTTACATCAATATGGTAAATAATAAAAATAAAGCGCGCGAGAAGAATTAAGATCGACGAGAATTTAAGGTTTTGACCCTTCTAACCTAATTAAAAGAAAATTTGTTTTTTTGTTGTTTTTAATAAAAGAAATAAGTTTTCTAAATTAAATATGCAATTAATTAGTTAATTAAATTAATTAATTAAAATAATTACATGACTTATTTTGGTTTCTTTGGTTATTTTAGGAAAAAATAAAATATAATTAAGTTAGTAATAAAACCAATTTATTCTAATTATTTTTAAGTTATTTACAAAAAGAAATTAAAGTTTTACCTAAAATTAAAATTTAATTAAGAAAAAATCTTAAATCTATTTTTATGTGATTTTTATATTTGTTTATTGATAAAAAAATAAAAGGGATTAAAAGAAATAAATAAAACGAATAAAACATGAAAATAAAGATGAGCCTAGTAGCAAAAGTAAACAGGGGGTGCAATCATCAGAAATCCCTAGGCTCGAATCTTCGAAAGCTTCATGCTCTAACTATGGTGTTTTTTTATTCTTGCGTGGAACCTATGATTCAACCATCCATAACTGTTCTATATAAACTCAAACAGACGTTAGCATACCATAAAATGTGATTAAAATTAGAGATTCAAAGTTTAAAATTTTACCAAACCGGTATTGTCAAATGGGGGGCGTGCTAAGCGTATGATGGATTGCTGTTGGGCCTTGTAAGACTCTTGAGGACTTCAAGAGGATGGTTTGAGGCTTGATGTCAATTGAGAGAGACCGAAACCTCGAGATATGACTTGCACCAATCCTTTAATTTCTAGAGAGCTTTTTAAAGAGCTTTTAGAGAGCCTTTTGAAGAGCTTTTTGAGAGCTTTTTAGAGAGGTTTTTCGTGTGTTTCAAGCTTGTATGGATCTATATTTATAGAGGAGAATGAGGAGACAAGAAAGCATGGAAAGAATCTCCCTCATAATGTTGTGTTTTAAGACCATGATCAAAACTTGAAAAAAAATGCCATATTTGATGATTTTATCCCATTTTCACATGTGGATGAACCTGGACATATTTGAAAGGTTATTGCATGAAATCAATTGACATAAACCAGCATAAAACTTGCCCAAAATAGATTCACATCAAAATTTACATTATTTCTATTATTTATTTATTTAATTCTAAATTTTAATGAATAAAATATCAAAATAAATAGCAGAAATAGTAGAAAAATGTATGGGTGGGCTTAGGTCGTGGACCATGTTAGGAATGAGTTTCAAACTTGAAAACATAGGCCCATTTGGAAAAAATCCAAGTTTGGTTAATATTTGCTTCATGCATTTTTTCAAAAATTGTCCAACTTTGACAATGCATATCTCTCTCAATTTTAACCTTATGAGGGTGTTCTTGGACTTTTTAGAAAGCTTGAGATGTCAAGTAATCAACCCTTTTAGTCTCATCTCAATTTGATATTCCATGCTTAAGTATGAAGCTTTGACAAAAAATGTGTTTTTTGTTGACTTTTCAAAATGACCTATAATGTCTAAATTCATAACTTCTTGTGAGTGCATATTTTGAACTTGGGAGCTGAAGATGGATTGTAGGAAATTTAATCCTATTCAAAATGAGCTTTGGATGGGTCATTTATCATAAAGTATAATAAAGTTATGCTTGGTCAAAGTTGAGTTGACTTTTCCTGCAAAACCCTAATTTAGCAACTTTTGAGTTTTGCTGAATTGTGAGCAATCCTTGAGGAATCATGATCAACCCTTGATCAAATAATGAAATAAACTTCAAAATGAGGATGTTGGCCAAAAATCTTGAAGTTTGACTATATATGGGCCACAGTTGACTTTTGCCCTAGCACAGTCGACTTTTGGACCTTTGAGCAATTGACTGAGCAAACTTCCTCTGCAAGGCTTGAAACTTGACATGGATGATTTTGAGAACACATTAGGAAAATATTGAGAATTTGGGACCACTTGGAATCAAGTATCTTGATGCAACATGAAACCCTAATTTGGGGTAGACTGCCTTAGGAGAGAGCTTGTCTGACCAACCCTTTGACTACCTTGAGCAACTTGAGGATCTTTCTTGAAATGTTTTGAGAAATATGGGAGGGAAAATTTTGGGGTACAACACCTTTAAAGTCCAATTTTCCAATAAAAACAAATTTTAAACTAAGTGAAAGAGTCTAATTTTTAAAAAGGGGTTTAGTTACTTTAAAGCAAAGTGCATCGGGTACGCGAGAGAAAATGGTATAAATTAGAGAGTAAAATCTGATTCCTATTACGTGAGAGCGGAAATTGCTTTTTGATTAATTTCTTTTCAAGGAAGAAAATATTGTCTCATAGGTAGTTCTATTTAGGAATAATAAGAGTATCATTGGTCAATGAGATCGCATTCCAGTATTATACTCTTTATACTACTTTGGTAGATTTCGTATACTTGCGGTTATAACCCATCAAGACAGAAAAGAAAGAATCAGAACATTGAGACACTATTCCCCGATGATTCCACCACTTATTAAACACAAGAATTCGATCAAGCATGTTGGTTGCATCGTCATTATGTTGGAACTAAGCTATCTAAAAGAGGGAGATCAATCACCATTTGAAAAATAAAACTGTGAACTCTTTACCATCAATATTTTTTAAAGAACTGCAAGAACCATCTCCCTTACCCTTCGATAGGAAGAGCATGCATTCGACAGGAAGAGTAGGTAAAATTGAAATCTCTCAAAAAACTATTGGAAATAATTAATATTTTAGGAATATTTTTTTATATCCTTTTATATCTTTGTTAGAGGGTATTTTAGTATTTTTATTATACTCTAACTTTGTGTATAAATAGCCTAGTAGGTAGGTCAATGTAATTCATATTATAAATTCATTATTCCTTATTCTGTAGTCGTCCTTAAATATATTTCTTTTCTTCTTTTATCTCTCCTTTGTGCACCAACAATTGGTATCAGAGCTCTGGTTCTAAATCCATGGGGAAATGAGAAACACGAGTGAACAGTGAGGTATTATTAAGAATCGTATTTCTGAATCTGTGGGATTTGGGAAACACTTTGAGTGAATTGAACGAGGTTGAAGATGAACGGAAGAGGTGATAAAAATTTCAAGCTTCCAGCATTTGATGGCAAAAATTGGAATTGTTGGAAGATCCAGATGCGTGTGCTATTTGGTTCTCAAGAAGTGTTAGATCTTGTCACTGATGACTATGCTCTATTAGAAGCAGACGTAACAAAGGCTCATAAGATTATGCAGAAGGCGCTAAGGAAGAAAGATCAGAAGGCGTTGTTCTACATCCATCAATGTGTGGATGCGAACGTGTTTGAGAAGATTGCTGACTCTGAAACAGAGAAGGCTGCATGGGACACACTGGTCAGATGTTATGATGGTGACGCGTCAGTGAAGAAGGTGAAGCTTCAGTCTCTCAGAAAGAAATATGAGAATCTCAACATGAAGGATAACGAGAAGGTTTCTGAGTACATCTCTAGAGTGATTCTGATCACTAATAAGATGAAAGCTTGTGGAGAAACCCTTTGTGAACAAGTAATCATTGAGAAGATATTGAGATTTTTAACTTCTCAGTTTGATTATATTATGGAAGCAATCGAACATTCCAAAGATCTGAGCACCATGAGAGTTGAAGAGCTGCAAAGTATTCTAGAGGCGCATGAGTTGCGTATGACTGAGAGAACTTCTGAGAGGGAAGTAGAGAAGCAGGCTCTGAAAGTAACTTCTAATAATAAGTATCAGAAGCAGACTTGGTCAGAAGCCAGGAAGAAAACTAATGGTGGTTAAAGGTCAGAAGTTTCAAACTCTGATAGGAAGAAGAATGTCTAGAAGGGAAAGGAGAAGTCTGACGAGAAGAATGTTCAGTGTTACCGTTGTAAGAAATTTGGTCACTATGCTAAAGATTGCAGGTCAAACAAAGAAAGGAATTCAGAAGAAGCAAATATAGCCAGAGGAGAGTCTGATGATGAAAATGTGCTATTGTTGGCTTCTGAACCTGATAATATGGATTCATCAGAATGGTGATATATGGACACAGGATGTTCAAACCATCTTACTGAAAACAAGAAATGGTTGGTTGATTTTGACTCTGGGAAGAGTACAAAAATCAGATGTGCTAATGATAAATACCTCAATGCAGAAGGTATGGGAAATGTCAGAATCATTCTAAACAATGGGAAAACAGTAGTGATCCAGAAGGATCAAATCAAATATCAAAATCATTGAAAGAAGGAGATTTGGACACAATAGTCAACCCTAATGCATTGTCTAATACATAAGGGTTGCGTGCAGATCAAATACAAGGTTGGAAACAGGCGAGAGAGAGAGAACAAAATATGAAAAAAAAAAGGCAAAAAAATGTGAGATCGAATTGGTGGTTAGAGGCATCCTCAAGGCTTGGTATTTGTCCCAATCGTTTCCTGGCAGTCTCCACAAGCAAAAGCAACCAAAACCAAGCGTTTTCAAGCCCTCCCACGCGCTGTAAGTCCGTCACGGTATCACCCTTTTCTTGAATTCGAAAAGCTTTATTCTTGCATCCATAGTGTAAAGTAATGGCATAATCTTGATCACCATGATGTTTGCAAGCTTTTGGCATTATTCAATTTCATTTATATGGCATGTGCTGTAACTCACCATTGTTAGGTTTTTAAGCTTTGGTTTAGGGCTTTTTGTTTCAGGAATAATTAGCCTTCATAATGGGTATGGTTGCAATCAGGAGGATGAGACGACCTCAACCATGGCCTTAGATATCATTTCCATGGCTTGTGGAAGATTTTGAGAGTGGACAGGGTTATAGTGACGGATATTAGTCTGTGGGTATAGGTGTTTCAGGTTTTATCTACGGAGAGAGGAAGGAGATGAGGAGTGTCACTCCCCCATAGGCCCATTCAAATATTTGCGTGCATTTTTTTTATTGTTTTCCAATATTCTTTTGTTTTATATATTATTTTCAGCATTTGATATATTAACAATCAAAACAACACAACCTAGTGGTTGCCACGTGAATGTTAAGGCGTTCAGAGGCTAGAGGTCAGGGGTTCGATCCCTGCCTCCAGCATTTGTTATTTTTCCTTGTTATTTCAGGAAATCCAGTACACGCTCAAGCCTAATGTCCACCATATGCCTTCAGCATCAAGTGTGCCAGATGGCCAGAGGGCCAGATCTGGTGGCCATCATTGAGGGTGCACCACAAGCCAGTCAAACACAACGTATGGGATCAAAAAAAGTCAAATTGGATCTTCATCAAATGGGCCCAGAAAACTGCTATTCACACCCTAATTTCAGGCCCATTTCTCATCTTCTCATCTTTTTTTTTATTATTATTTATTCTATTTAATTATTTTTATTTATTTACTAACCAATAAAACAATTTTCTTTTTTAATCAAAAAAATCACAAAAAATATTTTTATGTCCAAATAAATTTAGAATTTTATTTTTTATCAATAAATATTAATTAATTTAATTAGGTTAATTTTAGATAACTTTAGTTTATTTTGTAAATATTTAAAATTAATTAGAATCAATAGGTTTTAACACTAATTAAATTATTTTATTTCTTTCCTAAAATAACTAAAAAATCCAAAAATATGAGATTTAATTATTTTTCATTAATAAATTTAATTAATCAATTAATTTAGCATTTAATTTTAGGAATTAATTTCTTTTCTTAAAAAATAAAAACAACAAAAATATTTTCTTTAGGGTCAAAACCCTAGTTTCACATTCGATTCAATTTTCTCGCGTGCTTTATTTTTTATTCAATTATTGTATCTGCTCCAGGTTTGTAATAGTTTTAATTAGGACATTTATTTATTTTTACCGCTTTTAAATTTCAAAGGGTTTGTCTTTGGCGATGTAAATACCCGACGCCTTGTAATAGTTTAGTTTAATTTCCGCACCTTTAATTTTTGCAAATATTCAACTGCTAGATGTTTGTTAATAGGGTTTGCATGACAGGAATGAATGTCTAAATTTAAAACAGTTAGATCACCCTTAATTGTGCAAAGATAAAAATAACTGAAATCAACACACTCGCACATGCGCACTCCTAGGGTACACTCCCACTTGGTTGCCTTCGTAAACGGTCATTGAGTATAGGTTATTTTAGCGGTCGCCCTCTTGTCTAAAGGATCATAAGTTGCCTCGGAAAGGTTTCCTCGGATAAGTTGCCTCGGATAAATGATCTAAGACATTAGGGTTACCGCTAAGACGTCCTAACATTGCTTTAGTGACTGTATGTCCCTCTTTCGAATTGACCCTCAAACTCCAACGACGATGCTACCTACTCACTAATAGTGGGATAGCATTGTCTAAAGGAAACAAGCATAGAAAGATTCCTTTTTCGAGTAGGTATATTAGTTCTTAAGTACTTGCTCATTCAAAATAAAACCTTTTCACACTTACACTTTTACGAACAAGTTTTCAAAAACACTTTATTACACTCTTGAAGACAGACGCAAGAGTTAAATCGAAGTCAAAACAAAAACTTTTCAAAACCCACAAACACAAAGAAAACAATTTTGAAAATGATGAGCAAGTACCTAAGAGCTCGTAGATAACTACGGATAGAAAGGGTGCTAATACCTTCCCTTTCTATAAATCTACCCCCCAAACTCAGAAATATCACGAAAAAGGAATTTTTCTATGCTTTTTTCCTTTCCTTGTTGGATAAAATAAAATTTGGTGGCGACTCTTGCTTACCGCGACATTTTGCGAAAACAAACGCAAAATGAAAACCAGCATTTCAAAAACAGTCAGTTCTTCCACCGTATCACAGAACTGGCGACTCTGCTGGGGATGAAATAAGTGGGGTGTACCTTAGGAATAGTTCGTCATATTGTTTTCTATTGTTTGATTTGTTTGCTTTATACTTGTGGGCTTTGTATCAGAGTTACTATAGATCCTAACCCGGATCTGGGGATACCTTTTAGGTAAGTAGCAATAGACTGTGAGGGAATTGTACGGCGTAGACTGATACGGTTGAAGCATTAGCTACGTTGGTGTGACACTTTAGTTTGTACCGATATCCCTTGTGGAGGAATAAGGAGAGTATGGGGCTGCTAAGGGGTCATTAAGCACCAACTGACCTTAGAACCTATAATTGACCAACCTGGCCATAGAAAAGTAGCAGTATGCTACACTCATTGAGACTAAACTCTCACGATGATTCCGGCCACAAGAAAAGGTTGCTAAACTGGAATTATGACCGATCGAGGGTGGTCAGTGATATTGAGATCCTCTAGAACCCGGTTACTATTACTAGGACAGGTTGAACCAACTAAACTGAAAGAGGGTAATATCTAAACTCCATGCCAGCCTGAAATATAAGGGTTACTGTGTGACTTGTTTGCCCTTACCATGTTTGCTATCTGTGAATACTTGTGGTGTGTTTCTATCATAACATCATGCATCATGACATTGCATGCATATTTCATTAGACTAACCCATTTCAAAGATCAAGGGGATTCATCTTTGTTCTGTTTTGTAGGTCATGGCATCTATGCGTAGAAACACTATTCGGATCAACTTCGTACAAATCCCTGTTCAACTTAGAGATTTGGTTGCAAAGGTTCCTGATACTTCTTCCTTTGTCAGAAGACATGGTCACCTCCTTGGTTTGGTAACTTCTAAGATGGATGAGCAAATGATGAGCGTCTTGGTTCAGTTTTTTGACCCGCTACATCACTGTTTTACCTTCCCAGACTATCAGTTGGTCCCTACTCTAGAGGAGTTCTCTGATTTACTTGGTATTTCTATTCTAGAGCAGACGCCATTTACAGGTTGGGAGATAGCTCTTAGGCCAGAGGATGTTTCTACAGCCCTACATCTGACAAAGCCTGATGTAATGTCCAACTGGGAGACTCGGAGTGGGGTAAAAGTCTTCTTGGCTAAGTTCTTGATTGATCAGGCTCAACAGTTTTGGGACAGTTTGGACTTTCAAGCATTTGAAGACATCCTGGCACTTCTCATTTATGGCTTGGTTTTGTTCCCTAATTCAGATTCTTTCGTCGACGTGAACACAGTCAAAATCTTCATGTCCCGTAATCCAGTGCCCACTCTCTTAGGTGACATTCTACATGCTCTTTATGCTCGTACTGCTCGGAAACGGGGAACCCTTATGTGTTGTGCACCATTGCTGGCGAGGTGGTTTATTTCTCACCTCCCCAAATCTATTTTGAAGAACAAGGAAGGTATGGGTTGGGCCTACAAGATTATGTCCCTTGCTCATACGGATATCATCTGGAGCACTGAGGACATGGAAGAAGTAGTTGTTATTGACCGGTGCGGAGAATACCCCAATGTTCCTTTACTTGGAATTAGAGGAGGGATCACCTATAATCCTTGTTTGGCCTTACGACAGTTTGGGAGAGCCCGGAGGGACGATCCTCATGAGTTGCTGATTCCAAGCATTATCTTTGACTTCCAAGGGGATAGTGAGGGACATCGCTGCATGTTCATACGAGCTTGGAATAGGGTTAACAGGTCTGATCCACATGAGCTAGGATTTAAGACTTCTCTTCCGATGGAATCATATCTCCGGTGGGTTCGAGCCCGTGCTCAAAAATTGGGGATGCCATACGAAGTCGTCTTGCCAGTAATTGTTGAGAGTACTGATAAAGAAGGGGTTCCTCATATTTTCCTCCATCCATATATGCCTACTGACATTGGGGCATTAAATAGATCTTGGATCCAGCTAAGAGAAGAACGAGATACTTACAGAGAAAAGTATCATGAGCAGGAACAGAAGATTCTGAAACTTACAAGGCAGCTGGAGAATGAGAAGGTCCTCAACGACTATGTCAGCACGGGAGGAAAACGACCATGGGAGTACTGATGTCTTTTGTTATTTCTAGTTTTGATTTACTTTTCAGTTTTTCCTTTGTAACGCCTTAAAGGCATTTGTCAAACATTGTTTCAAGTTTCTAATCTAATAAAAGTGTGTTTCATTTTGGTTTACGAATTTGAATCTCCCTAAAGTCTTTGAAATCATATCATACGCATTTCATTCCCATGCACCTCATTACAGGTACCCTTACAGGTTTCTTATCTTCTTCGCTGTTTATTTCAGCATCATGTCTTCTGAAACATCAACTGATCAAGCTATTAAGGCTCTACAAGCTCAAAATGCTCAGTTCCAGGAAATGTTCATGAACTTGGCCAAGGGTCAGCAAGACTTGAAGACTCTTATCTTTAAGGATAAGAAGAAGAAGAAGAAGAAGACGGTCCTCCTGAACATGGGTCACAGGTTTGGGAATCGGTTGAGATAAGAGGTTGATTTATCTCACTCATCTGGAGGGGGAGAGAATCAAGAAGAAAGGAAGGTTCCTAGCCCTGTTGTTTCTGACAATGACACTGACTTTGACGAAGAACAATATCCTCCTACCGAGGATAGGTATAAACAACTCAAAGATCGGCTAAGTGCAATGGAGATCCAGAAGATACCTGGGTTGGACTTCGAATATTTGGGTTTGGCGTCTGGGGTGGTGATTCCTCACAAGTTTAAGGCTCCTATCTTTTCTAAATACGATGGGGTTTCCTGCCCAAAGCTGAACCTCCGCTCGTATGTTAGAAAGATGCAACCATATACCGCTGATAGGAACCTCTGGGTTCATTTCTTCCAAGATAGTCTGTCAGGGACTCAGCTTGAATGGTTCTATCAGCTAGAAGGAGCCAATGTCCGTAACTGGGAGTACCTTGCTGCTGCTTTTTACAAGCAGTACCAATACAATGCCGACCTTGCTCCCACGCGTACCCAACTACAGGGTATGTCCATGGGTGCGAGCGAAGGTTTTAAGGACTACGCTCAGAAATGGAGGGATCTTGCTGGAAGAGTACAACCTCCACTGGAGGACAGGGAGTTAGTGGATATGTTTTTGGGAACTTTGTCTGGCCCATACTTCAATCATTTGATCGGAAGTTCGTCATCTGGTTTCACCGAGTTAATTATGACTGGGGAGAGAATTGAAGCCGGTATCAAGAGCGGAAAAATACAGAAGGGTGCTTCATCAAGTACCGAGAAGAAGCCTTTCAAGAAGGAATCTAGTGCAGTTTACAGTTCGAAGGGCCAAAACCGTCCTGAACACCGCTAAGCTGTTAATGCGGTAGTTATTTCAAGACCAACTGTTGCCCCACAACGCAACAATCAGCAAAGAGCAGATAGGCCTCAAAGACAGTTCACTCGGCTCAGCATGACACTATCTCAAATTCTGCCGCAGTTGTTGAAGACCAACTTGGTGACTATGAGGGAAGCCCCGAAGAATCCCAACACCACTTCACCACTGTATAATCCAAACACCCGTTGTGCTTATCACTTTGATAGCCCAGGGCATGATACCAATAATTGCTAGACCCTGAAGAATAAGGTACAGGATCTGATTGAAGCTAAGGAGATTGAGTTTGAAGCGCCAGAAAAGCCTAATGTCATAACGGCTCCTATGCCAAAACACGACGTGGGAGTAAATGCTATTGGGGATGATGATGTGGAAGAGTCTGAGTTTGACAGCTGGATTTACCCGACTACTGATGATGGCCTAAGCAATTGGACAGCAAAGGACTTTGTGCCAATTTCTTTTATTACACAGTAATAGACTTTTGTTTTGGATTTGTAACAGGCAATTTTAAACTTTATGGCCCAGTGCCTTACCCGAGACACCGTGGCTTTGTTTGAGGGCTTATTATGTGTCATTTCCATATATCATTAATAAAAGCATCAGACGTTTTCTTGCATTAAAAATTTTGTGCTCCTTATTTTTCTTTTTTTTATCTTGCAAAATAGCTATTTTACACACACTCACATATACAGGTCTACATCCACTCTGGATCCCACTGATAACGACTCTGCTACTACCAATTATGACTTTGAAAGTCCGATCAACCAAGCCGAGGACGAAGGTGAGGATGATTACAAAGTGCCTGGTGAACTTGCTAGATTGTTACTTCAGGAAGAGAGGGCTATACAGCCACATGAAGAGCCAGTGGAAATAGTAAATCTGGGTACAGAGGTAGACAAGAAAGAGGTCAAGATCAGTGCAAATCTGGAATCCAGTGTTAAGCAATGGTTGATTTAAATGCTGCATGACTATGTTGAGATCTTTGCCTGGTCTTATGAAGATATGCCTGGGTTGGATACTGATATTGTGGTTCACCGCTTGCCCACCAAGGAAGACTGTCCTCCAGTGAAACAAAAAGTTCGCCGAATGCGCCCAGAGATGTCTGAGAAAATCAAGGCTGAAGTTATGAAGCAGTTTAATACCAGTTTTCTAGCAGTTACTTCTTACCCGCAGTGGGTTGCCAACGTGGTTCCGGTGCCGAAGAAGGATGGTAAGGTTCGAATATGTGTTGACTATAGGGATCTGAACAGGGCGAGCCCCACGGATGATTTCCCTCTGCCTCATATCGATGTTCTGGTTGACAACACCGTACAACATAAGGTCTCCTCTTTTATGGATGATTTCTCCGGTTATAATCAAATTAAGATGGCTCCCGAGGATATGGAAAAGACAACCTTTGTTACTCAATGGGGTACCTTTTGCTACAAGGTCATGCCGTTTGGATTGAAGAATGTTGGGGCAACATATCAGCGCGCCATGGTCGCTTTGTTCCATGACATGATCCATCATGAGATTAAGGTATACGTTGATAACATGATTGCAAGATCCCAGACTGAGGAAGAACATCTTCACCATCTTCAGAAGCTATTTGACAGGTTGAAGTTGTACAAACTGAGGTTAAACCCGAACAAGTGCACCTTCGAGGTGAGATCTGGTAAGCTGCTGGGTTTCGTCGTAAGTGATAAAGATTTTCAAGTGGATCCTACAAAGGTGAAGGCTATACAGGAAATGCCAACTCCCCAAACAGAAAAAGAAGTCAGAGGCTTTCTGGGACGTCTGAACTACATTGCCCGATTCATCTCACACCTGACTGTTACTTGTGAGCCAATCTTCAAGTTGCTGAAGAAATATCAAGTGGTAAGATGGAACGATGAATGTCAGGCCGCCTTCGAAAGGATCAAAGAATATCTCCAGGAACCACCTATCCCGATGCCTCCAGTTGAAGGGAGACATTTGATCTTATATGTGATCGGTGGATCTGGAACTGACTGTTTAACGCTGGTTCGAGAAATGTCGCGGAAGCAAGAGTCGCCACCGTCTTTTATTTTCTCCAAATGGAAAGGACAAAAGCACAGAAAAATTCCTTTAAAGAGATTGCTCTCGGTTCGGGAGGTAGGTTATAGAAAGGGAAGGTGTTAGCACCCTTTCTATCCATGGTTATCCATGGGCTCTTAGATACTTGCTCAATGTGTTTTCAAAATTGTTTGCTTGCTTTTCAATGTGGGTTTTAAAAAGTTTCTTTGAAAAATTTCAGTTCGACTCGTACGTCAGAGTGTTTGAAAAATTTGCTTTGAAAGCTTTTGAAAAGTGTTTGGTGTGAAAAGAGTTTTGAATTTTTGTTTTGAAGAGAGCAAGTATCCATGAGTCGTCTACCTACCCTAAG
The DNA here is from genome assembly GCA_948472305.1 of Vicia faba. Lineage (NCBI taxonomy): Eukaryota > Viridiplantae > Streptophyta > Magnoliopsida > Fabales > Fabaceae > Vicia > Vicia faba. The sequence goes on from OX451738.1 coordinate 375,079,719, forward strand.
GAATTCGTCTGTGTAAATGTCCTTTAAAGTAGTGCCATCCCACCATTGAGAGGTAAGTAGCACCGCCGTTGGAGGTATTCGGGTCAATTCGATTTTTAGGGACATAGTGATCACCAGAGCAATGGGAAGACACCTTAGAAGCTACCCTCATGCCAGGTTCCCGGATCATGAGGACTTACTAAGACGTTTTCTACTCGACGACCACCTTTCGAGGCAAGGCAACAGTGAGGCGTACCCTAGGGGTGGTGTGTGATTTGTGTGTCGTTTTCATTTGTATTTGTCTTGTCATATTATTGGTGTTCTACGCTTGATTTTAATTAGGGCCATTCATTCTTGCATGCATATTTAACAGTTATAAGTTTGCGGGAAAATAAATCTACAACTATTACAAATGGCGCGGGTCCACATCGCCAAAATTAAACCGGACCCGATTTGACTGAAAAATAAATAAAGCGAATAAATAAAAGTGCGAGAAGTAAAGTTACATGGCTTTGGGAGATTTACATAATTATAATTAAACGACATAAGATAAATGCGCGAATTAAATAATTGAAACGACGGGCGTTGGACCCTTTTGCAAAATATTAAAAGCTAATGATAATTAAAAATTAAATGATTAAATGTTTTTTTTTTGGTATTTTGTGTTTTTTAGATTTAATGAGGAAAAGGAGTTAATTGAAATTAAATTAAAAGGCAAACCCTAATTCTAATATTTTTTATTTATTATGAAAGAATTAAAATATAATCTACATTAAACCCTAATTTATTTATGTATAATTTTTAATTTATGAAAATAAATAAATAAATAATTATTACTGTGGAAAAAAAAAAGGAAAAAAATTAAAAAGGAAGAAAAAGTGTTTATTAACCTAATTCTATATTTTTTACATTTTTGTTAAAAAAGAATTAAACTTATAACCTAATTTACTAAATTATTTACATGTTTATTTGAAAATAATCATAATAAAATAAATATTATATTTTTTATATTTTCTGATTTTTGTGTGTTTTTGTATTTTGTTAAAAATAATTAATTAAATAAACATAATTAAATAAAAGTAATTATTAAAACAAGAATAAAAATAAATAAAAAGATTAGGGAAGGCAAACCAGGGTGGGGTGTAGCCCCAGATTGTGAGGTACAGGCCTGGGAATTCTGGCCCAATTAGCTGTGAATCGTTGACTTTTCTAATCATGTGTGATGCATTGACTGGCGTATGGTATGTTCTTTACACTGGAGCCATTGATCTACATTTATTAGGCACGTGGACTTTTGGATCTTGAAACATATGGTGCGCCTCAATGCTTATGCTGCATGGGAAAGTGATGGGAAAAATAATATGAAGAATACACAGACCTGGGGCTCGAACCCAGGTCTTGGACTTTGCAAAGTGAGGTGCCTGCCAACCGCGCTGCTTGGATCAATTGACATATTATGGAAAACAAATAATAAAAAGCAAAATCAACGCTAAGTAATTAAAACGCGCGCAAATTTGAATTGGCGAACCACCGGCTGACAACTCATCGTCTCTTTCGTTTTCCTGAAGCATGAAGGACGAAGGCAACGGTTTTTTGATCGTTGTTTTAGAAGGCCTATAAGAAAATAGCGACTAGCCCCTCGACGCTCATAAATTGAGCGCGAGGGTGCCATCTTCTTCGTCTCAACCTGCTTAAGCTAATGGCACTAGTCTGGAAGCGTAATTTTTCCTTGGGCAGAAAACCCCAATTTTGAAACCTGCAAACCCTAATGTCCAAACATGGTGGATTCGCGTATGGTCAATGAAAATGCAATCAAACACAATGGTTAGCTTAGAAACATCATTAAGAGTATGAATATATAATTAAAAATGCAAAACTATGCTTGAATCATGCTATACGATTTCAGAAATTTTGAGGTACAGTTTGACTTAGGGGTACCAATTCAAGGCGTTTTGGTTGATGTTAATGATTGAGAAACGTTCAGTGATGCTTCAGGATGCTAATGGAATGAAAGTTGAAGCTTGAATCGACCTTGAAACTGGTTTTCAGTGTTTGTGTTTTATGGAAAAATTTCAATTTGCCAAAGGTTCTTGGGGCGCAGCTTGCAGTCTTTTTGCATTAGGGTTCTGATCTAGTACTTGTATGGAACGATTTAGGTCAAGAAAACTAGACAAAATCCATTGCTTTGATGATTTTTGGATATTTGATTTCAAGGATCTTTTCCAATCTTTTTCTCATGTATTTTGTATCAAATCTGATCAATTAGCACCAAATCTTTCCCTATTAACATGTGCACGAATTATAGAAGCCAAATCATGCATAAAAAGATTTTTTTAGGTTAGGTTTATATTTTTCATGTATTAAAATAATTTAAATGAATTAATATTAATATAAATTCAAATAAATAATTAAAAAATATGAAAATACTTCCCTTTGGGCCTAATGGTCGTGCATAGGCTTGGCATGAAGAAACTTGGAAGAAAAATGGGCCCATTTGCATTTTTAGGTCATTTGAACCATTGTTGACTTTTAAAAATTCCCAAAAATTTCCCAACTTCCACAAGGCATAACTTGCTCAATTTCTAAGCTTTTCACATGTTCTTGGACATTTTGGAAAGGTCTTTGAGTCCTTTAACCAATGCCTTTGGTCCCATGTCATTTTGATTTACCAATCTCAAGTTATGGCCTTTGACTTAAAGTCCCTTTTTGTTGACTTTTGAAAATGACCTATAATGTTGAAATTGATAACTTTTTGTGAGAGCATTTCTTGGACTTGAAATATGAAGATGAATTGTAGGAAATGTCTTTCTCTTCAAAATGAGCTTTGGATGGAATTTTTCTGATAATCCATGTGAAAGTTATGCCCTGGTCAATTTCAGTTGACTTTTTCAACTGTCCAAATATAGCAACTTTTGCATCTTTGATGATTTCTGAGCCAAATTTTGAGAATCATGATCAAGCATTGATCAAATTATGTTTGTGGCTTCAAAATGATATATTGACCAAAAATTTGAACTTTTGACTGTCAAATGACCATTTTGCCCCTACAGTTGACTGTAGTGCAATCTAGGGTTTTGACTGTGCAATTTTGAGCTGAATGCCTTGAAACTTGACATGAGGATACTTGACCATCTTTGTAAGCATATGAGACTTGACTGGGCCTTTGAAACCTTCAATTTCTTGTTCAGAACACAAACCCTAGTTTTGACTGTATAGGAGACAGTTTGACTGTGCAACCCTTGGGGAATTTTGTGACCTTGACTTGACAAATCTTGAAGAATATGGGAGGGAAAATTTTGGGGTACAACAGTTGCCCCTGTTCAATCTTCTTAGATCTGAGGATGCAGATTGGCTGACGTGCCTTTCGTAATCCGAGGGTAGAAGATGATTGAACACTAAAGTGCCCAGAAATTTGCGCTCACATAGTAGCAGTGATGGGGGAATGGGCTTATAGATGCCATTTGGTGATTGTTGGATAGGATGATGGGCTTATAGATGCCATCTGGATATTGATCGCGTAGGAGGTTCCTTAGCGAGAACCTGCATACCTGCAAAAGAGAAAATGAGTACCTGACACGCTGCAGGAGCTGATTTTAGATGCTTGGTATAGATGTGTCCTGACTGGTTACAGGAGCTGAATCTGGAGCTTCAAACGCTGATGAATGAACCAGGGATGGTTACTACCTTAACATGAATGGTAAGAGAACCTTGGGCGCCTTTAACTTCAACAACGCTCGTTGAGAAAAATCTTGGGTGTCTTCTACTGGAATAAGAATCAAGGAGATCTTAGGGTCGATCTGACTGAACCAGAGAGGCCTTGGACTGGGTAAGAATCAGGAAAATCTTAGGATCGATTTAACTGAACCGGTCTAGGTCTTGCAATATCTTCAACTGGATAAGCATCAGGGAGATCTTAGGGTCGATCTGACTGAACCAGAGAAGGCCTTTGACTGGATAAGCATCAGGAAAATCTTAGGATCGATTTAACTGAACCGGTCTAGGTCTTGAAATATCTTCAACTAGATAAGCATCAGAGAGATCTTAGGGTCGATCTGACTGAACCAGAGAAGGCCTTGGACTGGATAAGCATCGGGAAAATCTTAGGATCGATTTAACTGAACCGGTCTAGGTCTTGAAATATCTTCAACTGGATAAGCATCAGGGAGATCTTAGGGTCGATCTGACTGAACCAGAGAAGGCCTTGGACTGGGTAAGAATCAGGAAAATCTTAGGGTCGATTTAACTGAACCGGTCTAGGTCTTGAAATATCTTCAACTGGATAAGCATCAGGGAGATCTTAGGGTCGATCTGACTGAACCAGAGAAGGCCTTGGACTGGGTAAGAATCAGGAAAATCTTAGGGTCGATTTAACTGAACCGGTCTAGGTCTTGAAATATCTTCAACTGGATAAGCATCAGGGAGATCTTAGGGTCGATCTGACTGAACCAGAGAAGGCCTTTGACTGGATAAGCATCAGGAAAATCTTAGGGCCGATTTAACTGAACCGGTCTAGGTCTTGAGACGTGATTTGAGAATTTCAACTGCATCTTTCCTGAAAGGTAAAAGTCAGTCATATGCAATGCATGATATGGATCAAGCAATGATGTTCTCAACATAAATGAGATTCGTATGATATGATGCAGTGCGTTATGCATGCTACAATGATGTATGTGAAGTTTTATGTATGTTTTCGTCTAGGAAAGTGAATCCTTGACGGGTGCCGGGAAGTTGTATCCTGGGCTGATATTGAAGAATAGATTTTGCTTCCGCTGGGGGTGATAACTGCAAGAATACCGGTAGGAGAAGATTAACTCCGTTGAGGAATAAACTTGGCAAATGGAGGATTCTGCGGGGAGAAAAAGATACTCTAGCGACCATGCTGGGAAGCAATACTCTGTGGGGATAGAGATGCTTTGCTGATTGTTGATAGTAGTTTGCTGGGGATACCCTTGTCGTATAAGAAGTGTTGGAGGACTTCGCTGGGGATAAGAAGGCTTTGTCGACGACGCTCTTTCCATGGCTTTTGGCTGAGGATAACCCAGTTATATCCTATTGAGGAAATAACTCTTTAAATAAAGCCGGACGACGCGTTCGTGCTTCGTGAAGGGATAAGCTTCCAGAATCTACTGGGGATAAGCTTATTGCTTGGGGATATGATTTCCAACTTTGCTGGTGAAGCTGGATTGGACTCTTCTGGGGGAGGTTTGGTATGCTGGGGAAAGTGCTTCCTTTGAACGTTGATATACCGCCGGGGAACAATCTTTAGACCAAGACTGCCGGGGATGCTTGTTAAGAATATGTGCTGCTGGGGAAGTGTTTGAGATCTACGGGAGGATACTCAACTTTCTTGATATTTGATGATTTGCTTGGAGAAGAATGTATTGTTTTGTTGAACCACTCTCTGGGGATTTAATATGTACTGGTCGTGTTCTTCAGCTGAACCTACCTTGGTACCTTGGAGGATAGAACAATTGGATTGTTTAGACAACTCTTTATTGCCCCTGTTTCTAGTGTCACCTGCAATTAATTCCTTTGTTTCGTATGCAAATATTTATGAGTTAGCAAATTATTGTCAATGCATACATCACAAATTGAACCTTGGACGTTCTTCGCAAAACAAAACAGGAAAAGAAAAAACACTTGGCACGTTTAACTGAAAAATATATTTTTATTGATTTTGAATGGCCCGAATAGGCGTTTTGTGTACAAGAGGCTGACGTCCTAGTAAGAGGTACGTCGCCGAGCAAGAGTTTATACAAGTTTTGTACAAAAGAAAATAAAACAGCTGTGTGAAAGATGAATGATCCACTGAGTTTCAATTCTGCTATTGCCTCCATAACTCTGAGCGTCTCATCACTTGATGACCTTGGTTGAAGGTGAAGCTGACTGATTGATGCCGTTTGAGCTTGATGCAGATACCGGATTCTGGATGCAAAATGATCCAATGAGACATAGTATTACGCTTTATCCCTAACTTTTGCCTGGACCGCCCTTTCGGGTTTTCAGTCCACCGGGATACCCTTTTTTGCCCAAGCCGCCTTTTCAGGTTTTCGACTTGCCGGGTGTACAGATTTTCATTTTCATCCCTTCATTTTGCCCGAACCCTTTTGGTTCGACGGGAAGCCCTAATTTTTGCCTAGGCATGTCAGCCTAGCGGGTCTTTTTCATGCGTAGTATTTTTTAACTATGTCTGCATTGGCGGGGTGAGGAAGGTCGTCACCATCCATGTTGGTTAATATCATGGCTCCTCCTGAGAACACATGCTTAACCACAAATGGCCCTTCATATGTAGGGGTCCATTTGCCCCTTGGATCACTCTGAGGAAGGATGATTCGCTTGATCACCAGATCCCCGACTTGATATTCCTGTGGTCTGACCTTTTTGTTAAATGCCCTGATCATCCGTTTCTGATACGTCTGACCATGGCAGATAGCAGCAAGTCTCTTTTCGTCAATGAGATTGAGTTGGTCAAGTCGTGTCTGGATCCAATCATCCTCGTTCAGATTTGCATCCTTCATTATCCGAAGAGAGGGGATTTGTACTTCGATCGGCAAGACTGCCTCCATGCCATAAACCAGAGAGAAGGGAGTTGCCCCGGTTGACGTCCTAGCTGAAGTACGGTACCCATGCAGAGCGAACGGTAACATCTCGTGCCAATCTTTGTACGTTACTGTCATCTTTTGCACGATCTTCTTGATGTTTTTGTTAGCTGCTTCTACAGCCCCATTCATCTTCGGTCTGTAAGGAGAAGAATTGTGGTGCTGTATCTTGAACTGTTCGCAGAGCTCAGCGATCATCTTGTTGTTCAGATTGGTACCGTTGTCTGTAATAATCCGCTCAGGGACACCGTACCGACAGATCAGGTTGTGCCGAATGAACCGTGCCACAACAGTCTTGGTTACTGTAGCATAGGACGCTGCCTCAACCCACTTCGTAAAATAGTCGATCGCCACTAGGATAAAGCGATGTCCATTGGATGCTGTAGGTTTTATCTCGCCAATCATATCTATGCCCCACATTGCGAACGGCCAAGGCGCAGTCAGAACATTCAGGGGAACCGGAGGAACATGCACTTTATCCGCATAAATCTGGCACTTGTGGCATGTCCTGGAGTGTTGGTAGCAATCAGCTTCCATGGTGGACCAGTAGTATCCTGCCCGTAGGATTTTCTTAGCCATAGTGTGCCCACTGGAATGCGTACCAAAGGTCCCTTCATGCAGCTCTTCCATGATTCTCTCCGCTTCAATCTTGTCCACACAACGCAGTAAGGTTGAATCATGGTTTCGCTTGTACAAGATGCCGTTGCTTAGGAAGAACTTGGCTGCAAACCTCCTCAGGAATTTCTTATCGTTGATAGAGGCGCCTTCAGGGTATTCCTGAGCTTCCAGATATCTCTTCACTTCGTGGTACCAAGGCTTCTCAGTCACCAATTCAGTTTCGAGATCACAACAGTATGCTGGTTCATCCAGTTTCCAGATGATGATTCGGGGAGCTTCATTATCCCATTTAACCTTGAACATTGAAGACATTGTAGCTAACGCGTCCGCTAACTGATTCTCTTCTCTTGGAAAGTGTTCAAAGGTTATCTTTGTGAAGTGGGGAATCAGGGTCAACACACATTCTCTGTAAGGAATCAAGTTTGGATGTTTCGTATCCCACTCTCCGTTGATCTGATTGATCACAAGAGCGGAATCTCCGAAGACACTGAGGAATTTGATCCTTAAGTCGATCGCAGCTTGAAGACCCATGATACACGCCTCATACTCCGCCATGTTGTTGGTACAGTTGAAACACAGCCGGGCAGTGAGTGGAGTATGAGTACCTTGAGGAGATATGATGATGGCGCCGATACCATTTCCCAAAGCATTGGAAGCTCCATCAAAGTGCATAGACCATCGGGATCCTGGTTCAGGTACTTCATCCGGTCCAGGTACCTCACAGTCAGTTACAATCATGATGCTTTCATCCGGAAACTCGAAGTTCATTGATTGGTAGTCATCTACAGCTTGATGAGCTAAGTGGTCTGCCAATACACTCCCCTTGATGGCTTTCTGGGTTGTGTACTGAATGTCGTATTCCGTCAAGATCATTTGCCATCTTGCAATTCTCCCAGACAGAGCAGGCTTTTCGAATATGTATTTTATCGGATCCATCTTTGAGATCAACAAGGTAGTGTGAGTCAGCATATACTGTCTCAGCCGGCGAGCAGCCCATACCAAAGCGCAGCAAGTTTTCTCAAGCAGTGAGTATCGGGTCTCACAGTCGGTAAACTTTTTGCTAAGGTAATAAATGACATGCTCTTTTCGGCCGGACTCGTCATGCTGCCCCAGCACACACCCCATTGAATTTTCAAGCACTGTCAGGTATAGGATCAGAGGTCTCCCTTCAACCGGTGGCATAAGGATAGGTGGTTCTTGGAGATACTCTTTGATTCTGTCGAAGGCAGCCTGACATTCATCGTTCCAACGTACTACCTGATCTTTCTTCAGCAGCTTGAAGATTGGCTCACAGGTAGCAGTCAGATGAGAGATGAATCGAGCAATGTAATTCAGGCGTCCTAAAAAGCCTCTGACCTCTTTTTCTGTCTTAGGAACTGGCATCTCTTGAATAGCTTTGACCTTAGCAGGGTCCACTTGAATGCCTTTATCGCTGACCACGAAGCCTAGCAGTTTTCCCGATCTTACCCCGAAGGTGCACTTGTTCGGGTTCAATCTTAGTTTGTACAGTTTCAACCGGTCAAACAACTTCTGCAGATGCTCTAGGTGCTCTTCCTCAGTCTGGGACCTAGCGATCATGTCGTCCACATACACTTCGATCTCGTGATGGATCATGTCATGGAATAAGGCAACCATGGCACGTTGGTAGGTTGCCCCAGCATTCTTCAATCCGAACGGCATGACCTTGTAACAGAAGGTGCCCCACTGAGTAACAAATGTAGTCTTTTCCATGTCTTCAGGTGCCATCTTGATCTGATTGTAGCCTGAAAAGCCATCCATGAAAGAGAAAACTTTGTGCTGAGCTGTATTATCCACAAGGACATCAATGTGAGGCAAGGGGAAGTCATCCTTGGGACTGGCCCTGTTCAGATCCCTGTAATCAACACACATTCTGACCTTACCGTCCTTTTTAGGTACCGGCACCACATTAGCAACCCACTGAGGGTAAGACGTTACTGCAAGGAACCCGGCATCAAACTGTTTCATGACCTCGGCTTTAATCTTCTCGGACATCTCTGGACGCATCCGACGAACCTTTTGTTTAACTGGAGGGCAGTCTTCCCTAGTCGGCAAATGATGGACAACAATATCGGTATCCAACCCGGGCATGTCTTCGTAGGACCAGGCAAAGATCTCCATATAGTCATGTAACATCTTGGTTAACCGTTGCTTCACGCTGAGCTCTAGGTTGGCACCAATCTTTACCTCTTTTCTATCTGCTTCAGTACCCAGGTTTATGGTTTCCACTGGCTCTTCATGGGGTTGAATTGCCCTCTCTTCCTGAAGCAACAGTCTTGCAAGTTCGCCAGGCACTTCACAATCATCTTCACCTTCGTCTTCGGCTAAGTTGATCGGATTTTCGAAGTCATAATTGGCATTAGCAGAGCTGTTATCAGTGAGATCCAGAGTGGATTGGAACCTGTATGAGTGAGTGTGTGTAAATACAGCTGTTTTGAAAATTATGTAAAGGAAAAGAAAGACAGAAAAGGAACACAATATTTGCAATGCGAAAAATACGTCCAAGATTTTCATTCATGATGTATAAAATGACAGTTTGTATGCCCTCACAAATAGAACCACGGTGCCTCGGGTAAGACACCGGGCCATAGAGTTTATCATTGTTTATTACAAAATAACAAAACAAGGAAATTTATTACTTAGTAACAAAAGAAACAGGGAGATTGTCCTTCGCGCTCCAATTGTTGAGTCCTTCGTCAGTTGCCGGGTAGATCCAACTATCGAACTCAGCTTCATCAACTTCCTCTTCATCCCCAATGGCATTAACTCCATGAGCAGGCAGGGGAGCTGTCACCACATTAGGCTTGTCAGATGCCTCAAACTGTACCTCCTTAGCGTCAATGAGGTCCTGCAGCTTGTTCTTTAGTGCCCAACAGTCATCGGTAGAGTGCCACGGGCTTTCTGAATGGTAAGCACAACGAGCGTTCGGGTTGTACTTGGGAGATGCTGTATTTGGGAATTTCGGCGCCTCCCTGACAGTCACCAAATTAGTTGCGAGCAACTGTGGCAGGATCTGCGACAAAGTCATGTTTAAACGGGAGAATTCCCTCCGGGGTCTTTCCACTTTCTGAGAATTGTTTGGCCGGGGAGCGGCAGCAGGCTTGGCAATCATGACCGCACTGACAGATTGGCGGTGTTCATTTCTCTCTGATCTCCTAGAACCATACACGGCACTGGACTCCTTCTTAAATGGTTTCTTGTCCGAACTAGATGACATGGCCTTTGCAATCTTCCCAGACTTCAACCCAGCTTCAATCCTCTCTCCGGTCAAGATTAAATCAGTGAAACCAGCAGAAGAATTCCCAATGAGATGGTTGAAGAATGGCCCAGATAGGGTCCCCAAGAACATGTCAACCAACTCCCGATCAGTCAATGGTGGCTGCACCCTGCCAGCCAGGTCTCTCCACTTCTGAGCGTACTCCTTAAAACCTTCGCTTGCGCCTAACGCCATACCCTGGAGTTGGGTACGTGTGGGGGCAAGGTCAGCATTATACTGATACTGCTTGTAGAAAGCAGTAGCCAGCTCCTCCCAGTTACGAACTTTGGTCCCATCCAGCTGATAGAACCATTCGAGATGAGTCCCTGAAAGACTCTCCTGGAAGAAGTGGATCCATAGATTCTTGTCCGCAGAGTACGGCTGAATCTTCCGAACATAGGACCTCAAATGCAGCTTGGGACAAGATGCCCCGTCATACTTCGAGAAGGATGGTGCTTTGAATTTATGCGGGATAATCACACCGGTCGACAAACCCAGATCTCCGAAATCCAGCCCAGGTGCCTGTTGCACCTCCATAGCCTTCAACCTGTCCTCCAGTTGTTTGTACCTGTCATCTGCAGGAGGGTACTGCTCCTCATCAAAATCTGTCTCGTTGTCGGAGACCACTGGAGTAGGAACCTTTACTTCTGCCTGAGAAGGACTCCTGCCAACAGAAGAACCAGCCTCTTCATGATGCAGAGTATTACCCAACCTTCGGCCCGAGTTGAATAGAACCGTTCTTCTTTTCTTCTTCTTCTCCTTCTTCAGGAGCATAGTCTTCAGTTCTTCTTGGCCTTTAGCTAGACCCATGATTAGTTCTTGAAACTGCGCATTCTGCGCCTGGAGAGCCTTGATTGATGTCTCTGTTGATTCAGATCCGGGATTCATGATGCTGAAATAAACAGCGAAGAACCGTAAGCAACCTGAAAAAGGGGAAAAACCTGCTATGCACATGATGTATGAAATGCGTATGGATTATGTTTTCAAAGACAATCGGGAATCAACTTTGTAAACAAAAAGGAACACACTTCATTAGATTCAACTTTGTAACTGAAATTATTCAACAAGTTGCCCTTAGGCGTTTACATGAAATGAAATAACTGGAAAGGAAATAAAAACTGTAAAGGCACATTCAGAATTCCTCATTGATCCCATGGTCTCCTCTTCTCAGTGCGGAGGTAGGCATTCAGAGCTCTCTCATTCTCCAACTGCTTTGTCAGCTTCTGGATCTTTGATTCCTGCTCGTTGAACTTTTCCCGGTAAGAATCCCGCTCTTCTTGCAGTTGCGACCAAGATCTCTTCAATGTCTCATAATCAGTAGGTATCTGAGGAGGAAGGACAGTTGGAGGAGCACCATCTTTATCAGGACACTCAAGAATGACGGGTCTGACAGCTTCATACGGCATACCTAACTTCTGAGCACGGATGCGGACCCATTTGTAGTAGGCTTCCATAGGTAGAGAAGTCTTTGGCCCTAGCTCTTGTGGGTCAGCTTTATGAACCTTCTCCCAAGCCTTGATGAACCTACGACGTAGCTCGTCACTATCCACCTGAAACTCGAAACTGATGTGAGGCACCAACATCTCATGGGGGCCTGTTCTTCTTGCTCTTCCAAACTAACGGAGTGCTAGACATGGATTGTAAGAGATCCCTCCTTGAGTACCAATCAGAGGAACATTAGGATACTCCCCGCATCGATCAATAATAGCTATCTCATCCAAACCTCTGCAAGTCCAAATGATGTCTTTATCGGTGAGAGACATTAACCTGTGAGCCCAACCTCTTCCTTCTTGGTTCTTCAGTACAAACTTAGGGAGGTGCGAAATAAACCACCTCACCAACAAAGGGATGCAACACCATAGGGTTCCTCGTCTTCGGGTAGTACGGGCATGAAGTTGTTGCAAGATGTCACCCAAGAGAGTGGGCACAGGGTTCTGAGACATAAAGATCTTAATGGAAGTGACGTTGATGAAGTTGTCAGGATTAGGAAACAGGACTAACCCATAGATTAGGAGAGCCAAGATGTCTTCATATGCCCTAAAGTCCAAGTCATTCCAGAAGCTGTTAGCTTTACCAATCAGAAACTTGGCCAAGAAACCCTTAACTCCGCTTCTAGTTACCCAGTTGTCTGTTACCTCTTGATGGGTCAAAGGAAGAGCTGCAGCAATGTCCTCAAGCCTGAGGGTCTTTTCCCAACCAGTAAAGGGAGTCTGATCCAAGATAGGGATACCAAGCAGATTAGAGAACTCTTCCAGGGTAGGGACCAGCTGGAAGTCTTGGAAGGTAAAGCACTGGTACCGAGGGTCATAGAACTGGGTCAGAACACTCATCAACTGTTGATCCCGCTTTGCAGTGACTAAACTGAGAAGAGAACCATGCCTCTGAATGAAGGAAGTGGTGTTTGGAATTCTGCTAACCAATTCATCAAGCAACTCAGGTGAACGAACAAAGTTGAACCGGATAGTATTCCTTCGCACAGGCATCATAATGTCCTACAAAACAGAGCAAAGATGAAACCCTCTTGTCTTTGAAATGGTCAGTTCTTATGCAGGATGCATGCAATGCTCATGATGCTATGATGTTATGATAAAGCACACCACATACAGATACAAAGGCAAACATAGTAAGGCACACAAGGCAAACCCCTAAAGTTTAGGCCAGCATGAGGTCTAGGTACTACCCTCTTTCAGTTTGTTGGTTCATACCTGTCCTAATCAAAAGTAACCGGGTTCTTAGAGGATCCCAATATCATTGACTACCCTCAATCGGTCATAACTCCAGCATCGCAATCTTTTCTTGCGGCCGGAACCATCACGAGAGTTTAGCCTCAATGGGCGTAGCATACTGCTACTGTTCTAAAGGCCAAGTTGTGTCAATTAAGGTTCTAAGGTTGTTGGTGCTTAATGACTCCTTAAAAGACCCATATTCTCCTCGTTGCGACACAAGGGATATCGGTACAGACCAAGGTGCCACACCAACGTAGCCACTGTTTCACCCGTGTCGGTCTACGCCGGACAGGTCCCTCACAGCTTATGCTACCTAAACAGGGTATCCCCAGATCCGGGTTAGGATCTATGTATCTCCGATGCAACCCAAAATAGTAAAGCAAGCAAAACAATACAAGTGAAAACACAGTTATGACCTAGTCCTAAGGTACACCTTACTTTATAGTTTTATCCCCAGCAGAGTCGCCAGTTCTGTGATCGGTGGATCTGGAACTGACTGTTTAACGCTGGTTCGCGAAATGTCGCGGAAGCAAGAGTCGCCACCGTCTTTTATTTTCTCCAAATGGAAAGGACAAAAGCACAGAAAAATTCCTTTAAAGAGATTGCTCTCGGTTCGGGAGGTAGGTTATAGAAAGGGAAGGTGTTAGCACCCTTTCTATCCATGGTTATCCATGGGCTCTTAGATACTTGCTCAATGTGTTTTCAAAATTGTTTGCTTGCTTTTCAATGTGGGTTTTAAAAAGTTTCTTTGAAAAATTTCAGTTCGACTCGTACGTCAGAGTGTTTGAAAAATTTGCTTTGAAAGCTTTTGAAAAGTGTTTGGTGTGAAAAGAGTTTTGAATTTTTGTTTTGAAGAGAGCAAGTATCCATGAGTCGTCTACCTACCCTAAGGAATTCGTCTGTGTAAATGTCCTTTAAAGTAGTGCCATCCCACCATTGAGAGGTAAGTAGCACCGCCGTTGGAGGTATTCGGGTCAATTCGATTTTTAGGGACATAGTGATCACCAGAGCAATGGGAAGACACCTTAGAAGCTACCCTCATGCCAGGTTCCCGGATCATGAGGACTTACTAAGACGTTTTCTACTCGACGACCACCTTTCGAGGCAAGGCAACAGTGAGGCGTACCCTAGGGGTGGTGTGTGATTTGTGTGTCGTTTTCATTTGTATTTGTCTTGTCATATTATTGGTGTTCTACGCTTGATTTTAATTAGGGCCATTCATTCTTGCATGCATATTTAACAGTTATAAGTTTGCGGGAAAATAAATCTACAACTATTACAAATGGCGCGGGTCCACATCGCCAAAATTAAACCGGACCCGATTTGACTGAAAAATAAATAAAGCGAATAAATAAAAGTGCGAGAAGTAAAGTTACATGGCTTTGGGAGATTTACATAATTATAATTAAACGACATAAGATAAATGCGCGAATTAAATAATTGAAACGACGGGCGTTGGACCCTTTTGCAAAATATTAAAAGCTAATGATAATTAAAAATTAAATGATTAAATGTTTTTTTTTTGGTATTTTGTGTTTTTTAGATTTAATGAGGAAAAGGAGTTAATTGAAATTAAATTAAAAGGCAAACCCTAATTCTAATATTTTTTATTTATTATGAAAGAATTAAAATATAATCTACATTAAACCCTAATTTATTTATGTATAATTTTTAATTTATGAAAATAAATAAATAAATAATTATTACTGTGGAAAAAAAAAAAAGGAAAAAAATTAAAAAGGAAGAAAAAGTGTTTATTAACCTAATTCTATATTTTTTACATTTTTGTTAAAAAAGAATTAAACTTATAACCTAATTTACTAAATTATTTACATGTTTATTTGAAAATAATCATAATAAAATAAATATTATATTTTTTATATTTTCTGATTTTTGTGTGTTTTTGTATTTTGTTAAAAATAATTAATTAAATAAACATAATTAAATAAAAGTAATTATTAAAACAAGAATAAAAATAAATAAAAAGATTAGGGAAGGCAAACCAGGGTGGGGTGTAGCCCCAGATTGTGAGGTACAGGCCTGGGAATTCTGGCCCAATTAGCTGTGAATCGTTGACTTTTCTAATCATGTGTGATGCATTGACTGGCGTATGGTATGTTCTTTACACTGGAGCCATTGATCTACATTTATTAGGCACGTGGACTTTTGGATCTTGAAACATATGGTGCGCCTCAATGCTTATGCTGCATGGGAAAGTGATGGGAAAAATAATATGAAGAATACACAGACCTGGGGCTCGAACCCAGGTCTTGGACTTTGCAAAGTGAGGTGCCTGCCAACCGCGCTGCTTGGATCAATTGACATATTATGGAAAACAAATAATAAAAAGCAAAATCAACGCTAAGTAATTAAAACGCGCGCAAATTTGAATTGGCGAACCACCGGCTGACAACTCATCGTCTCTTTCGTTTTCCTGAAGCATGAAGGACGAAGGCAACGGTTTTTTGATCGTTGTTTTAGAAGGCCTATAAGAAAATAGCGACTAGCCCCTCGACGCTCATAAATTGAGCGCGAGGGTGCCATCTTCTTCGTCTCAACCTGCTTAAGCTAATGGCACTAGTCTGGAAGCGTAATTTTTCCTTGGGCAGAAAACCCCAATTTTGAAACCTGCAAACCCTAATGTCCAAACATGGTGGATTCGCGTATGGTCAATGAAAATGCAATCAAACACAATGGTTAGCTTAGAAACATCATTAAGAGTATGAATATATAATTAAAAATGCAAAACTATGCTTGAATCATGCTATACGATTTCAGAAATTTTGAGGTACAGTTTGACTTAGGGGTACCAATTCAAGGCGTTTTGGTTGATGTTAATGATTGAGAAACGTTCAGTGATGCTTCAGGATGCTAATGGAATGAAAGTTGAAGCTTGAATCGACCTTGAAACTGGTTTTCAGTGTTTGTGTTTTATGGAAAAATTTCAATTTGCCAAAGGTTCTTGGGGCGCAGCTTGCAGTCTTTTTGCATTAGGGTTCTGATCTAGTACTTGTATGGAACGATTTAGGTCAAGAAAACTAGACAAAATCCATTGCTTTGATGATTTTTGGATATTTGATTTCAAGGATCTTTTCCAATCTTTTTCTCATGTATTTTGTATCAAATCTGATCAATTAGCACCAAATCTTTCCCTATTAACATGTGCACGAGTTATAGAAGCCAAATCATGCATAAAAAGATTTTTTTAGGTTAGGTTTATATTTTTCATGTATTAAAATAATTTAAATGAATTAATATTAATATAAATTCAAATAAATAATTAAAAAATATGAAAATACTTCCCTTTGGGCCTAATGGTCGTGCATAGGCTTGGCATGAAGAAACTTGGAAGAAAAATGGGCCCATTTGCATTTTTAGGTCATTTGAACCATTGTTGACTTTTAAAAATTCCCAAAAATTTCCCAACTTCCACAAGGCATAACTTGCTCAATTTCTAAGCTTTTCACATGTTCTTGGACATTTTGGAAAGGTCTTTGAGTCCTTTAACCAATGCCTTTGGTCCCATGTCATTTTGATTTACCAATCTCAAGTTATGGCCTTTGACTTAAAGTCCCTTTTTGTTGACTTTTGAAAATGACCTATAATGTTGAAATTGATAACTTTTTGTGAGAGCATTTCTTGGACTTGAAATATGAAGATGAATTGTAGGAAATGCCTTTCTCTTCAAAATGAGCTTTGGATGGAATTTTTCTGATAATCCATGTGAAAGTTATGCCCTGGTCAATTTCAGTTGACTTTTTCAGCTGTCCAAATATAGCAACTTTTGCATCTTTGATGATTTCTGAGCCAAATTTTGAGAATCATGATCAAGCATTGATCAAATGATGTTTGTGGCTTCAAAATGATATATTGACCAAAAATTTGAACTTTTGACTGTCAAATGACCATTTTGCCCCTACAGTTGACTGTAGTGCAATCTAGGGTTTTGACTGTGCAATTTTGAGCTGAATGCCTTGAAACTTGACATGAGGATACTTGACCATCTTTGTAAGCATATGAGACTTGACTGGGCCTTTGAAACCTTCAATTTCTTGTTCAGAACACAAACCCTAGTTTTGACTGTATAGGAGACAGTTTGACTGTGCAACCCTTGGGGAATTTTGTGACCTTGACTTGACAAATCTTGAAGAATATGGGAGGGCAAATTTTGGGGTACAACATTATACTTGATAGTACTAGATAATTCAATGGGGTGCGTGCTGGGGCAGAATGACGAGTCTGGCCGAAAAGAGCATGCTATTTACTACCTTAGCAAAAAGTTTACCAACTGCGAGACCCGATACTCGTTGCTTGAGAAAACTTGCTGCGCTTTGGCATGGGCTGCTCGCCGGATGAGACAGTATATGCTGACTCACACTACTCTATTGATATCAAAGATGGATCCAATCAAGTATATCTTCGAAAAGCCTGCCTTGTCCGGAAGAATAGCAAGATGGAAGATGATCTTAACTGAGTATGACATCTAATATACAACCCAGAAAGCAATCAAGGGAAGTGTGTTGGCGGATCATTTGGCACATCAGGCACTGGACGATTACCAGTCTATGAACTTTGAATTCCCGGATGAGAACATCATGTTGGTAACTGACTGTGAGACACTTGGACCGGATGAAGGACCCGAGGAGGGATCCCGATGGTCTATGTACTTTGATGGAGCTTCAAACTCTTTGGGTAATGCCATTGGCACCGTGATCATATCTCCTGAAGGCTCCCATACTCCGTTCACTGCACGACTATGTTTCAACTGCACCAACAACATGGCGGAGTATGAAGCGTGCATTATGGGTCTTCGAGCAGCTATTGACCTAAGGATTAAGTTTTTAAGTGTATTCAGAGATTCTGCTCTCGTGATCAGTCAGATCAAAGGAGAGTGGGATACAAAACACCCTAATCTTATTCCTTACACGGAATATGTGTTGACGTTGCTTCCACACTTCAAGGAGATAACCTTTGAACACTTCCCTAGAGAGGAGAATCAGTTGGTGGACGCGCTAGCTACGATGTCTTCCATGTTCAAATTCAGATGGGACAATGAAGCTTCCCTGATTACCATCGAGAGGTTAGACGAACCGACACATTTCTGTGACATTGAGACTGAAGAGGTAGCGGATAAACACTGGTTTCACGAGGTTAAGAGGTATCTTGAAGCTTAGGAGTATCCTGAGGGTGCATCTATTAATGATAAGAAGTTTCTGAGGAGGTTCGCGGCGAAGTTCTTCATCAGTAACGACATCCTTTACAAGCGTAACCATGACTCAACCTTACTGTGGTTTGTGGATAAGAACGAAGCAGAAAGGATTATGGTAGAGTTACATGAAGGTACTTTCGGGACTCATTCCAGTGGATACACCATGGCAAAGAAAATCCTCCGGGCATGATATTATTGGTCCACCATGGAAGCCGACTGTTATCAGCATTCCTGGACTTGTCATAAGTGCCAAGTCTATGCTGATAAGGTGCACATACCTCCAGTACCTCTGAACGTCTTGACGGCTCCTTGGCCTTTTGCAATGTGGGGCATCGATATGATTGATGAGATCAGACCTACGGCATCTAACGGGCATCGTTTCATTCTGGTAGCGATTGATTACTTTACGAAGTGGGTTGAAGCAGCGTCCTTTGCTACAGTGACCAAGAACGTCGTAGCACGGTTTATTCGGCACAATCTGATTTGTCGATATGGTGTACCAGAGAGGATCATTACAGACAATGGTATGAATCTCAATAATAAGATGATCGCCGAGCTCTCCAAGTAGTTCAAGACACAGCATCACAACTCTTCTCCTTACCGACCGAAGATGAATGAGGCTGTAGAAGCGGCTAATAAGAATATCAAGAAGATTGTGCAGAAGATGACGGTGACATATAAAGATTGGCATGAGATGTTACCTTTTTCTCTTCATGGGTACCGTACCTCAGCGCGGACGTCAACAGGGGTAACCCCCTATTCCTTGGTATATGGTATGGAGGCTGTCTTGCCCATCGAAGTTCAGATACCCTCTCTTCGGATTATGAAGGATGCAGGTTTGAGCAAAGATGACTGGATTCAGACCCGGCTTGATCAGCTGAACCTAATCGACGAAAACAGACTTACTGTTATTTGTCATGGTCAAACGTATCAAAAGCAGATGATCAAGGCATTTAACAAGAAAGTTAGACGACAAGAGTATCAAGTCGGGGATCTGGTAATCAAGCGCATCATCCTATCACAAGGTGATCCCAGGGGAAAATGGACCCCTACGTACGAAGGGCCATTTGTGGTTAAGAACATTTTCTCAGGAGGAGCTATGATTCTAACTACCATGGATGGTGACGACCTTCCTCACCCCGTCAATGCAGACATAGTGAAAAGATACTACACATAATCAAAGACCTGCTAGGTTGACTGGCCTAGGCAAAAATAAGGGCTTCCCGGCGAACTAAAAGGGTTCGAGCAAAAATAAGGGATAAAAATGAAAAAAATATGTACACCCGGCAAGTCGAAAACCTGAAAAGGCGGCTTGGGCAAAAAAGGGTATCCCGGTGGACTGAAAACCCGAAAGGGCGGTCCAGGCAAAAATTAGGGATCAAAGCATAACATTATGTCTCATTGGATCACTTGGCAACCAGACTTTGGTATCGACTATCAAGCTCGGACGACACCAATCAGTCTGATCCACCTTCAACCAAGTAGCAAAGTGATGAGATGCTCGAGGACATAAAGGCAATAGCAGAGTTGGAACCCAATGGGGATTGTTCACATAGATGTTTTTCTTTGTTTTTCACAAATTGTATAAATTCTATTTATTCGGCGGTGTTATCTTACTAGGACGTCAGCCTCTTGTACAAAAATGCCTATTTACAAGCTAACTTCAACATCAATACAAGTCATTTTCACAAAGAAATTTCAAACTGTTTTCTTTTTCTGTTTTGTTTTGCGAGAACGTCCAATGTTCATTTTTGATATATGCATTTGACATTGATTGCTGCTCATAAATATTTGCATGCAAAACAAAAGACGATTACTTGTAATATCAGAAACAGGGGCAAACTAGAAATGTCCAAACCGTACAGTTGCTCTGTCCACCAGGTATAGGGATAGACCTAGCTGGAAGAAACGATTGAAAGTACACTCATTCCCCGCAGAGTAAAAGAAAGACAGTGGTGTTAGCTCTCCCCAGCTGAGACTCGCAACTATGGATGAATCAGTAATATTCTCCCCCAAGCAGAGTTTATCCACCATCAGCACTGAAAGGTCTTATCATCCCCAACGGAGTATAAAAATATCCCCAATGGAGTTTGAAGAATATCCCAAATGGAGTTTGAAGAATTGTCCCCAGTAGACTCTGGAAGATTATCCCCAGTATAGTCTAAAAGGCTATCCCCAGTAAGGTCGATATTGGAAAGTCATCCCCAGCGGAGTTCATTCCTTTCACAAAACAGGAATTCAATCCCCAACAGGTTCCACTATCACCGGCAATGGTAATTCATCCCCAGCTGAGTTTATCAATGGAATCCTCAGTAGAGCGTCTCTTCCCCACAGAGTTATTCTCTCGTCAGCTTATTCCCCAGCGGAGTTATCCTCTCCTGCAGGTTATTTCTCACGAACATATTCATCCACTATCTCCAGCGGAAACGAAGAATTTAACTCTTTTTCTCTAGCAGTGATCCGGGATTTATTTTCCCCAGCTCAAAACATCACATTTCCATACATCATGACATGCATATGCATCATACAACACAATCTCATTTATTTTGAGAACATCATCGCTTGATGCATATCATGCATTACATACAACTAACCTTTACCTTTCAAGAAAGATTCTCACAAAATTCAAGCGACAAAGCTTTTGCCTCAGTTGAATTACGGAAAGGTTCCTAAATCTCAGCAGAGATGTTTTCTCAGTTGAATTACGGGAGAGTTCCTAAATCTCAGCATAATTGTTCATCAGTTGAATTACGGACGGGTTCCTAAATCTCAGCAGAGATGTTTTCTCAGTTGAATTACGGGCGAGTTCCTAAATATCGACAAAGATGTTCCTCAGTTGAATTACGGACAGGTTCCTAAATCTCAGTGGAGATGTTTTCTCAGTTGAATTACGGGCAAGTTCCTAAATCTCGACAAATATGGTGCTCAGTTGAATTACGGATAAGTTCCTAAATCTCAGCAGAGATGTTTTCTCGGTTGAATTACGGGCGAGTTCCTAAATCTCAGCATAATTGTTTCATCTGTTGAATTACGGATGGGTTCCTAAATCTCAGCAGAGATGTTTTCTCGGTTGAATTACGGGCGAGTTCCTAAATCTCAACATAATTATTTCATCAGTTAAATTACGGACGGGTTCCTAAATCTCAACAGATATGTTTTCTCAGTTGAATTACGGGCGAGTTCCTAAATCTCGACAAATATGTTCCTCAGTTGAATTATGGATGGGTTCCTAAATCTCAGCGGAGATGTTTTCTCAGTTGAATTACGGGCAAGTTCCTAAATCTCAGCATAATTATTTCATCAGTTGAATTAGAGATGGGTTCCTAAATCTCAGTAGAGATGTTTTCTCGGTTGAATTACGGGAGAGTTCCTAAATCTCGACAAAGATGTTCCTCAGTTGAATTACAGACAGGTTACTAAATCTCAGCAGAGATGTTTTCTCAGTTGAATTAGGGGCAAGTTCTTGAATCTCAACATAATTGTTCATCAGTTGAATTATGGACGGGTTCCTAAATCTCAACAGAGATGTTTTCTCAGTTGAATTATGGCCGAGTTCCTAAATATCGACAAAGATGTTGCTCAGTTGAATTACTGACAAGTTCCTAAATCTCAGCAGAGATGTTTTCTTAGTTGAATTACGGGCGAGTTCCTAAATCTCAGCATAATTGTTCCTCAGTTGAATTACGGATGGGTTCCTAAATCTCAGCAAAGATGTTTTCTCAGTTGAATTACGGGCGGGTTCCTAAATCTCGACATAGATGTTTTCTCAGTTGAATTACAGACAATTTCCTAAATCTCAGCAGAGATGTTTTCTCAGTTGAATTACGGATGAGTTCCTAAATTTCGACAGAGATGTTTTCTCAGTAGAATACGGACGACCGAAGCTCCTAAAATTCTACTTCTCTCAACAAAGATCAGCCTTCCCTAGCGGAATCTTCCTCAACGACAGGTATACAAGCTCTCGCTAAGGAATCTATTATGCGATCAACACTCCTTCAGATGGCATCTTTAAGCTCATCCCCTCGTAAGCAATTTCCAAATGGCATTTGTAAGCCCATTCCTGACATCACAAGACAATTACCACTTCATGCGAGTGCAAATTTTTGGGCACTCTAGTGTTCAATCCTCTTCCACCTTTGGATCACTAAAGGCACGAAAGCCAATCTATATCCTCAGGTTTAAGAAGATTGAACAGGGGAAGCTGTTGTACCCCAAAATTTTCCTTCCCATATTTCTCAAAATATTTCAAGAAAGATCCCCAAGTTGCTCAAGGTAGTCCAAGAGTTGGCCAGACAAGCTCTCTCCTAAGGCAGTCGACTTCAAACTAGGGTTTCATGTTGCATCAAGATCCTTGAGTCCAAGTGACCCCAAATGCTCACCGATGTCCTAATATGTTCTCAAGATCATCCATGCCAAGTTTCAAGCCTTGCAGAGGAAGTTTGCTCAGTCAATTGCTCAAAGGTCTAAAAATCGACTGTGCTAGGACAAAAGTCAACTGTGACCTACATATAGTCAAACTTCAAGATTTTTGGTCAACATTCTCATTTTGAAGTATATTTCATCATTTTATCAAGGGTTGATCATGATTCATCAAGAATTGCTCATAATTCATCAAGATTCAAAAGTTGCTAAATTAGGGTTTTGCAGGAAAAGTCAACTCAACTTTGACCAAGCATAACTTTCTCATACTTTATGAGAAATGACCAATCTAAAGCTCATTTTGAATAGTATGAAATTTCCTACAATCCATCTTCAGCTACCAAGATCAAAATATGCACTCACAAGAAGTTATGAATTTGGACATTATAGGTCATTTTGAAAAGTCAACAAAAACACCTTTTTTTGTCAAAGCTTCATACATGAGAATGGAATATCAAAATGAGATGAGACCAAACGGTTTGCTTAGAGGACATCTCAATCTTTCTAAAAAGTCCAAGAACACCTCCAAAGAGTCAAAATTAAGGAAGTTATGCATTGTTGAAGTTGACCTTTTTCGCAAAATTGCCAAAAGTCAACTATGCCCAAAACTTCAAATTTTGTCAAATGGGCCCATTCTTTTTCACTTGTTTTGAGTTGGCATCATAGCCCACGTGCTCTAGACTTTTCCACTTGTCCATATCCTATTTTTATTATTTATTTTGATTTTTCTTTGAATTAATTTAAATTAAATCATAATAAATCAAATAAAATCCAAAACAATGATAACCAAGGATTTTGTGATGATTTCAGGCTTCATTGGATAGCTAACATCATTCCAAATTCGCATCAAAGCTTGTGTGCACAAAAAGATTCAAAATAAGCCAATTTTGGAAAGCTTTAAAGAAGGATCAAATCAAATATCAAAATCATTGAAAGAAGGAGATTTGGACACAATAATTAGCCCTAATGCATTGTCTAATACATAAGGGTTGCGTGCAGATCAAAAATAAGGTTGGAAACAGGCGAGAGAGAGAGGGAGAGAGAGAGAGAAGAGAGAGAGAGGAGAGAGAGAGAGAGAGAGAGAGAGAGAGAGAGAGAGAGAGAGAGAGAGAGAGGAGAGAGAGAGAGAGAGGAGAGAGAGAGAGAGAGAGAGAGAGAGAGAAGAAAATCTGAAGAAAAAAAGGCAAAAAAGTGTGAGATTGAATTGGTGGTTAGAGGCATCCTCAAGGCTTGGTATTTGTCCCAATCGTTTCCTGGTAGTCTCCACAAGCGATAGCAACCAAAACCAAGCGTTTTCAAGCCCTCCCACGCGCTGTAAGTCCGTCACGGTATCACCCTTTTCTTGAATTCGAAAATCTTTATTCTTGCATCCATAGTGTAAAATAATGGCATAATCTTGATCACTGTGATGTTTGCAAGCTTTTGGCATTATTCAATTTCATTTATATGGCCTATGCTGTAACTCACCATTGTTAGGTTTTCAAGCTTTGGTTTAGGGCTTTTTGTTTCAGGAATAATTAGCCTTCATAATGGGTATGGTTGCAATCAGGAGGATGAGATAACCTCAACCATGGCCTTAGATATCATTTCTATGGCTTGTGGAAGATTTTGAGAGTGGACAGGGTTACAGTGACGGATATTAGTCCGTGGGTATAGGTTTTTCAGGTTTTATCTACGAAGAGAGGAAGGAGATGAGGCGTGTCACTCCCCCATAGGCCCATTCAAATATTTGCGCGTATTTTTTTAATTGTTTTCCAATATTCTTTTGTTTTATATATTCTTTTCAGCATTTGATATATTAACAATCAAAATAACACAGCCTAGTGGTTGCCACGTGAATGTTAAGGCGTTCAGAGGCTGGAGGTCAGGGGTTCGATCCCTGCCTCCAGCATTTGTTATTTTTCCTTGTTATTTTAGGAAATCCAGTACACGCTCAAGCCTAATGTCCACCATATGCCTTTAGCATCAAGCGTGCCAGATGGCCAGATCTGGTGGCCATCATTGAGGGTGCACCACAAGCCAGTCAAACGCAACGCATGGGATCAAAAAAAGTCAAATTGGATCTTCATCAAATGGGCCCAGAAAACTGCTATTCACACCCTAATTTCAGGCCCATTTCTCATCTTCTCATCTTTTTTTTATTATTATTATTTATTCTATTTAATTATTTTTATTTATTTACTAACCAATAAATAAATTTTCTTTTTTAATAAAAAAAATCACAATAAATATTTTTATGTCCAAATAAATTTAGAATTTTATTTTTTATCAATAAATATTAATTAATTTAATTAGGTTAATTTTAGATAACTTTAGTTTATTTTGTAAATATTTAAAATTAATTAGAATCAATAGGTTTTAACACTAATTTAATTATTTTATTTCTTTCCTAAAATAACCAAAAAATCAAAAAATATGACATTTAATTATTTTTCATTAATTAATTTAATTAATCAATTAATTTAGCATTTAATTTTAGGAATTAATTTCTTTTTAAAAATAAATAAAAACAACAAATTTTTTTTCTTTAGGGTCAAAACCCTAGTTTCGCATTCAATTCAATTTTCTCGCGTGCTTTATTTTTTATTCAATTATTGTATCTGCTCCCGGTTTGTAATAGTTTTAATTAGGACATTTATTTATTTTTACCGCTTTTAAATTTCAAAGGGTTTGTCTTTGGCGATGTAAATACCCGACGCCTTCTAATAGTTTAGTTTAATTTCCGCACCTTTAATTTTTGCAAATATTCAACTGCTAGATGTTTGTTAATAGGGTTTGCATGACAGGAATAAATGTCTAAATTTAAAACAGTTAGATCACCCTTATTTGTGCAAAGATAAAAATAACTGAAATCAACACACTTGCACATGCGCACTCATAGGATACACTCCCACTTGGTTGCCTTCGTAAACGGTCATTGAGTATAGGTTATTTTAGCGGTCGCCCTCTTGTCTAAAGGATCATAAGTTGCCTCGGAAAGGTTGCCTCAGATAAGTTGCCTCGGATAAATGATCTAAGACATTAGGGTTACCACTAAGATGTCCTAATATTGCTTTAGTGATCGTATGTCCCTCTTTTGAATTGACCCTCAAACTCCAACGACGATGCTACCTACTCACTAATAGTGGGATAGCATTGTCTAAAGGAAACAAGCATAGAACGATTCCTTTTTCGAGTAGGTAGATTAGTTTTTAAGTACTTGCTCATTCAAAACAAAACCTTTTCACACTTACACTTTTACGAACAAGTTTTCAAAAACACTTCATTACACTCTTGAAGACAGGCGCAAGAGTTAAATCGAAGTCAAAACAAAAACTTTTCAAAACCCACAAACACAAAGAAAATAATTTTGAAAATGATGAACAAGTACCTAAGAGCCCGTAGATAACTACGGATAGAAAGGGTGCTAATACCTTCCCTTTCTATAAATTTACCCCCCGTACTCAGAAATATCTCGAAAAAGGAATTTTTCTGTACTTTTTTCCTTTCCTTGTTGGATAAAATAAAATTCGGTGGCGACTCTTGCTTACCGCGACATTTTGCAAAAACAAACGCAAAACACAAACCAGCATTTCAAAAACAGTCAGTTCTTCTACCGTATCACAGTGTTGTCAGTTTTATGTAATTATAAATTAAGGGATGGTGTTGGAAATAATTTATATTTTAGGAATATCTTTTTATATCTTTTTTTATATCTTTGTTAGAGGGTATTTTAGTATTTTATTATACTCTAACTTTGTGTATAAATAGCCTAGTAGGTAGGTCAATGTAATATTGTAAATTCATTATTCCTATTCTGTAGCCGCCATTAAATACATTTCTTTTCTTCTTTTATCTCTCCTTTGTGCACCAATAATTGGTATTAGAATTACACAAAGTCTTATATGGATTGAAGCAAGCGCCCAGAGCATGGAATTTGAAGATTGATTCATTTTTCA
This sequence comes from Vicia faba, assembly GCA_948472305.1. Taxonomy (NCBI): domain Eukaryota; kingdom Viridiplantae; phylum Streptophyta; class Magnoliopsida; order Fabales; family Fabaceae; genus Vicia; species Vicia faba. Next base: position 375,106,481 of record OX451738.1, read on the forward strand.
AGGGACAGAGGTTTCAGAAGTGTGAGATGGAGTATGGTGTTTATTTTCAGCACACTTCAAAAGGTAATATGATTATGGTATGTCTGTATGTTGATGCCATATTACTCATAGGAAGTTCTGAACAAGAGATAATTGAGTTTAAAAAGGTTCTGATGAATGCATTTGAGATGTCAGATCTTGGGAAAATGAGTTTCTTTCTAGGGATGGAATTTATGTACTCTGAGAAAGGAATCATTTTGCATCATATAAAGTATGAACTTTGGCTTATGAAGAGATTTGAGCTAGATAACTGTAAAGTTTCTATCACACTTGCTGATACGAATCAGAAGTTGGACTCTGATTATGATGGAGAGGATGTGGATGCTACAACCTTCAAATAGATGGTTGGTTCTCTGAGGTATTTGTGTAATACCATACCTGATATTTGCTATGAAGTTGGAATGATTAGCAGGTTTATGAGTAAACCAAAGTGGTCTCATTATCAAGCTGCTGTCAGAATTCTGAGGTATGTGGAGGGAACTCTAAAGTATGGAGTATTATTTCCTTCTAGAAGAAAGATCGAATAAGAACTCCTGAGTTATTCAGACTTTGATTAGTGTGGAGACAAAGTTGGCAGAAGAAGTACTTCTGGGTACTTATTCAAATTTTTGGGAGGTCATATTTCTTGGTGTTCCAAGAAGCAACTTGTTGTTGCACTGTTAACATGTGAAGCTGAATATATTGTAGGAGCTATGACTGCATGCCAAGCTGTATGGATTCTGAACTTGCTGCAAGATCTGAAGATTTAGGTCATATTTCTTGGTGTTCCAAGAAGCAACCTGTTGTTGCGCTGTCAACATGTGAAGCTGAATATATTGCAGGAGATATGACTGCATGTCAAGCTGTATGGATTCTGAACTTGCTGCAAGATCTGAAGATTGAGGGTAGACAAACCTCTGAAGAAAATGATTGATAACAAGTCTGGAATCAATCTTGCCAAGAACCCAGTGATGCATAAGAGAAGCAAGCATATTGAGACCACGTATCACTTTCTGAGGAATCAGGTTCAAAATAGAATATTAGAAGTTGTGCACTGTAGCACCCAGAAGCAGCTGAAAAATATTCTGACAAAGACTATCAAGACTGGTCAATTTCTTTGTTTGAGGGATGAAATTGGTGTTGTCAGTTTTGTGTAAATATAATTTAAGAGATGCTGTTGGAAATAATTTATATTTTAGGAATATCTAGGAATATCTTTTTATATCATTCTATATCTTAGAGGTTTTAGTATTTTATTATACATTAACTTTGTATATAAATAGCCTATTAAGTAAGTCAATGTAATTTATATTGTAAATTTCTTATTTCTTATTCTGTAGCTGTCATTAAATATATTATTTTTCTTCTTTTATCTCTCCTTTGTGCACCAACAAACACATTATATATATATATATATATATATATATATATATATATATAATTGTTGTTATATAACTATTCATGCAAATTTACAAAGTGTGATTCATGAAGCTTGCTTTTATTAAAAATAATGAAATGCAATGTTCACTAATGGTTTTTCACATTTACAAAAGAATATATGATCAATAGTTAAGAAATAATGCGCGTTGATTCTTGAAATTCTGGCAGCAGATACTTAATGTCACAGTGAATGTTATGACACTGTATCTGACACTCTTCAAGACAGTAAATCTAAAAGCAGTAAAGAACACAGTCAATTGTTTACCCAGTTCAGTGTGTAACAACACCTACTATAGGGGCTACCAAGCCAGGGAGGAAATTCACTATAAGAGATATTAATTCAGGAATAAACCAACCAGTTTATCTCCTTCACTTAAGACCTACCTGTTGTACCCCAAAATTTGCCCTCCCATATTCTTCAAAGATTTGTCAAGTCAAAGCTTCAAAATCTCCCCAAGGGTTGCACAGGCAAGGGTCTCCTAAACAGTCAAGATTAGGGTTTTTGTTTTGATCAAGAAAAGGAAGTTTTCAAGGGCCCAATCAAGTCTCATATGCCTACAAATATGGTCAAGCATCCTCATACCAAGTTTCAAGACATTCAGCATAAAATTGCACAGTCAAAAACCCTAATTGCACTACAGTCAACTGTAGGGGCAAAATGGTCATTTGACAGTCAAAAGTTCAAATTTTTGGTCAACATATCATTTTGAAGCCTTAAACATCATTTGATCAATGCTTGATCATGATTCTCAAAGTTTGGCTCAAAAATCATCAAGATGCAAAAGTTTCCTTATTTGGACAGTTGGAAAAGTCAACTGTAAATTGACCAGGGCATAACTTTCACATGGATTATCAGAAAAATTCCATCCAAAGCTCATTTTGAAGATAAAGAAATTTCCTACAACTCATCTTCATACTTCAAGTCCAAGAAATGCTCTCACAAAAAGTTATCAATTTCAACATTATAGGTCATTTTCAAAAGTCAACAAAAAGGGACTTTAAGTCAAAGGCCATAACTTGAGATTGGTAAATCAAAATGACATGGGACCAAAGGCATTGGTTAGAGGACTCAAAGACCTTTCCAAAATGTCCAAGAACATGAGAAAAGCTTAAAAATTGAGCAAGTTATGCCTTGTGGAAGTTGGGAAATTTTTGGATATTTTGAAAAGTCAACATTGATTCAAATGACCTAAAATTGCTAATGGGCCCATTTTTCTTCCACAATTCATCACCCAAGGCATATGCACGACTACTTGGCCCAAAGGGAAGTCTTTATTCATTTTTTATTTATTTATTTGAATTTTTATTTATAATAATTCATTTAAATCAAATTAAATATATGAAAAATGCTTAACCTAATTTTTTCAATCTTTTTGTGCACAAAATCTACTCAATAATTCGTGTGAAATCCAATATGGAAAGATTTGGATAGAATTGGTATGATTGAGAACAAAAACACATGGAAAAAGATTGAAAAAGATCTTAAAAATCAAATTCCCAAAAACTATTAATGCAAGAGATTTGGATGACTCTTTTTAACCTAATTCATTACTACATATGCAAGGATCACAACCCTAGTGCCATTACACACGCAGCTGCTCAGAAACCTAACAATCAAACTTGAAATTTTTGTTAAGAAACTCAAAACTGAAAACCCTTTTGCAGGCTGATTCAAGGCATAATAGTTGTTCAAACATCTTCCTGGAGGTTCATTGAATGATTTCCAATCAAAAACATCCATCAAAACTCAAAGAATCGTTGTACAGAAACTGACTTTTCTTGCTTTTTTTTTTTTACAATCGTGCATCTTCATTCATGCACTTTTAATAAGTTTTAATATGTGATTCATACTCCTCATGCAATTCCAAAGCTAACCCAATGATTCAATTGTATTTTTATGCTGTGTACGCGATTATGCCATGATTGTTTTCTAGGGTTTATAGAGCTTCAAATTAGGGGTTTCGTAACAAGGAAAAATTAGAACCCCTGACCACCACCATTCAAATCAGCGCATTTGGACGAAGACAATGGAACTCTCGCGCTCAATTTATGAGCACTTAATGGCTAATCGCTATTTTCTCAAAGGACCCATTCTGAAATGGTGAAAAAACCGTGGCTTATGTTTTGTATTTCAGGGACGAAGAAGAAGACGAACTCGTGGCCAATGGTGATAGGTTGATTCAAATTTTGCGCGCGTTTCCAAGCCATTAACAATTTTTCTCTTATAATGTTTATTCGTTATTCCATATTAAACGCGTTTGAAGTGGCTCAGTGGTGCACGTGTTGACTGGTAATGTTAATGACCTGGGTTCGATCCCAGGTCTTCACCCTTTCCATTTGTTTTTTTTCAATTAACATTCATGTGCAGCATAAGCGTTGTGGATCATCATACAACCCTCTATCCAGCCATCCACGCGTCCAATTGCATCCATCCAAGGGCCAGGATTTGGGGAGTATGGTAAGCTCCAGTCAACGCACAGGCACGGGTCCAGCAAAAGTCCAAACAGGCCAAAATAAATGGGCCAGATTACTAAACTTTAACCTCCATGTTGGGGACTACAACCCCCCTAGGTTTGCTATTTTAAATATTTTCTTTTTGCATTGTTTTATTTTTATTTTAATTATTTGTCTAAATTAATTATTTTCACAACATACAAAATATAAAAAAAAACCCATAAAAAAATCAGAAAAGAATTAAAATAATAAATATTTTTATTTCTAGTATTTTTATAAATAAATTTGCATGTAATTAAATTTAGTGTAAATTAGGTTTAATTTTAATACTTTTCATGACAAAAATCTAAAAAAACATAGAATTAGGTTTAATTAATTAATTTTCATCTTTTTATTCTTTTTATTTTTCTTTCATAAATAATTAAATAGTTAAATATTTATTTTATAATCAAATTTGCATATAAAATTTAGGGTTAATTTTAGGTTAAAAACTTCAATATTTCTTAATAAATTAAAAGCCACTAGAATTAGGGTTTGCATCTTATATTAATTTTAATTAATTCTCTTTTTTCATGTAAATCCTAAAATACTAAAAAACACCAAAAACAAGTTCTTTCCTTCTTTTAATTTTAATTAATTCCTCATTAATTTAATTTTTGCAAAAGGGTCCAATGCCCTCGTTTCAATTTAATTCTTAATTCGCATATTTATTTTATTTTTAAATATTTATGTATCTCTCCCGAAGCTTTGTAAATAATTGCTCGCACTTTTAATTCTTTACTTTATTTATTTTCTGTCAAATCGGGTCCTGGTTTAATTTTGGCGATGTGGACCCGCGCCATTTGTAATAGTTTAGAATTTACTTTTCTCGCAACTTTTTTAACTGTTAAATAAATGCATGCAAGAATGAATGGCCTAAAATAAAAAAACAAGCGCTTAGATCACTTTGACATGACAAGACAAAAATATCTGAAAAGACACACAAATCACACACCACCCCTAGGGTACGCCTCACTGTTGCCTTGCCTCGAAAGGTGATCGTCGAGTAGAGGATGTCTTAGTAAGTCCTCATGATCCGGGAACCTGGCATGAGGGTAGCTTCTAAGGTGTCTTCCCATTGCTCTGGTGATCACCATGTCCCGAACCTCGAATTGACCCGAACACCTCCAACGGTGGTGCTACCTACCTCTCAATGGTGGGATGGCGCTACTTTAAAGGACATTTACACAGACGAATTCCTTAGGGTAGGTAGGTTCTCGTAGATACTTGCTCTAATTTCAAAACAAATTCAAAAAATACTTTTCACACCGACACCTTTTCAAAAAGCTTTCGAAAGCAATTTTTCAAACACTCTTGAGGACCGATACAAGAGTCGAACTGAAATTTTCAAAGAAAATTTTTAAAACCCACATTTGAAAAGCAAACAAACCATTTTTGAAAACACAAATGAGCAAGTATCTAAGAGCCCATGGATAACCATGGATAGAAAGGGTGCTAACACCTTCCCTTTCTATAATCTACCTCCCGAACCGAGAGCAATCTCTTTAAGGAATTTTTCTGTGCTTTTGTCCTTTCCATTTGGAGAAAATAAAAGACGGTGGCGACTCTTGCTTCCGCGACATTTCGCGAACCAGCGTTAAACAGTCAGTTCCAGATCCACCGATCACACTACCCAATGCAACTTCAATCTAAGTTCAACTTAAACCTGAGTTCCTACTCACTCCCCCTCAATCACAGCAGTGATACTAAACAATTGACTAATGAAATTATGAAGACACTCTTCAGTACACACACTTGATTTTGCTTCGCAGCTTTTAATCAAGTAACACAAACACTCGTGCTTCAAAGCTTTGAGTGATACACAACCCTAACTTGACTTTGCTTCAAAGCTTTAATCAAGTGACACAAACACTCGTGCTTCAAAGATTTGAGTGATACACAACCCTTACAATCAAATCCTACTCCAAGTCACTTATCACAATGATAATTGCTTAGATTACAGTAGTTACAACTATACAGTCCCTTATTGATCTTCTGTAAAAAAGTGTCTTTCACCAACAGTCTTCATGAGGAATATATAGGCAGCTATTCTTCAGTTAGGGCTTCCACGAAAATAGCTAGGGTTAATCAGGGTTAACCTCAAGACTTGGTCATAGGACTTTAACAGCCAGATTAGGGTTAAGCAAAGTTAACCTAAGTCCACGTGAGAATCTGATCTGGACTGAATAACCTGATTCCTGAAAATTCTCAGAAATAATAAATATGCACAAATGTTAGTTCAGTACAGGATGTCTTAATATTGGTTATGACAACAAGAATCTTGTTTACTGATTTTGGTAGAATGCAATAACTATGATCATTGCATAATGATCAGCTACACACTCATATTGAGCAGCTCCTGTATGACATTCTTTTTCTGCAGAATGTGCCGTGTATCCCAGAATGTTATGACATCAGTCATGACATTCACACAACTGGTTTTACCAAAAAACATGCCAACAACCAAACACTTACAAACTCCCCCCTTTGGCAAATTTTTGGCTAAAACCCCTAAACAATCAGAGATTAGAAAGCAGCAGAATTAATAATATCTACCAAGTCTAATTCTACCAAAATTATCACAAAATCTTCTCCCCCTCTTTAGCCATAAATAGGCCAAAGATAATTGTACTTTTAGGTTATACAGTCATCCAAAAGGAATAATAAAAACACAAAAAAATCAAAAGTCATTTGCAACATCAGGTACCAGCAGCAAACTTTTCAACTGCACTGATATTCAAGCACTGTCATCTTCAGAGGAGGCACTATCTTCAGCATTAAGCTGGTCTTCAGCAGCATCCTCTTCCCTTCTTTGTCCTTCAATCTCCTCATGTTCTAGTCTAGCAATCAGGTCCTCAAGAGTCCTTTTCCTTGTATCAAGCTCTTTGCAGGTTTCCTTCAGCACAGCTATAACATCAGTTTTCTTGGAATGAGACTTGACAGTTGATGTCTCAGCTGATGTCATGACAATGTCAGGAACATGTGTTCCCTGAAATAGCTTATAGTGCAACCCAAGAGCAGGGGCCCTTTTGCATACTGTATATTTTTTAACTAGAATGTCAGGATACTGAGCAAGGACTATACCACATAGGAGAGTGGGAAAGGCAATAGGGCCTTTAATAGCACAGCTTCCAGCATGTTTTAATGTTTGATCAAAGATATACTTGCCATAGTCAAAGTTTGTCCTGGTTCCAACAGCATAAATAAATCTTCCCAAGCTTGTGGAGATGGTTGATTTATGGTTGGTGGGAACCCAGTTAGCTGCACTAATTTTGTGCAAAATGGCAAATTTCATGCTCAGCTTGCTTGCATTCAGCTTTCCTCTTAAGGGCCAGCTCTTGACTTGATTTGCAGTGATGGTTTGGAACACTTGGTTGTCAGTAACCTCTAGCTCAGGGCAAGCATCATCAGGTCTTCCTAGGAATTTGTTTATTTCAGAGGGAGAGAAATTTACCTTCCTTCCTCTCACATATACACAATTAAAATCAGCTGACTTTCCATCAGCACACCCATCAGATAAATTCACTATGAATTCTTTGACAAGAACTTCATAGCAGTTGGTAAACTTTACCACAATATTTATTAGACCAGCAGTTTTGATTAGATCCATGATCTCCTTACATTCCATGGCACTGTTGTTCAGTTCTCTTTCTAAGGCGATCCTTTTCAAACATACATACTTCCACCTGTTTGCATTCTCAGGATGGTGAAAGGAAATGTTGTCAGTGGCGACTTCAGGGACTTTAGGCATTTTGCTTGAAGAGAGTTTCCTTTTGAGAGGAATGTCTTCAACATCAAATTCAAATTCTGATTCCTCATCAGATTCAGAGGGTTCAGGCTCCTTCCTTTTCTTTGCTATTGGTTGTCTCAAAGGTTTTGAGAGACTACCAGCAGGTACTCGAGTTTTCACCTTCCCTTTTTCTTTTGACAATCCATCCTTCATAGTTTCTACTCCAGTCTTGTTCTCAGACCTGGTTTTCTTATGAACAACATCAGCAGTCTTCTCTTTGGAGAGGCTTTTGGCAGCATCCTGCTTTCCTTTTCTGTTCATCATCCTTCTAGCTATGCTAGGGTTGATATTGGCAATTAAGTCATTGTCAGAGTATTCTTCATCAACATCAATAACCGGGGGTTCAACATCCTTCTCAGTAGGGTTCTGGTGATCATCACGATTTTCAGGAGATTTCCTAATGTTGTCATCTGGTGTCTCAACATTCTGAGTGACATCTGGATTCATTTCAACATTTGGACTAGCAGATTCTTGATTCAAAGATACAGAAATGCCAGGTACAGAGTGATTCTCATTTAGAATCCTAGTGACAAGTCTAGCTATAGCTTGATGAACATAGACTGAACCTTCCCTATTTGCTATTTCTGGAGGAACAGAAGATGATGGTTGAGAGGGTTTACCAGATGAAGAAGCTTGTGACCTTCTTGCATGTCTGGTTCGCAGCTTCTTGACCTTAGTGGGTCAGCTGCCAGTTCACGAAGAGGAGTTATCTCCAGAACATCAGAATCCATGCAGTTTGTGATTGCCCTAGGTTCTCGATCAGAGGATGCGGAAGAAGCAGTCGCCTTTGAATAGGATGATGACATGGATAGTTGATACATTTTGAGTGTTTTAGAAAACAGGTAACAGTAATAGTGAAGTCTTCATTTGAGAGATTGAAGATTGTTGTAGAAACGCGAGAGAAGGGAGATATATGAATGTCTATTCAACTTCTTAAAATTTTGGAGAGAAATAGAGAAGTAGATGATTAGCCCAATCAGAGTAGACTTAACTAAAATATCTCTCTCATCCCTTGTTTTAAGCAAAATTAATTGCTACATTTCTTCATGTTGGCAAATACCCAGCTTGCCCCTCAAATTTTCAAATTGATTTGCATCAAGTGCCTTGGTAAAAATGTCAGCCAGTTGTAGTTCAGTGGCAACATGTTCCAGTTTAATCGTCTTCTCCTCTACAAGATCTCTGATGAAGTGATGTCTAATGTCAATATGCTTGGTCCTGCTATGCTGAATAGGATTCTTGGAAATGTTGATAGTGCTCAGATTGTCACAGTACAATGTCATAACATCTTGTGTGACATTATACTCAGTAAGCATCTGTTTCATCCAGATCATTTGAGAACAGCTACTACCAGCTGCTATGTATTCAGCTTCAGCAGTAGATAGAGACACACAGTTCTGTTTCTTGCTGAACCAGGAGACAAGATTATTTCCTAAGAAGAAACATCCTCTAGAGGTGCTCTTTCTATCATCAGCACTTCCAGCCCAATCAGCATCATAGTAACCAGTCAGAGTTGGTTCACATCCATGAGAGTACAGCAAGCCATAGTTGTAGGTTCCACTCACATACTTCAGAATTCTCTTCACTTGGTTGATATGACTTACTTTGGGTTCAGCCTGGTATCTTGCACATACTCCAACTGCAAAAGCAATGTCAGGTCTGCTGGCTGTTAAGTATAGCAGACTCCCTATCATGCTTCTGTACAAGCTTTGGTCCACCTTAACCCCACTTGAATCTTTGGACAGCTTTAAGTGAGTAGGTGCGGGAGTCCTTTTGTGACTAGCATTATCCATCCCAAACTTCTTGACAATGTTCTTTGCATACTTGCTTTAAGACAGAAAAATTGAATCTTCCATCTGTGTGACTTGCAGTCCAAGAAAGTAGGTCAATTCTCCCATGAGGCTCATTTCAAATTCAACTTGCATCTGGTCAGCAAAATGTTTAACCATTTTATCTGACATTCCCCCAAACACTATGTCATCAACATAGATTTGAGCTACCATTATCTTTCCTCCTTCATTTTTGACAAAAAGGGTTTTATCCAAGCCTCCTTTCTTGTATCCTTTGTCAGAGAGGAATTTTGTCAACCTGTCATACCATGCTCTAGGATCTTGTTTCAGGCTATATAAAGCTTTCCTCAATTTGTAGACATGATCAAGGCAGTTTGGATCCACAAATCCTTTAGGCTGTTCCACATAAACTTTCTCATTTAAGTACCCATTTAGGAAGGCACTCTTTACATCCATCTGAAATAACTTGAACTTAAGGAGACAAGCAATTCCCAATAGGAGTATGATTGATTCCAGTCTGGCTACAGGAGCAAAAGTCTCATCAAAATCAACCCCTTCAACTTGAGTGTATCCTTGAGCAACAAGTCTTGCCTTATTCCTGGTGAAAACTCCTTCAGCATCTGATTTGTTCTTGTAGATTCATTTTGTGCCAATGATGTTTGTTCCTCCTGGTCTAGGAACTAACTCCCATACTTCATGTTGCTTGAATTGGTTCAATTCATCTTGCATTGCTCCAATCCAGTATTCACCAGTTAAAGCCTCCTTAACATTTCTTGGTTCAATCTTAGATACAAAGCAGGAGTTTGAGATGATTTCTCTAGATCTTGTAATGATTCCACTGTTAGGATCTCCTATGATGAGTTCCTTAGGATGATCTTTCTGAATTCTGATGGAAGGGTCTTTGTTAGCTTCCTTTGATTCAGATTCTGATGAAGTAGTTTTAGGAATATCATCCTTTTGAGTTGAAGTCTCAAAGAATGTCTCAACATCATATGGGACATTTGTTTCCTCATGGTAATCATCAACTATGACATTTATAGATTCCATCATAACTTTGGTCCTAGAATTGAATACTGTTATACCCCAAAATTTGCCCTCCCATATCCTTCAAGAAATTGCCAAGCCAAGTCACAAAATTCCCCAAGGGTTGTGCAGTGCAACAGTCTCCCATACAGTCAAAATTAGGGTTTTGAGTCTGATCAAGAAAAGGAAGTGTTCAAAGGCCCAATCAAGTCTCATATGCTTACAAACATGGTCAAGCATCCTCATATCAAATTTCAAGGCATTCAGCTCAAAATTGCACAGTCAAAACCCTAAATTGCACTACAGTCAACTGTAGGGGCAAAATGGTCATTTGACAGTCAAAAGTTCAAATTTTTGGTCAACATATCATTTTGAAGCCACAAACATCATTTGATCAATGCTTGATCATGATTCTCAAAATTTGGCTCAGAAATCATCAAAGATGCAAAAGTTACTATATTTGGACAGCTGAAAAAGTCAACTGAAATTGACCAGGGCATAACTTTCACATGGATTATCAGAAAAATTCCATCCAAAGCTCATTTTGAAGAGAAAGACATTTCCTACAACTCATCTTCATACTTCAAGTCCAAGAAATGCTCTCACAAAAAGTTATCAATTTCAACATTATAGGTCATTTTCAAAAGTCAACAAAAAGGGACTTTAAGTCAAAGGCCATAACTTGAGATTGGTAAATCAAAATGACATGGGACCAAAAGCATTGGTTAGAGGACTCAAAGGCCTTTCCAAAATGTCCAAGAACATGTGAAAATCTTAAAAATTGAGCAAGTTATGCCTTGTAGAAGTTGGGAAATTTTTGTGAAATGGCAAAAGTCAACTATCCTTGAAACTCCAATTTTTGACAAAAGGGCCCACTTTCTTCCACTTGATTCATCCTTGTCATGCCACACACGTGTCCCATGATTAATTTCAAGATCAAACATTGATTTTTCTATTTTATTTAATTTTTGATAATTAATTCATTTTAAATCTTTAAAAATTCAAATAAAATTCAAAAACCAATGGAATAGTGTCATTTGAATTTGGACAACTTCCATATATCATGGGCCAGCTCACAAACTTATGCTAGGGTTAAATTGCACACTAAGTCTTGGTCTTGGCTTAAAAGAAGGAAAAATTGGTTAATGGTGAAAACCCTAGGACTTGTTCTCTCATGAGCATAAATCAAGGCCAGCTAGCAAGCTAATTCTCTTCCATCATAAGCACTGAGTAAAACCCTAAGCCTTGGACACTCTAAGCTGCGCTCAAAAAAGCTATTGCACCTTGAAAATTTTCCATAAAAACACAAAACTGATTTCAAGGTTAGGAGACGATTCAAGCCTCAACTTCCATTCCATTAGATTCCTGGGACAATTCTGAACGTGTGCCAATCCCTAACATCAACCAAAACGCAAAGAAGTGGTATCAAGAACTCAGACTGTACCTCGAAACTTTTGAAATCACATCTCTCAAATCATACATCTTTTTGCATTTTGATTGATGAATTCTTGCTCAGCATGAAGTTTCCAAGCTAACCATACCAATTAATTTCATTTTTGTGCAATATAGGCGATTTTGCCATTGTTAAATGTTAGGGTTTGCAGGTTTTAAAATTGGGGTTTTTGCAATCAAGAAAAATTACGCCTCAAGACTATGGCCATTGGATTAAGCAGGTTGAGACGAAGGAGAAGCACTACTCGCGCCCAATTTATTGGTCCTATAGCGCTAGTCGCTATTCTTCTAAAAGCTACTTTAAGCCACGCTTCTAAAACCGTTGCGATAGGACCTTGTTTCAGAAAAAAAAGAAAGGCGTGAGGAAGACGATGTGCTGGCAACCAGTGAGTGGCTCATTCAAACCAGCGCGCGCTTTTAGGGGCCACTAACCAATTTTGCTTTTTATTATTTATTTGCTATAGTATATTAATTAAAACGTGATGGCTCAGTGGCAGGGACATGTGTTGGTAACATCAAAGACCTGGGTTCAAATCCCAGGTCTGAGTAATTTCGTTACTATTTTTTCATTGATAATCATATGCAGGCACAATCCTAAGACGCATCATGCACACTCAAAACTCATCGTCCACGCGTCCCAGTAGATCAATCAAAGGGCTCAGATTCAAGGCACATGATACACTATGGTCAACGCATTGGCACGTGAACTGAAAAGTCAAGTGGATTTCAATGTTAATGGGCCAGAATGCTAGGCCTTACCTCCAATTCTGGGGCTACCCCCCTGGTTTGATTTTCTTTTTATATTTCATTTTCTCAATTGTTATGTTATTTATTTATTTTATTTGTTTTAATTAATTAATTATTTTTACAAAAAATATGAAAAATATCATAAAAAATCAGAAAAAGGCAAAAAATATAATTTTTATTTTAATTACTTTTATAAATAAATTACATGTAATTATTTAGTTTAATTAGGTTTTTAACTTTAATTCCTTTTTAATAAAATCCAAAAATATAGAATTAGGTTAATTAATAATTTTTATACCTTTTTAATTTTCTTTTTTTTTTATCACAATATCATTTATTTATTTATTTTATTTTTATAATTAAATGTACATAAGCAAAAATTAGGGTTTAATTTAGATTAATATAACATTTTTACAATAAACTTAAAAAACAATAGAATTAGGGTTAGTCAATTATAATTAATTCCTTCTTTTTCTTTTTTTCTTTTAAATCTTAAAAAACACAAAAATACCAAAAAACATTTAATTTTTAACTTTCATTTTAATTCCTCATTAATTTGATATTTTGCAAAAGGGTCCAACGCCCGTCGCTTTAATTATTTTGTTTCGCGCATTTTACTTTGTCGCTTATTATAATTATGTACATGTCCCAAAGCCTTGTAATAATTTTATTTCTCGCACTTTTATTCGCTTTATTTATTTTTCAGTCAAATCGGGTCCGGTTTAATTTTGGCGATGTGGACCCGCGCCATTTGTAATAGCCTTAGATTTATTTTTCGCAAACTTTATAACTGTTAAATATGCATGCAAGAATGAATGGCCCTAATTAAAATCAAGCGTAGAACACAACAAACATGACAAGACAAATAACTGAAACATGACACACAATTCGCACACACCACCCCTAGGGTACGCCTCACTGTTGCCTTTCGAAAGGTGATCGTCGAGTAGAGGACGTCTTAGTAAGTCCTCATGATCCGGGAACCTGGCATGAGGGTAGCTTCTAAGGTGTCTTCCCATTGCTCTGGTGATCACCATGTCCCTAAACTCGAATTGACCCGAACACCTCCAACGGTGGTGCTACCTACCTCTCAATGGTGGGATGGCACTACTTTAAAAGACATTTACACAGACGAATTCCTTAGGGTAGGTAGGTTTTCAAGGATACTTGCTCTCTTCAAAACAAAAATTCAAAGACTTTTCACACCAAGACTTTTCAAAAGCTTTCAAAGCAAACTTTTCAAACACTCTGACGTACGAGTCGAACTGAAATTTTTTCAAAGAAACTTTTTAACCCACAATTTAAAAGCAAACAAACATTTTTGAAAACACAATGAGCAAGTATCTAAGAGCCCATGGATAACCATGGATAGAAAGGGTGCTAACACCTTCCCTTTCTATAACCTACCTCCCGAACCGAGAGCAATCTCTATAAAGGAATTTTTCTGTGCTTTTGTCCTTTCCATTTGGAGAAAATAAAAGACGGTGGCGACTCTTGCTTCCGCGACATTTCGCGAACCAGCTTTAAAACAGTCAGTTCCAGATCCACCGATCACAGAACTGGCGACTCTGCTGGGGAAAATCTTAAAGTGAGGTGTACCTTAGGGCTAGTTCATAATTGTGTTTTCAATTGTCTTCCTTGTGTGCTTTAAATTGTGGGTTGCTTGGGAGTTCTATAGATCCTAACCCGGATCTGGGGGATACCTTCTTAGAAAGTAGCAACAAGGCTGTGAGGGAACTGTGCGGGGTATACCGACATGGTTGAAACAGTCTGCTACGTTGATGTGGCACTTTGGTGTGTACCGGTAACCCTTGAGTTCAGTCAAGGAGAGTACGGGGCCTCCATGTGGTGTCATGAAGCATCAACAGACCTTAGGAACCTTAATTGAACCATCTTGGCCTCTTTAGGGTAGTGAGATAACTGACTTTGGTGCAGTCCGAGGTTGGTTGATACTCGATACTACACTCAATTGAGGGTTGCTTTCTTGGAATATTTCGGTCGCCAGTTCAGTGGCTAAATCGAAACGATGAACAATGAAAGCAGTCCCGTGATATTGGGAACCTTAGAACCCGGTTACTTTGATTAGGACAGGTTGAACCCACCCACTTCAAGAGGGTAGTACCCCAAACTTCATGCTGGCCTAAACTCTAAGGGCTCTTTTGTGTGACTTGTGTGCCTTTGTACTTGCCTACTTGCATGCTTGTTAGCTGACACATGAACTACTTACAGGTTTTGTTTATAGTCCTTAACTAGGACTCATGACAAGGTTTACCAAATTTCTTGCAGGTTTTGTTTATAGTCCTTAATTGGGACTCATAACAAAGTATACTGAATTTCTTGCAGGGTCTGTTTATAGTCCTTAATTGGGACTCATAACAGGGTTTACCTACATCACCCCATGCATAGCATGACATCATAACATTGCATACATCCTAACCCATTTCAAGGATCTCAAGGGCTTGTGATGCAGGTCATATAAATCAAACATCTAGCAAGGGGCAAAGAGGATTTATTTTCCTCTAGCCAATGTTGTCAGGGGCTATGACCCACTGGATATGGTGAGCCTTTGACCCGTGACGAAGGACTCTCAACAACATGAAGTACTTTCAATCAAGTTGCCAGTTTCCAACTCTAACAAGTTTCTCTGTTTACCCCACGAGGTCCTTGAAATCATTGCATGCATATCATACATATCATTGCATAACGGGTACCCTTTCTCTGCAGGTTGCTTACCTTCTTCGCTGTTTATTTCAGCAGTCTCGTCATGAATCCTGAATCATCAACCGAGGCATCTATCAAGGCTCTTCAGGCGCAGAACGCCCAATTTCAGGCGCAGAACGCCCAATTTCAGGAGCTGATCAAAGGCTTGGCTCAGGGTCAACAAGATCTGAAGGCTTTGTTTTTGAAGAAAGACAAGAAGAAGAAGAGGACTGTTCTGTTCAGCCCTAGACGCAGATCTGGGAATACACCGCAAGAGGAAACTGAGGGGACAACCCCATCTGTGAGGGAAAGCAGTCACCATGAGAGAGAGGTGCCTAGTCCAGTGGTCTCCGACAGCGAGACAGATTTCAACGACGAACAGTACCCTCCGGCTGAGGACAAGTACAAACAGTTGGAGGATAGGCTGAATGCTATGGAGATCCAACAGGTACCTGGGCTGGATTTTGGAGATCTGGGTTTGTCAACTGGTGTGATTATTCCTCGGAAGTTCAAGGCACCATTCTTTACCAAGTATGACGGGGCGTCTTGTCCCAAGCTGCATCTCAGGTCTTATGTTCGGAAAATCCAACCATACTCAGCAGACAAGAACTTGTGGATCCACTTCTTCCAGGAAAGTCTTTCAGGGACTCACCTCGAATGGTTCTATCAACTGGATGGGACCAAAGTTCGTAACTGGGAGGAGTTGGCGACTGCTTTCTATAAGCAGTACCAGTACAATGCCTACCTTGCTCCCACACGTACCCAACTCCAGGGTATGTCGTTGGGGTCAAGTGAAGGTTTCAAGGAGTACGCACAAAGATGGAGAGACCTTGCTGGAAGGGTGCAACCTCCGTTAACTGACCGGGAACTCGTTGATATGTTCTTAGGGACCCTATCCGGGCCATTCTTCAATCACCTCATCGGTAACTCATCTGCTGGATTTACCGACCTCATCCTGACTGGCGAAAGAATTGAAGCTGGTATCAAGTCGGGGAAGATTCAAGAGGCCACACCTTCTGATATTCATAAAAAGCCTTACACGGGAAAGAAGGAATCCAATGCTGTATACAGTCAAAAGAGTCTCCGTGATCAACATGCAGGGGCAGTCATGATCTCTGGTTCTGCACCAAGCCGTCAACCACAAAGGGGAAACCAGCAAAGGCCGGAAGGGCCTAAAAGGCAATTCACCAACATTAACATGCCTTGGTCACAAGCATTGTAGCATATGGTGAAGATGAACCTGATTGTAGTAATCAACCCTCCTGCCAATCCTAAGACCTCCTCTCCTAGCTACAATCCAGAAGCAAGGTGTGCTTATCATTCTGATAGCCCGGGGCACGATACTGAGGACTGTTGGGCACTGAAGTACAAAATTCAGAACATGATCGATGCCAAAGAGATCGAGTTCGAGCCTGCGGAGACTCCCAACGTGATCACCGCTCCATTGCCAAAGCATGGCTAGATTTTTGTTCATTTGATTTCAAGTTGTATTTTTCCTTTTCTTGTTCAGATAAACAATTATTGTGTTAAACTCTTTTATTTCATGAATGCATTACACATGTCTGTCTTGAATTAATTATGTTTACTATGCTTAAAACTGCTTTCATATTTTTTTGCGATGGTCAATTCTTAATTGAAAATTCTAAACCTCTTGAGGGAGGATGACGAAAACGATACCACAATTTACAGTATGCTTTTGAACAGACCCCGCTGATGAGGTACATGCATTGTTTCAATTCCTAAACACTGGAGTTATAAGGATGATAATCCCTCGTCAACCCATCAGAGCCAAAGAAGTAGGAGTTTTTATTTTCGAAAATCAAAACCCTTAATCGTAACCTGGGGCAGGGTAGTTCTCTCAGTTGATCCAAGTGCACAATGAATGGCACTAAATGGGTTTTTCAAAAACAAAAGACAGTGATGGTTCTGAACAATCATAAGGACAGGCAGTCATTATCAAAAAAAAATCATAAATGAAAAGCCCAAAAAGTCAAAACCAATAAAGAAGACTTACCAAACTGGGGCATCCTGCTGACTGTAATTCCAAAAAGGAAACAGTTCAGGCAAAAAAAGAAAGGGATAACAAAAATCAAGAAAGAGGTCTCACAAACCCTCAACCAAAGCAAAAAATGACTGCCTGTTCAAAAGAAATCATCAACATCCAAATCATCACCGGAAAATCAAAACAAAGACTCGAACAAGGTCTAACGCATGATCAACTGAGTTTAGATTTGGAAAACATCCCGAAGAGCGGGTGGGTACAAATAACTTGAGCCTTTATCCTTTGTTTCTTAAACCATGAACCAGGCCACGATATAACCCTTAAAAGTCCTAGCCGAAGCATGGGTTAGTTCGAAAGCATACTGTTACGAAGGTATCCTGACTCCTGAAGGTTTGCTGTAAAGTAACGAGTTGACATCACAGTTTACAAAGAAAAACTCACCTTTATCAAAAATGCATTTTCAAAATTCAAGACAGACATAGGCTTTTGCATTCTTAAAATAACCTTGTTTGCATATGACTATTTGTTTGAATAGCAGGGAAATTCGCACGATGAACACCTTGTGAACAGAAGTACCTCCAATCAAGGGGCACAGTAGGAGCATTGCCCATTATCTGGGGCATGGCAAAATACTTCCAACAGGGGCAACTCCCTACATTCTGAGAGCGTGGACATAGTCGGAAAAATACTGCGCATCATCAAAGACCCGCTAGGTTGACATGCCTAGGCAAAAATAAGGGCTTCCCAGCGAACCAAAAGGGTTCGGGCAAAATAAGGGATGAAAACAAAAACATGTACACCCGGCAAGTCGAAAACCTGAAAAGGCGGCTTGGGCAAAAAGGGATATCCCGGTGGACTGAAAACCCGAAAGGGCAGTCCAGGCAAAAGTTAGGGATCAAAGCATACGACTATGTTCCGGTATCTCATCATTTGTCAATCACCCACACAGGTATCCTCTTCCCTCATCTCCGAAGCAGGGGCAATAATGAGCTATCCAGGCGATCCAATTGCTCTGCCAACCAAAGTACAAAGTAAAGATCAACATAAGGATGATTACCATCTACCTTTACAAATTCCAGATCGTGGACAATCATCCACTTAATCAAAATCATGCAACCCTACACCGGTTCCTTCTCAATTTTCATCCAGAAGTTTTTACACAAACTTATCCAGGTAACCTAACCCCGGTTCCTCCAGAAATCTCACATGGATTTATCCAGGTAACCTAACCCCGGTTCCTCCAGAAATCTCACATGGATTTATCCAGGTAACCTAACCCCGGTTCCTCCAGAAATCTCACATGGATTTATCCAGGTAACCTAACCCCGGTTCCTCCAGAAATCTCACATGGATTTATCCAGGTAACCTAACCCCGGTTCCTCCAGAAATCTCACATGGATTTATCCAGGTAACCTAACCCCGGTTCCTCCAGAAATCTCACATGGATTTATCCAGGTAACCTAACCCCGGTTCCTCCAGAAGTCTTACATGGACCTATCCAAGTAACCTTACCCCGGTTCCTCCAGAAGTTTTTACACAAACTTATCCAAGTAACCTTACCCCGGTTCCTCCCGAAGTTTTTACACAAACTTGTCCAGGTAACCTAACCCCGGTTCCTCCAGAAGTTTTTACACGAACTTATCCTGCCGCAACCTAACCCTGGTTCCCCCCAGAAGTCTTACATGGATTTAGCTCAAGATAACCTCACCCCGGTTCATCAAAGAAGTTTTACATGAACTTACCTTGCCAGGCAACCCTACACAGGTTCTCCTTCTCCGGACGTAGTTTTACACGAACTCGACATCAAGCAACCCTACACCGGTTCCCTCTCTTCAAGATGCAGTTTTACATAGACTCGTCACCCAGAAACCCTACACCGGTTCTCCCTTTCCAGAAACGAAGTTTTACACGAACTCATCATCAAAGTAGCCCTACCCAGGTTCCTTCTCCATTTCAGATACGGTTTTACACGAGCTCATCAGCAGGCAACTCTACATATGTGCCCTCTTTCAACTTACAAAATTCAGCAGAGCATCCCTCTTCCCACAGAGTATCGCTTCCCAGCATGGTCGCTAGAGTATCTTTTCTCCCCGCAGAATCCTCCATTTGCCAAGTTTATTCCGCAACGGAGTCATCTTCTCCTACCGGTATTCTTGCAGTTATCATCCCCGGCGGAAACAAAGATCTAATTTTTCAACATCAGCCCAGGATACGACTTCTCGGCACCCGTCAAGGATTTACTTTCCTAGACGAAAACATACATTCATGAAACATCACATACATCATTATAGCATGCATAGACGCATTATATCATACAAATCTCATTTCTGTTGAGAACATCATTGCTTGATCCATATCATGCATTGCATATGACTGACTTTTACCTTTCAGGAAAGATCCAGTTAAGTTCTCTAGCTACATTTCAAGACCTAGACCGGTTCAGTTAAATCGACCCTAAGATTTTCCTGATGCTTATCCAGTCAAAGGCCTTCTCTGGTTCAGTCAGATCGACCCTAAGATCTCTCTGATGCTTATCCAGTTGAAGATATTTCAAGACCTAGACCGGTTCAGTTAAATCGACCCTAAGATTTTCCTGATTCTTACCCAGTCAAAGGCCTCTCTGGTTCAGTCAGATCGACCCTAAGATCTCCCTGATTCTTATCCCAGTAGAAGACATCCAAGATTTTTTTTTCTCAACGAGCGTTGTTGAAGTTAAAGTCACCCAAGATTTTTTCTCAACAAGCGTTGTTGAAGTTAAAGTCGCCCAAAGTTCTCTTACCATTCATGCTAAGGTAGTAACCATCCCTGGTTCTTTCATCGCCGTTTGAAGCTCCAGACTCAGCTCCTGTAACCAATCAGGACACATCTACACCAGGCGTCTAAAAAAAAATCAGCTCCTGCAACGTGCCAGGTACTCATTTTTCTGTTTTGCAGGTATGCAGGTTTTCGCCAAAGAATCTCCTACGCGATCAGCATCCAGATGGCATCTATAAGCCCATCATCCTATCCAGCAAACATCCAGATGGCATCTATAAGCCCATTCCACCATCACTGCCACTATGTGAGCGCAAATTTCTGGGCACTCTAGTGTCCAATCATCTTCTACCCTCGGATTACGAAAGGCACGTCCGCCAATATGCATCCTCAGGTCTAAGAAGATTGAACAGGGGAAACTGTTATACCCCAAAATTTTCCCTCCCATATCCTTCAAGAAATTGCCAAGCCAAGTCACAAAATTCCCCAAGGGTTGTGCAGTGCAACAGTCTCCCATACAGTCAAAATTAGGGTTTTGAGTCTGATCAAGAAAAGGAAGTGTTCAAAGGCCCAATCAAGTCTCATATGCTTACAAACATGGTCAAGCATCCTCATATCAAGTTTCAAGGCATTCAGCTCAAAATTGCACAGTCAAAACCCTAAATTGCACTACAGTCAACTGTAGGGGCAAAATGGTCATTTGACAGTCAAAAGTTCAAATTTTTGGTCAACATATCATTTTGAAGCCACAAACATCATTTGATCAATGCTTGATCATGATTCTCAAAATTTGGCTCAGAAATCATCAAAGATGCAAAAGTTACTATATTTGGACAGTTGAAAAAGTCAACTGAAATTGACCAGGGCATAACTTTCACATGGATTATCAGAAAAATTCCATCCAAAGCTCATTTTGAAGAGAAAGACATTTCCTACAACTCATCTTCATACTTCAAGTCCAAGAAATGCTCTCACAAAAAGTTATCAATTTCAACATTATAGGTCATTTTCAAAAGTCAACAAAAAGGGACTTTAAGTCAATGGCCATAACTTGAGATTGGTAAATCAAAATGACATGGGATCAAAAGCATTGGTTATAGGACTCAAAGACCTTTCCAAAATGTCCAAGAACATGTGAAAAGCTTAAAAATTGAGCAAGTTATGCCTTGTAGAAGTTGGGAAATTTTTGTGAAATGGCAAAAGTCAACTATCCTTGAAACTCCAATTTTTGACAAAAGGGCCCACTTTCTTCCACTTGATTCATCCTTGTCATGCCACACACGTGTCCCATGATTAATTTCAAGATCAAACATTGATTTTTCTATTTTATTTAATTTTTGATAATTAATTCATTTTAAATCTTTAAAAATTCAAATAAAATTCAAAAACCAATGGAATAGTGTCATTTGAATTTGGACAACTTCCATATATCATGGGCCAGCTCACAAACTTATGCTAGGGTTAAATTGCACACTAAGTCTTGGTCTTGGCTTAAAAGAAGGAAAAATTGGTTAATGGTGAAAACCCTAGGACTTGTTCTCTCATGAGCATAAATCAAGGCCAGCTAGCAAGCTAATTCTCTTCCATCATAAGCACTGAGTAAAACCCTAAGCCTTGGACACTCTAAGCTGCGCTCAAAAAAGCTATTGCACCTTGAAAATTTTCCATAAAAACACAAAACTGATTTCAAGGTTAGGAGACGATTCAAGCCTCAACTTCCATTCCATTAGATTCCTGGGACAATTCTGAACGTGTGCCAATCCCTAACATCAACCAAAACGCAAAGAAGTGGTATCAAGAACTCAGACTGTACCTCGAAACTTTTGAAATCGCATCTCTCAAATCATACATCTTTTTGCATTTTGATTGATGAATTCTTGCTCAGCATGAAGTTTCCAAGCTAACCATACCAATTAATTTCATTTTTGTGCAATATAGGCGATTTTGCCATTGTTAAATGTTAGGGTTTGCAGGTTTTAAAATTGGGGTTTTTGCAATCAAGAAAAATTACGCCTCAAGACTATGGCCATTGGATTAAGCAGGTTGAGACGAAGGAGAAGCACTACTCGCGCCCAATTTATTGGTCCTATAGCGCTAGTCGCTATTTTTCTAAAAGCTACTTTAAGCCACGCTTCTAAAACCGTTGCGATAGGACCTTGTTTCAGAAAAAAAAGAAAGGCGTGAGGAAGACGATGTGCTGGCAACCACTGAGTGGCTCATTCAAACCAGCGCGCGCTTTTAGGGGCCACTAACCAATTTTGCTTTTTATTATTTATTTGCTATAGTATATTAATTAAAACGTGATGGCTCAGTGGCAGGGACATGTGTTGGTAACATCAAAGACCTGGGTTCAAATCCCAGGTCTGAGTAATTTCGTTACTATTTTTTCATTGATAATCATATGCAGGCACAATCCTAAGACGCATCATGCACACTCAAAACTCATCGTCCACGCGTCCCAGTAGATCAATCAAAGGGCTCAGATTCAAGGCACATGATACACTATGGTCAACGCATTGGCACGTGAACTGAAAAGTCAAGTGGATTTCAATGTTAATGGGCCAGAATGCTAGGCCTTACCTCCAATTCTGGGGCTACCCCCCTGGTTTGATTTTCTTTTTATATTTCATTTTCTCAATTGTTATGTTATTTATTTATTTTATTTGTTTTAATTAATTAATTATTTTTACAAAAAATATGAAAAATATCATAAAAAATCAGAAAAAGGCAAAAAATATAATTTTTATTTTAATTACTTTTATAAATAAATTACATGTAATTATTTAGTTTAATTAGGTTTTTAACTTTAATTCCTTTTTAATAAAATCCAAAAATATAGAATTAGGTTAATTAATAATTTTTATACCTTTTTAATTTTCTTTTTTTTTATCACAATATCATTTATTTATTTATTTTATTTTTATAATTAAATGTACATAAGCAAAAATTAGGGTTTAATTTAGATTAATATAACATTTTTACAATAAACTTAAAAAACAATAGAATTAGGGTTAGTCAATTATAATTAATTCCTTCTTTTTCTTTTTTTCTTTTAAATCTTAAAAAACACAAAAATACCAAAAAACATTTAATTTTTAACTTTCATTTTAATTCCTCATTAATTTGATATTTTGCAAAAGGGTCCAACGCCCGTCGCTTTAATTATTTTGTTTCGCGCATTTTACTTTGTCGCTTATTATAATTATGTACATGTCCCAAAGCCTTGTAATAATTTTATTTCTCGCACTTTTATTCGCTTTATTTATTTTTCAGTCAAATCGGGTCCGGTTTAATTTTGGCGATGTGGACCCGCGCCATTTGTAATAGCCTTAGATTTATTTTTCGCAAACTTTATAACTGTTAAATATGCATGCAAGAATGAATGGCCCTAATTAAAATCAAGCGTAGAACACAACAAACATGACAAGACAAATAACTGAAACATGACACACAATTCGCACACACCACCCCTAGGGTACGCCTCACTGTTGCCTTTCGAAAGGTGATCGTCGAGTAGAGGACGTCTTAGTAAGTCCTCATGATCCGGGAACCTGGCATGAGGGTAGCTTCTAAGGTGTCTTCCCATTGCTCTGGTGATCACCATGTCCCTAAACTCGAATTGACCCGAACACCTCCAACGGTGGTGCTACCTACCTCTCAATGGTGGGATGGCACTACTTTAAAAGACATTTACACAGACGAATTCCTTAGGGTAGGTAGGTTTTCAAGGATACTTGCTCTCTTCAAAACAAAAATTCAAAGACTTTTCACACCAACACTTTTCAAAAGCTTTCAAAGCAAACTTTTCAAACACTCTGACGTACGAGTCGAACTGAAATTTTTTCAAAGAAACTTTTTAACCCACAATTTAAAAGCAAACAAACATTTTTGAAAACACAATGAGCAAGTATCTAAGAGCCCATGGATAACCATGGATAGAAAGGGTGCTAACACCTTCCCTTTCTATAACCTACCTCCCGAACCGAGAGCAATCTCTATAAAGGAATTTTTCTGTGCTTTTGTCCTTTCCATTTGGAGAAAATAAAAGACGGTGGCGACTCTTGCTTCCGCGACATTTCGCGAACCAGCTTTAAAACAGTCAGTTCCAGATCCACCGATCACAAATACCCTATAAGCTCTGCTGTTGGTAGAGTATCCTAAGAATATTCCTTCATCACTTTTAGGGTCCATCTTTCTCCTTTGTTCACGATCTGTCAGAATATAGCATTTGCTTCCAAATACATGGAAGTACTTCACTGTAGGCTTTCTTCCTTTCCAAAGTTCATAAATGGTGGATGATGTTCTCTTTCTCAAGGTGACCCTGTTATGGACATAACAGGCTGTATTCATAGCTTCAGCCCAAAAATGAATAGGAAGTCTTTTGGCATGTATCATTGCTCTGGCAGATTCCTGTATAGTCCTGTTTTTCCTTTCAACAACTCCATTTTGTTGAGGAGTTATGGGTGAAGAGAATTCATGATTAATTCCTTCTGAGGAGCAGAACTCATCAAACTTACCGTTTTCAAATTCCTTGCCATGATCACTTCTGATTCTGACAATGCATCCTTCTTTTTCTCTTTGAATTCTTTTGCACAGTTCCTTAAATACTTCAAATACATCAGACTTTTCTCTAATGAAGTTAATCCAGGTGAATCTGGAAAAATCATCCACAACAACATATGCATATCTTTTTCCACCAAGACTTTCTACCTGCATTGGTCCCATCAGATCCATATGTAGAAGTTCTAACACCTTATAGGTGGTCAGATGTCTTGACTTTGGATGTGACATTCTAGTCTGCTTTCCAACTTGACATTCACCATAGACTCTCCCTTTATCAATTTGCATCCTTGGAATCCCTCTGACTGCTTCCATGGATATAATCCTTTTCATTCCTCTTAGATGTAAGTGACCAAGTTTTTGGTGCCACAGTTTCACTTCTTTTTCTTCTTTGGAAATAGAGCACACAGAAGAATAATTAGTGTTCTCAGGCTCCCATAAGTAGCAGTTGTCTTTAGATCTGACTCCTCTCATTACAACTTCTTATTTCTCATTAGTTACAAGACATTCAGACTTGGTGAAGTTGACCTTGAATCCTAGATCACATAATTGACTGATACTTATGAGATTAGCAGTCAAACCTTTTACCAGCAATACTTCATTTAGGTTTGGAACTCCAGGGCAGTCCATGTTTCCAACTCCTTTGATTTCTCCTCTAGCACCATCTCCAAAAGTCACATAACTAGTAGTGTGAGGTTTAACATTATTGAGAAGATTCTTGATTCCAGTCATGTGTTTAGAGCATCCACTGTCAAAGTACCAGTCTTCCTTTGCAGAGACTCTAAGGGAGGTGTGAGCTATCAGGGCAGTAGCCTTTTTCTTCCACTGTTGAGTATATGGTGCCTTGTTAGACTTAGGTTTGACAACTGGGGTCTGATTAGGATATCTATATAATCTGAAACATAATGGCTTTATGTGACCAAACCTCCCACAATGATGACATCTCCATCTTTGATACTTTTTCTTCATATTTTTCTGTTCTCGATGTTAAGTGCTATGTTGTGACATCTTCTTTGACATTTGTTTATCAGGCCTGATCTTCTTCTTGTCTACAATAGATTTCTTTGCTGCCCCAAATCCTAGACCAGACTTGTTTCCCACATTTTGTCCAACCTGAAGGATTTCTTCTAATTTGTCAGTTCCATTTGTCAGCATCTTGACAGATTTGGTCATCTGGTCAAGTTTTGAGTTTAGCATTTGAACTTCCCCTTCTAGATGACTTATAGTATCAATGCCTGCCTTCTTCTCAGCCTCCAACTTTACTATGAGTTTTGTTTATCTCTCATTTTGCTGACAGACTTCAGCACTTCTGATACATAACTTCTTGTAGGAGTCAGCCAGTTCTTCAAATGTCACTTCCTCATCACTAGAGTCACTATCAGAGTTACAAATACCAGTTAGCGCAGTAACTAGTTTGGCAGATTCTTCTTCAGAATTACTTTCTGAGTCATAGTTAGACCAAGTAACAGACATTCCTTTCTTTTGTTTCTTAAGAAAGGTAGGACATTCAGCTCGAATGTTCCCATATCCTTCACATCCATGGCATTGAATTCCTTTGCTTTGATTTCCCTTCTCTTCAGACTTTGATCTTCTGCTGGAGTCATAGGATCTGTTAATGTCAGAAGGAATGTTCTTAACATTTGACCTTGACTTTGGGTCCATTCTTTTGATGAGTTCGTTGAACTGTCTTCCAAGCATGGCTATAGCTTCTGAAATATTTTCTTCTTCATCCTCTTTGTTTTCATCTTCAGTATTAGATACAAGTGTTATGCTCTTGTTTTTCTTGTCGACATTGTCACTGATCCCCATCTCAAAGGTCTGAAGTGACCTAATGAGTTCATCCACCTTCAAGTTGCATATATCATGAGCTTCCTCTATAGCATTCACCTTCATTGCAAATCTTTTAGGCAAGGATTTGAGAATCTTTCTCACCAGCTTTTCTTCTGACATCTTTTCTCCCAATGCTCCTGAGGTGTTGGAAATTTCCAAGATGTTCATGTGAAACTCATGAATGGTCTCATCTTCCATCATCCTTAGGTTCTCAAATTTGGTAGTCAGCATCTGAAGCCTTGACATTTTTACTTTGGATGTGCCCTCATGGGTAGTTTTGAGAGTGTCCCAAACCTCCTTGGCCAGTTCACATTGATGTACTAGTCTGAATATGTTTCTATCAATTCCATTGAACAAGGCATTTAATGCTTTGGAGTTACCCAGGGCTAACTCATCTTCTTCTTTGCTCCATTCTTCCTCAGGTTTCAGACTGGTCGTCCCATATTTCCCAGTTATGGTGGGATGGTTCCATCCTTTGTCAGCAGCTCTCAAAACCTTTTTGTCCAGTGATTTTAAGAAGGCAATCATACGAGGTTTCCAGTAGTCATAATTTGATCCATCCAGAATGGGTGGTCTGTTTCCAAATCCTCCTTCTTTGTCCATAGCGCCAGAAAATAATATCCCTAGATCTCACCCAGTAAGACAGGCAGGGTGCCTGCTCTGATACCAATTGAAATGCTGGCAGCAGATACTTAATGTCACAGTGAATGTTATGACACTGTATCTAACACTCTTCAAGACAGTAAATCTAAAAGCAGTAAAGAACACAGTCAATTGTTTACCCAGTTCAGTGTGTAACAACACCTACTCTGGGGGCTACCAAGCCAGGGAGGAAATTCACTATAAGAGATATTAATTCAGGAATAAACCAACCAGTTTATCTCCTTCACTTAAGACCTACCCAATGCAACTTCAATCTAAGTTCAACTTAAACCTGAGTTCCTACTCACCCCCCCTCAATCACAGCAGTGATACTAAATAATTGACTAATGAAATTATGAAGACACTCTTCAATACACACACTTGATTTTGCTTCACAGCTTTTAATCAAGTAACACAAACACTCGTGCTTCAAAGCTTTGAGTGATACACAACCCTAACTTGACTTTGCTTCAAAGCTTTAATCAAGTGACACAAACACTCGTGCTTCAAAGCTTTGAGTGATACACAACCCTTACAATCAAATCCTACTCCAAGTCACTTATCACAATGATAATTGCTTGGATTTCAGTAGTTACAACTATACATTCCCTTATTGATCTTCTGTCAAAAAGTGTCTTTCACCAACAGTCTTCATGAGGAATATATAGGCAACTATTCTTCAGTTAGGGCTTCCACGAAAATAGCTAGGGTTAATTAGGGTTAACCTCAAGACTTGGTCATAGGACTTTAACAGCCAGATTAGGGTTAAGCAAAGTTAACCTAAGTCCACGTGAGAATCTGATCTGGACTGAGTAACCAGATTCCTGAAAATTCTCAGAAATAATAAATCTGCACAAATGTTAGTTCAGTACAGGATGTCTTAACATTGGTTATGACAACAAGAATCCTGTTTACTGATTTTGGTAGAATGCAATAAATATGATCATTGCATAATGATCATCTACACACTCATATTGAGCAGCTCCTGTATGACATTCTTTTTCTGCAGAATGTACCGTGTATTCCAGAATGTTATGACATCAGTCATGACATTCACACAACTGATTTTACCAAAAAACATGTCAACAACCAAACACTTACAATTCTTTCAAAACGTGAGTTTTATCACCCACAAATGAAATATAAATATATAGCAGTTATATTTTTATAGAATATTGCAATGTAATAATTTTTTATACAATGAGTAATTAGAATGCTCTTTTCTGCTTTTGTCTCTTCTTGAGAACTTTCAGGTAGATATTTCTTAATTTGCTAAACTTTGTGATACTGCTGATTTGTGATTTGTGATGGGGGCTAGTAATACTTAGTATATATTAAATCTTGACCAGAGAGCTTGTACTTGTTATTAGGTTTTGAAAAAACTCGTTTATGTCTTGACTTAGCAATACGTAGTAGTATGGTTTGAACTTGAAGATTGAAAAGTGAACAAATCAAACTTCAAATATAGCTTCCTTAGCTCCAAACAATTTCAACGGTTATTAATTGTTAAGGTTCATGGTCATATTTTTAACCTCATGTCTCGTTGGACTTATTAAGCTCTCTCGTAAAACATTTTATATTTAAAAAATTGTTAGCAAAAAGATGTAAGACTTATGTAATAAACAATTATAATATTTGTCAGAGGAGGTCACAGTTATAGTATTTTTTGTATAAAGTGGCCAAAAATGTCATAAAAATCAATATAATCTGCATTCAAAGCTATTGATTCAGTAATTATCACGTAGAAGACATATCTGAACATCTTTATAAATGTTCATGAATGCATGTCCGTGGCTTTTCCGTCCATAACCTAGATGCAATATAAATGGAACAATTATCAGATATTTTTCATTGAAGAATGAACTCCATCCTTAAAAAATTCAAAGGATTTTTGTCTTAATTTTATTGATGATATATTAGTTTTTAAAATAAAGATTTAAATGATCACTTTAAAAAGTAAAATTAGTGCTTATTCGGTCGGTGTTTAGAATATGAATTAGAGAAAAAAACTATAGTACCTCAAAATAAAATCAATTCTTTAGGATTAGAAATTGAAAAAAAAATTATAATACAAAAACATGTATTAGAAAAACTTTAAAACTTTTTACTAAATTAAAAGACAAAAAAGAATTGTAAAGATTTCTTAGATTACTCACATATATTTTAAATGAATGTTTTATTAAAATTCTTGCAACGGAAAGAAACTTAAGAAAGATTTTATTTGGTCATAGACCGAAAAAGACGATATATTTATTATTAAATTGAAATATTTATGTCAAGATTTTTTAAAATTATTCATCTATCAGATGATGATTTAATTATTATTGAAACTGATGCTTCAAATGAATTATTACTAGATATATGTTTGAAACTTTTTTTAAAAATGAAATTAATTATCTTACTTATGAAAAAGAAACATTAGCATTAATTTAAATGTTATAAAATACCAAATATATGTTCATGATAAAGACTTTATTATTAGAATCGGTTTTACTTATGTTGCAGGATTCAAAAACATCTATAAACAAAGAAACATACCAGCAAAGGAGACTTATAAAATGACAAGTCAAATTAGTAGAATATAATTACTCAGTTTCTCACATTGAAGCTTAAAAGAACGTGCTTGTAGATATACTTTCAAGACAAAGGAATGAGGCACAAAGAAAATAATGAAGCAACAATTAGAGTTCAAAGAAACACTCAAAATTCACAAAATAAAATAGAAAGAATTAATTAAAAAGGAAGTGGGATTAATTTAGAAAGAAATAGAAATAATAAAATCTCAACTCGGGTGAAAAAGTCCACTAGAGAAATTAAAGTAAAAGAACCTAATAAATGGTATGTAACATTTAACGGGCCATTTCCAAGAATTTATAATGAATTGTATAAAGCGGTCCTCATTGTACAAAGACACATAATCTCATACTCCTAAGAAAAAAGTGAAAAGATACTAAGGATAGAGATGTTCATCTATTGCCCAGTTTTGAGTTGTCATTCTATGCATTGAATATGTAAACAATGAATTATAAATCATGTGTACCTATTTATGTTCTAGTATAAATATGAATGATAACCATGCATGTGAGCGGTGTATGCAAGAAAAGAACCTTCGAAATCTTCAGATTCATAGTCACCTTCAGACTCTTACTCATCTTTAGAACCTTTAAAATCATCTTCTGACTTTGACTTATCTTCAGAGTCTCCTTTTAACTCTTACTCATCTTTAGAATCTTCAGATTCTGAACTATCTTCCATAGTTATCTCAGGTGTTGACACTAAACTAGAGTTAGATTGAGTCTTGCTCTAATCCCATGCTTCTTACTCCTTCATAATAATGACTCATCTCCAAAACTAGAGTCAACTTCAGATTCATAGCCATCTTCTAAATCTGGCTCATATTCAGAGTCTCCTTCAGAATCAGAAAATTTCAATCACACAGGTTCCTCATCAGATTCATAAGTCATTAATAACACAGGTTCATCATCAGAATCTCCTTTCGCTATGTTTGATTTTTCTTTGTTTGGCTAACAATCTTTATTAAAATGGCCAAACTCATTATAACAGTAGCATTGAACCTATCTCTTGTTAAACTTAACCTTTCACTTATGATGTTTTTTCTCATTAAAGTAGAAGGCTTCTGACTTCTTAGAACCACCACCATGCCTATTTTTGGCATCTAACCAAGAATACTTCCGGTCCTTCTTGTCAAAAGAAGCTTTTAGAGCCTATTGAAACAACCGGCTGAAAATCATCAAACAATAAAGTCGCCATCGAACATCTTTTATCCCACATGTAGGGAAAGGTAAACATCGAGAAAACCTGAGAAGGGATAAGTCACGGTCTTGCGACCGAGAAATTGGGTAAGGGAGTCTGTTACGCGAGGGGAAGGTATTAGCACCCCACACGCCCGTAGTACCCTACGGTATCCACTCGTGTTGTCTATGTTATGGGTGTATTTAATCTATGGTTACTGTTTATTACTGCTAAAGGGAGAATACATGTAAAAGAAAAAGAGAAAAGAATATAGGGAAAATAAAAGTTGTGCTCGCTCGGACCCTACCCCAATGCCTACGTATCCTTTTTTAGGAATCAGAGCTACCGTAGTTCGGCTTACATGTTTTTGTTTGTTTTATGTTTTTTATGGACAATGTTAATTTCGCCTTCTGCCGCAGCTCGACCTTCGGAGACTTATGCGTTGGCACAAAAGTAAATTAATCATGTCTTTACCTGAAAAGGGTTTTGATAAAAGGTGTTTGGGCACACAAAAAGATTTGAATTGGTTTATATTTTTGTTGTTGTAGATAATGACTAGTTGACCTCAAGAGAGAGATGTTAGCCACTTTTCCACTTATCCATGAAAGGAGTCTTTGAGACTTGAACCACACCTATGTTGGAGATGGAAGAACAATAAGATCGAGAAGAGACTCGCTTATCATTTTCCATACTCAACAAAAATGTGATTCTCATTAGTGATTTTCAAAGTGTTTTGAAGTTTGAAAGGAAAAATAAGTTTTTGTTTTAATGCAAATGCAAAATGGGATAGAAAAATCAAGGGGAGACTAGCCTATTTCTAACCTAATGTTATCATACAATAGTATCCCTAAGTCAAGGATGAAAGGGGGAATCTCTACCTAATGTTAGTATGCATGGTTTGTAACCTAAGGTCTAACTTGCGTCCGAAAGGAGAAAGCACATCCTAAGGGAACATTATATGTACAAGGATTAAGCAAACGAGCTAATAAGCTCAAGAGCACACCTAGAGAGATCCTATCTAGGTTAGCATGCCAAAGAAAGTCTAACAAAACTATCCTATAGGGAATATGCAATGAGAGCGAAGTCGTGATCTCAATTTCTAAATCGAGTGACTCATCGATCAACAAGAAATAAAGGAAAGCGATAAAAATCCTATAGAGAGCATGCACTGAGAGTGAAGTCGTGATCTCAATTTCTAAATTGAGTGACTCATCGATCAATAACCAAAGAAACAAACACAAGCACAACACATATAGAAAATGAAATGCAGAATTCCTGCTACAGGTCTTTAAACAGCGACTTCGAGCACACGCTCTTTATTTCCTACTTCTCATGGTATCTAGAAAAAGCGGTAAAGAAATGTAGTAAAGTGTGAAGAATTATGAAGGTAGTAGCGGCGACTACCAAAGTAAGCAAATCGTCAAGAGCAGACCAAAGCAATGGAGAATCAGGGAGTACGCGTCGAGCAAGCTTCACCAAGAAACAAACAAATTGAGAAATAATATCCAACTAAGATAAAGGCAAACGCATGTTGCGAATGCAACACGTAATCAGAAGTTCCTGCACAAAGCTCATAAAGTATCGCATGTATCGGAATAACATATAATACGATATGAATTCCTCAGGACGATGAGAAATAAGGTGTGTCACATCAGAAGCGAGCATAAGTCGTATGCTTCGATGACATAACTACCTGTTATGTTACATGATCGAAAGCACAAAAACGTACCTTGCACAATGAACAAATGCGGAAAAATATAACATGGTAAAGAGGCACGGAAATGCGGATAAAAAATAAAAGAGAAAGTATTTTTTATTAGTTTTTATGTAAGGGAAATTCTAAAAAATAAAGAATTAATTCCTAGAAAAATTCTATTATACTCCACTATTCTTTATTGTTTTTGTCATGAAAAACTACCAAAAACTAGTTAATTAGTTCCTAAAAATCCATTAAAAAACTAACAAATTTTGTTGATCTTATTGCAATTTTATCATGAAAAAATAAAAGGAAAAAATCTAGATCTACATATACTTTTTGTCCTTCTATCATTAAGTTTTTATTCAGGAAGCTTAAAAGAAAACCTAAACTAAAAAACAATTAGAAAGAGTCAGGGGGTGAAAACTGATTTCTAGGGGTATGCAGAAGTAGGGCGCTAGGCCCATCAGAATGAGGTCCATGAAATTGTTTTTGTGCCATTAGTATCAGGCTACAAAAAGGGTAGTGAGATGGGCCTGGGGGTGTGCGTAATAATCCGATCAAAATCCCTACACTTGATTCATTTTTCTAAAAAAGTTATGGGTTTAGCAAGGATGGCCCAGTCCACAATACTCATCAGCCCTTGCACTTATTCTCTTTATCTAATTTTGAACAAAAAAACAAAATAAAGACTAAGGGATGGAACGACGTTGCTTAGGACTTATGGTTAAAACAAAAGTGGTGCTTCATCTCCCAAAATCTTTACAACTTTCTATTTCCTCATCCTATTTCCCTTCGGAGAGATTTCCAGCGACGAAACACTGTTGTTAACCACCGATAATCGCCAGCTTAGTCGTTCCGCTTCCAAAGATTCCCAAAACAAACCCACCTGAATTAAAGCTCTGAGCTCAAATCCTTCCATGTATTTCACAGAAAACCATCTAAACGACGAGGTCGAAGGGTTACATCAGAAGCCCTAAATTCTAAATTAAGCCTCGCCAAAGCCCTAATCTACTCGGTGGTCATAGGGATTCTACTGAATAATATTCCATCTACATTGTAGTATGAAGAATCATAAATAAAAATGCGAGGAAGAGGGATTTTGAAGCCTACCTATAGGAGATACTCCGTTGGCTCTTCGATAACGAGGACGCTCAGAAAAATTCAAAGAATAGACTGTTCCAAGTAAGCCTTCATTCCAGTGAGTCTTCTTGTTCCTCTTCTGCGAGTCTCTTCCTCTTCTTCTTTTCTAAGCTCTTATTACCGTTACAGTATTGTTGCGTTGATATTGATGATGTTGAGCGTTGTGCATTCTTGGGAGTTGTAGAAGGTTGGATTTGAATCAAGGTAGTGATGGTGTGTCTGAGAGAACAGAGAAGATGGTGGAGGTTATGGTGAGTTGTGAAGATGGTGATGATGAGAAGAAAGTGTAGAGGGATGAAGGTTCTGCAATGAGATTTCAGAGGGAGGAACTGTAGAGAATTATGCAGAGAGTGTGTGAGTGAAGATGAACATGGAACTCAGAGAGAGAGAGAGAGAATTGAAGGAGAATGGTGTATGTGAAATTGATAGGAAGAAAATGAAAATGGTGCCCCCCCTAATGATGTGTGTGATGAATCTGTTATATAGATGTTGCAGTTAGAAATTCAGTTGGGGATCAATCAATCTGAGCCTTAAGATTGAGAAATTCAGTTATGAGATGGAGGGTTAGATTCAGGTTGTTATAAACAGTTAGATGGCTGTTAGTTTGTTAATCGGTTAGTGAGTTGGGATTTTGTTAGGAATTAGTTACAGGTTAGTTTATGTGATTTTCTGTTAGTTAGTTACAGTTGGAGGTTTTGTCAGTTAGTCGATTCTGTTGGGGTTACCTTGCTGCTGTAAGTTTTTTTTATGGTTTATTTGAATGCAGGTTACAGTTAGTTGGTTATGAAATCAGTTGGAATTCTGTTTTTTAAGTTATGAGGGTTAGGAGAAGTTTTTTCTGTAAGGACAGTTTGCAAGGCTGTTTTAGAGGTTGAAAACTGTTTAAAAAAACAATTAGGGGTTTAGGTTGTTAGTAAATTAAGTTTTCTATTGATGCCATGCCTTATGTTTTCTTTTGTCACAGGAATATCTTTGCCATTAGACTTGAATTCAACCATATACTGCCCGCCAAACGATGCTCCAGTAATTGCTATTCTTTCAAGAAAAATCAACCATCTGAAGACCATTGCCCAAAAATCTTGCAAGAGTAGTGGGAATTGGAAGGTCATCTGTAGTTAAAGTTCTTAGCAGGAAAGGCTCGATGTTGGTAAAGGTCTGACTCTTATGAACTGCAGCAAGCTTGATTTACATTCTTGAATCTGGATTTCGTAGCATGATTTTGAAGATCACCCATTCGTAGGTATGCTCTTAAATGCATTTGACAACTTCGATTCTTTACTCAAGTACCATTGTTTTGGTCTGGTACTATCATAGTGATAATGTTGGGTTACTTATACTTTGAGCTTTGAGTTTGAATTGTTGAAAACTTCCACTGACATGGATTTCGTTTTTCTACTCTTCTGTTCGGAAGCTGGCCGAAAATCTCCTGTCATTTTTCTATTTTCGAATGATGCAAGACTGGCTCGGTTTTGATATATGTTGCAGCAGCAGGTTTTATGCATAATAGGGTTGGCATTTAATGGTGAAATTAGTTTACAGTTAAGGAAAATGTTAGTGAAAGCTGGTACAGAACTTGTTAATTAGTCAGATTGGTGTAGGGTTGCTAGAAAGCTAAAAGTGGCTAATTCATTTTGGTCACAGTTGTACTAATGTTTACCATCCGTTTTGAATTATTGGATGTTGAGCTAATTTTTTTGTGATGTGATATTGTAACTATTTTTGTTCATGGTCTGATGGTTATTTGGTTCCTCTTGAATGTTGCAGATCCATGGCAGATTGTTCATAATATGCGCTTGGTTGTTTGGATCACAACATAGTGTTGGCAAGGGATCAGAGCATGAAGAGAGAAGATGGCTTTGGCACAAATGAAGAAGATCATCATGGACTAATTTGTAAAAATAGAAGGAATAGGCCTGAGTATTTGAAGAGACTAGGTGTAGGAAAGTCAACTGGTCAAAAGTCAATAGTCAACAATTGCCCATTTTTTGCAACTCTTTAATTTCTCTTTTTCTTACAATGATTGTAATATAACTGAAGGCTTTTGTATCATTTTCCAAGAAATGAATGAAATACTTTTCCCTTCCACCTTTTGAATTTTAAATTAATCTCTCTTCATTTCTTCAATTAATAAAGTCAATCTTCTCTCAACTAGTCATGTTTGAATGAACCATGAAATAAGATGAAAGCCCCAAAAAGCAGCATGACATGGACATTGGTCAAGAAGTCAAATTTTCATGGTTGACTTTGACCAAGAGTCAAAGTTAAATTTAGATGCCTTTCAGACTTGAAATGATCCATAAAATAACATGTAATCTCAATCCTCGCTTAAAATCCAACGCACATGTCTTGTAACCCAAGCACTGTAATGAATCAACTATTAACAAAATCATGAACTTAATAAGACCCTAGATAAATATTAAATCCGAGCATGATTAGAAGTTTCAACGAATCCAAATCAATAATAATTTCTCTTAGTAATTCAAGTTAATTTGCAATTGAAGTAACAAGTATTTGATGAGAACCAAAAACTGTATCATTCAAAACAAGTCCATAATGTTGAAGAAGGAGAGGCTCCAGACAACCATAAGATCGAGCCTTAATCCAGTTATCCCTAATTTAATTATAGTATATGCAAACCCTAATTCTTAAGCCTTGAAGACATATTGCAACTTGATATTGAGAAGAAAGAATATCCATGCAGCATGATGATAACGAAATCCAGGAAATAAAACTCTAGCTTCAAACAAATAATTGATAGAGAAATCAATTGAAACAAGCTTGTGCAAAGAAGGGAGCCTTAGATCCATACAACAACCCTAATTCCATAATATCATTGATCACATGCCATGTTTTATTTATTAATTAATGAATGATGTGTTAGATGACCTAATGGGAATTATCTACATGAGAAAAGTGCAAAAATGCATAAGACAGATAAAAGTGATAGGGGTGGGACAAATTTGAGGTATTACACCTACTCAACCTCTCTTTCAAAGGTTCTCTCTATTAGACACAACTCTTGTGCTTATAGACTGTTTTGCAGTTCTTTAATTCTAATGGTGCTTAGATCTTTAGAGTGTTTAATTGCTACAACAATGTAATCAAATTGAGGATTAAGGGATCTTAATACCTTCTCAATGATTACTTGTTCAGAAAGAGTTTCTCCATACAATTATATCTCATTTGTGATCAGAATCACTCTAGAGATGTAATCTGGTACCTTCTCATTGTTCTTCATGTTGAGATTCTCATACTAGTTATGTAGGAATTGAAGCTTCACCTTCTTCACTAATGCATCACCTCCGTAGCACCGTGTCATTATATCCCATGCAGCCTTCGCCTTCGTCAAGTCATCGATTTTCTCAATCACATCCGCATCTACACACTGATGTACGTAGAACAACACTTTCTGATCGTTCTTCCTCGTATCTCTCTGCATGTTTCTCTGTTCCTCCGTCGCATCTGCTGTAACAGGAATGTAACCTTCGGTAATAACATTAAGAAAATCTTGAGCATTGAACAACACACGTATTTGAATCATTCACTGATTCCAATTCTTTCCATCAAACACCAGAAGTTAAGTATTCAAACTGTTTTTGCCACTCATCTTTGTTTTGTGCACTGGAACTCAAACTCTGATCTCACCAAACACTTGTGTTTCTGGACCCCACAAAATCAAGAAATGGAATTCTTCTACGATTCTGATAATGAATTCAAAGCGAATTCAAATAATAAAATCAATTACGCACGTCTCATGTACACTCATGTTTCTCTATGAATCAAACCAGAGCTCTAGATACCAATTGTTGGGGCCCAAAGGTTGAAGATTAAAAATCACTACGCCAAAAAGGGCTTTTAACAGTGCACATTAGACATCGCTTTTATACAAAAGTGCTGCTATAAGTGAATTTAAAAAAAACACGGAAACTGTATACAATAATAAATAAAAGCGCTGCTAAAAATGTGACCCTAGACAATGCTTTTAAAAAGCGCTGCTAAAAGTGTTGCTTTAGAAAATGCTTTATCAAAAGCGCTGGTAAAGGACCACTTTAGACAACACTTTTCAAAAGCGCTGTCTAAAGTCATATAAATTTAAAAAAAATCTCAAAAGCGCTGCTAAAGGACCACATTAGCCAGCGCTTTTCAAAAGCGCTGCTAAAGGCCCATATTAGCCAACGCTTTCTCAAAAGTGTTCTCTAAAGTCATATAATTAGAAATTAAAAATTAGAATCAATACTGTTTCTCTTTTCACAGAATAATTTTCCTCCTCGCGTGAAACCCTTTTCAACGTCTCTCTCTCCACTGCTGTTTGTCGTCCACCGTCTTTCTCTGCAAAACGAGGCTCTCTCTCCACCGCTGACCGCCGTCCTCCACCTTCACTTTCAAGGTACTCTTCTCTCTTTCTCTCTGCAAAATCGTTGGGTACAAATAGAAATAGACAGATTATGGCAAAAACTCTTTATGA
Organism: Vicia faba; assembly: GCA_948472305.1. Classification (NCBI taxonomy): domain Eukaryota; kingdom Viridiplantae; phylum Streptophyta; class Magnoliopsida; order Fabales; family Fabaceae; genus Vicia; species Vicia faba. The sequence goes on from OX451738.1 coordinate 375,144,776, forward strand.
CTATTTGAATCAATAATCTTTTATTATATTATTTTGCTATAAAAAGAGATTGTGGATTGTTTGGGTACAAATAGAAATAGAGAGTTCAGATATTCGTTCATAAAAATTGTATATACTACTTGAGATGCCATGGATAATGAAAAATTTGTTGTCTTAGATGATTTTAAATTACGGTCATACTATGAATTTTAAATTGGGAAATAGAGTTAGACTGCATAGTCTATGTATTTCTGTTGTTGTCCTAGTTTACTTGGACTAAGCTATTTTTATTTGTTATTTATTCAAACTTGATAAAAACTCTATACAAATTTTTACAAGTATGGAACACTAATGTTTTTCTGCTATGTGTAGTTAGTCGAAGACCATCACCGATTCGAAGAACATCATAGCAACATCATCCACCATCGGCCACCAATAACCTCTCTTCTTTCTTTGGTAAGTCAAGTTCAAATTCAACATTACTGATTCTTGTTGTTTGTATGATTTCAAGTGTGCTTGTGTGTGTTAGACTTTAGTTGTTACTCTGTAGTGTTATCGTTTATTGTTATAATATTTATGTGTAACTAAAATAACGCCTGTTCTGTTCAGTGTTTCCGTTCCGTTCCAATATTTTGAACGAAACTTAGTAGAAAAACAATGGATACAAAATGGATGTCTGCCGATCTATTGCCAAAAGAGTACGAGAATGGGGTATTGGAATTCATTAAGTTTGTTGTTGAACACGCCAAAGACCCCATTCAAATGAAGTGTCCTTGCTTGGGTTATTGTTATGTGGGTCGGGTTGACGGAGATGGATTGAAATCGCATTTGCTGAAGCTTGGAATTATAGAAGTTATACGTGTTGGATATTTCATGGTGAAAAAAGTAACGACAATGTTGAACCGGGGGAGAAAAGTAGTATGGCCTATGCTTCAGACGACAAGGACACGGATACATACAATTTTGATCGTGTCGAAGAGATTGCAGAAGCACTTTAAGAAGATCTTCAGGATTGTCCCAAAATGTTTGAGAGATTGGTAAGCGATACAGAGAAACTGTTGTATAAAGGTTGCATTAAATTCACAAGACTGTATGCGGTATTAAAGTTGTACAACTTAAAGGCGGGCAATGGATGGTTGGATAAAAGTTTCACATAGTTATTAGCCCTTATGAGAGATATGCTTCTGGAGGATAATGTTCTTCCTAATCGAACCTATGAGGCCAAAAAAATGGTGTGCTCTATTGGCATGAGCTATGATAAGATACATGCTTGTTCAAATGATTGCTTTTTGTTTCGAAACAAATATGCATCGTTAAATGAGTGTCCCAAATGCGTTTTGTCTCGATATAAGAAAAAATTGTCTCCAACAAAAGTCTTATGGTATTGTGATCGGTGGGAAGAGAACTGTCTGTTTTTGGAATGCTGGTTCGCGTTTTGCGTTTGTTTTTGCAAAGTATTGCGGTGAGCAAGAGTCTCCACCGTCTTTTATTTTATCCAACAAGGAAAGGAAAAAAGCACAGAAAAATTCCTTTTTCGAGATGTTTCTCGGGTTCGGGAGGTAGATTATAGAAAGGGAATGTGTTAGAACCCTTTCTATCTGTGGTTATCCACGGGCTCTTAGGTACTTGCTCAAAGTGTTTTCAAAATTGCTTTTCTTTGTGTTTGTGGGTTTGAAAAGAGTTTTTGTTTTGAAAAGAGTGTAAGTGCGAAAAGTTTTGTTTTGTTTTAAAAGGAGCAAGTACTTAAGAACCATCTAGACAATGCTAGCCCACTATTGATGAGTAGGTAGCACCGTCGTTGGAGTTTTAAGGGTCAATTCGATTAAGGGACGTGCGGTCACTAAAGCAATGTTAGGACGCTTTAGCGGTAACCCTAATGTCTTAGATCATTTTATCTGAGGCAAACGTTTCGAGGCAACTATGATCTTTGGACAAGAGGGCGACCTCTAAATCTTCCTATACTCAATGACCACATTCGAAGGCAACCAAGTGAGGTGTACCCTAAGAGTGCGCATGTGCGAGTGTGTTATTTTCAGTTAATTTATCTTTGTACACGTCATGGGTGAGCTATGTTGATTTTAAATTCATACATTTGATCTTGTCATGCATTCCCTATTATCAAACATCTAGCAGTGTATAGTTGCGGAATTTAAATTGCAAAAATTAAATCTAAACTATTACAAGGCGTCGGATATTTACATCGCCAAAAACAACCCTTGAAATTTAGATTGCGGAAAATAAAATAAAGCGATAAATAATGTCCTAATTAAAATTATTACATTCCGGAAGCAAGTACAATAATATGAAAATATGGATCGCGTGCGGGAAAATTAAATCGACGCATTTTTTAGGGTTTTGACCCTTTTTATTAAAGAAAGCATTTTTTGTTATTTTTTTGAATTAAATGGAATAAACTAAGTTAATTAAATAAATTAATTAATTATTAATGAAAATAATATTTTTTGGGATTTTTTGGATTTTTAAGGAAATAAAATAAATTGATTAAAAGTTAGTAAAAAAAACCTAATTCTACATTAATTTTAATTATTTGCAAAAAGATGTTAAAAATTATACCTAATTAAAACTAAATTAATCAAATTAATTTATTTACAAAAATAAAAGTGATGATTTTAATTTTAATAAATAAAACATATTTTTGTGTTTTTGATTTTATGAGAAAAAACATTTAATTGGTTAATTAAATAATAATAATAATAATTAAACAAAACAAATAATTAAAGGAAATAAAATAAGAAAATAGAGAAAAGAAATAACCCAATGGGGGTTTGGGCCCAGATTGATGGTGAGAATAGCATGTTTTGAGGACCCAATAATGCAAGCCTGCGTTTGACCTTTACAATCCCATGTGATACGTTGACTGGGCACCATGGTGGGTCTCCCATCTAGACCATCTGATTTGGCATGGAGGCCATCTGGCAAATATCTGGATGAGGGCGTATGGTGAGCCATAAATCCTGAAGTGCGTTGGATTTCCTGAAGAAAAAAGGCAAAGAAAATATGGGGAACCTGGGATTCGAACCCAGGTCCCATTGGATTCCACACAACGCGTTTGCCACTGGACCAATGCCTTCTATTTGTTAGTGGATTAGGCAGTAAATATTATATGAAAAAAACAATTATTATGCCTGAAACAAAAAAATAAGCGCGAAATATTTTGAATGGACGAATGGGATATGGCCACGTGATCGTCTTCCCCACAGAATTCTGGTTATTTTTCCTGCGGATTTTAATCCGCAACTAAATCCCTAGATGTCTCCTAAAATCATCTGTAGGTCATGGAAACGAATCTTGAGAACATCATCATGCTCGTCTCTCCCTCCTGATTCCATCCATGTCCATGGTTGGTCCTGATTTTACCTGAAATTGAAACGCCTAAAAACAAGAAACCCAAACCCTAGTTTCGGGTAGGGCTTTACAGGCTACAAAAACACAATTCAATATTGCAGATAGCTTGGAAATCATGCAAGGATCATGAATATACCAATGTTTTGTCAAAAAGATGCAAGAATCAGAGATTGCAATTTCGTGTATAGGGGTATGTTCAAGTAGACTTACAATGCGATTTAGGAGGTTTTAGGGCTTGCTTTTGATTCCAATAGATTCAGTGGATGCCTGGCAAGAGAATTACGTTGAGCTTTTGCCTTGAATTTGCCTCTAGTATGGATTTCAGTTTCACACTTTTAAAGCTTTTTTTCAAGTTTTGGTATTCTGATCATGCAGCCTCTTTGTCTCTGAATTTCGTGTCCTTGTGTTGTGTATGTATCAAGCATTGTATTAGGTTTAATTTTGGGCTTTGAATCCATGAGCATTGATGATTTTGGATTTGATATGATCCTCCATGAACAAGCTTCCAAATTTGTCAAAAAATCCAATATTTGTTCATGATATGCCTTGATTCGAATTTGATCATGTCCATAATGATATTAAAGACCTGTAATGATCAAAAATATACCAATTGATTAAGATTTGGATTTTATTTGGATTTAAATTGATGAAAAATGAATTAATTCAATAGAAATCAAATAAAATGGAAAAATTAATAATTGGACACAAATATGAATATATGACACGTGTGTAGTGTGACAAGATCAAATCAAGTGGAAAAAAGTGGGCCCTTTTGTCAAAATTTGGAGTTTTGGGGATAGTTGACTTTTGGCAATTTTGGAAAAATGCCCAACTTAAACAACACATAACTTCTTCAATTTTGAACTTTTGGAGGTGTTCTTAGACTATTTGGAAACCTTTAGATGTCCTCTAACCAACCCTTTTGGTCTCATCTCATTTTGATATTCCATGCTCAAGTTATAAGCTTTGGCAAAAAAGGTGTTTTTGTTGACTTCCAAAAATGACCTATAATGTCCAAATTTGTAACTTCTTGTGAGTGCATTTCTTGATCTTGGAGTGTGAATATGGATTGTAGGAAATTGCATCCTCTTCAAAATGAGCTTTTGATGGGTCATTTCTCATAAAGTATGAGAAAGTTATGCTTGGTCATAGTTGAGTTGACTTTTCCTACAAAACCCTAATTTAGCAACTTTTGAATCTTGATGAATCTTGAGCAATCCTTTATGAATCATGATCAACCCTTGATCAAATGATGAATTATCCTTAAAAATGAGAATGTTGACTAAAAATCTTGAGGTTTTACTGTCCATAGGTCACATTTGACTTTTGCCCTAGCATAGTCGATTTTTGGACCTCTTGAGCAATTGACTGGCCAAACTTTCTCTGCAAGGCTTGAAATTTGACATGGATGATCTTCAGAACCTATTAGGACATTGGGGAGCACTTGAGGTCATTTGGACGCAAGGACCTTGATGCAACACAAAACCTTAATTTGAGATTGACTGCCTTAGGAGATGATTTGATTGTCCAACTCTTGAGCAATCTTGAGCCACTTGGAGATTATTCTTGACATATCTTGAGAAATATGGGAGGGAAAATTTTGGGGTACAACAGTTTCCCCTGTTCAATCTTCTTAAACCTGAGGATGTAGATTGGCTTTCGGGCCTTTCGTGATCCGAAGGTGGAAGATGATTGAACACTAGAGTGCCCAGAAATTTGCACTCGCATGGTGTAGTATCAGCATTGTGATGTCGGGAATGGGCTTACAGATGCCATTTGGAGATTGTTGATAGGTGGTTTTGTCTTCTACCGGATCGGCGTCAGAAAAATCTTTAGGAATCGATTTAACTGGACCAGAGGGGTTTTGTCTCTTTTGACTGGGTTGGTATCAGAAAAATCTTAAGGAATCGATTTAACTGGTCATGTCTCTATTGACTGGATTTGTCTCCTTTGACTGGATTTGTATCCTTTGACTGGATTTGTCTCATTTGAATGGATTTGTCTCCTTTGACTGGATTTGCATCAGAAAAATCTTTAGGAATCGATTTAACTGGTTTTGTCTCTTTTGACTGCGTTCGCATCAGAAAAATCTTTACGAATCGATTTAACTGGTTTTGTATCCATTGACTGCATTCTCATCAGAAAAATCTTTAGGAATCTATTTAACTGGTTTTGTCTCTATTGACTGTGTTCGCATCAGAAAAATCTGTAGGAACCGATTTAACTGGTTTTGTCTCCTTTGACTGCGTTCGCATCAGAAAAATCTTTAGGAATCGATTTAACTGGTTTTGTCTCCATTGACTGCGTTCGCATCAGAAAAATCTTTAAGAATCGATTTAACTGGTTTTCTCTCCATTGACTGCGTTCGCATCAGAAAAATTTTTAGGAATCGATTTAACTGGTTTTGTCTCCATTGACTAAATTCGTATCAGAAAAATCTTTAGGAATCGATTTAACTGGTTTTGTCTCCATTGACTGAATTCGCATCAGAAAAATCTTTAGGAATCGATTTAACTGGTTTTGTCTCCATTGACTGAATTCGCATCAGAAAAATCTTTAGGAATCGATTTAACTGGTTTTGTCTTCATTGACTGAATTGGCCTCAGAAAAATCTTTAGGAATCGATTTAACTGGTTTTGTCTCCGTTGACTGAATTGGCCTCAGAAAAATCTTTAGGAATCGATTTAACTGATTTTGTCTCCATTGACTGAATTGGCCTCAGAAAAATCTTTTAGGAACCGATTTAACTGATTTTGTCTCCATTGATTGAATTGGCCTCAGAAAAATCTTTAGGAATCAATTTAACTGGTTTTGTCTCCATTGACTGAATTGGCCTCATAAAAATCTTTAGGAATCGATTTAACTGATTTTGTCTCCATTGAGTGAATTGGCCTCAGAAAAATCTTTTAGGAATCGATTTAACTGATTTTGTCTCCATTGACTGAATTGGCCTCAGAAAAATCTTTAGAAATCGATTTAACTGATTTTGTCTCCATTGACATAGTTGAGAATTTAACTGCCTCTTTTCTGAAAGGTAAAGGTTAGTCATATGCAATGCGTGATATGGATCAAGCAATGATGTTCTCAACATAAATGAGATTGTATTATATGATGCGTTTATGCATATATCATGATGTATGGAAATGTGATGTTTTAGCTGGGGAAAATAAATCCCGGATAGCTGTTGGAGAATAGAGTTGAATTCTTCGTTTCCGCTGGGGATGGTGAACGAAGGTGATTGTGAGAATAAACCTGCAGGAGAGGATGACTCCGTTGGGGAATAAACTGATGAGGAGAATACTCCGAGGGGAATTACTCTGTGGGGAAGAGATGTTCTGCTGAGAATGTCACTGATAAACTCTACTGGGGATTCCGCTGATAAGCTCCGCTGGGGATTTCAATAATAAACTCCGCTGGGGATGGATCACCGTTGCTGGTGATATTAAATCTGTTGAGGATTTAATTCCTGTTTATGGAAGGAAAGAGCTTCGCTGGGGATGCTCTTTCAGTTGCAACTTGCTGGGGATAACCCTGTTAGACTCTTATGGGGACAACCCTCTGAATTTGGTTGGGGAGATTTATTTGTGCTCTGCAGGGGATAAACTTCCAGAGTCTACTGGGGATGATGATTCAACTCCGTTGGGGAAGCTTTTTAGACCGTGCTGGGAAAATTGACTCCACTAGAGGTATCTTGTATTCTGCCGGGGAACATTCTTATACTCCGTTGAGGAATATTAAGACTGCCGGGGATACTCTTATACTTGCTGAGGAATATTCTTACACTCCGCTGGGGAATATTAAGACCCTTTTAGTGCTAATGGTAGACTAACTCTGCTTGGGGAGAGTATTGCTGATCTGTTCACGGTTGTAAGTCTCAGCCGGGGAAGAGCTACCGTTACTGTCTTATTTTACGGCGAGTGAAGGTATCCTAGCCATATTCTTTAGCTGAATCCACCTTTGTACCTGGTGGACAGAGAAACTGTGTAGTTCGGACAATTCTATTGCCCCTGTTTCTGATATTACCAGTAGTTCATCTTTTGTTTCGCATGTAAATATTTATGAGCAGCAATTAATGTCAAATGCATATATCAAAAATGAACATTGGACGTTCTTTGCAAAACAAAACAGATAAAGGAAAAACAGTTTGAAATTTTTCTGAAAATGAATTGTATTGATTTTGAAGTTTGGCCTGTAAATAAGCATTTTTTGTACAAGAGGCTGATGTCCTAGTAAGAGAATGCCGCCGAACAAAATTTACACAATTTGTGAAAAGAAAACAAAACAGCTATGTGAATAATCCCACTGGTTTCTGTGATCGGTGGGAATGGGAACTGGCTATTTTGGAATGCTGGTTCGCGTTTGCGTTTGTTTTCGTAAAATGTCGCGGTAAGCAAGAGTCATCACCGTCTTTTATTTTATCCAACAAGGAAAGGACAAAAGCACAAAAAAATTCCCTTTTGAGATATTTCTCGGGTTCAGGAGGTAGATTATAGAAAGGGAAGGTGTTAGCACCCTTTCTATTCGTGGTTATCCACAGGCTCTTAGGTACTTGCTCATTATGTTTTCAAAAGTTTGCTTTTCTTTGTGTTTGTGGGTTTGAAAAGAGTTTTTGTTTTGAAGAGAGTGTAGGTGCGAAAAGTTTTGTTTTGTTTTAAAAGTAGCAAGTACTTAAGAACCATCTACCTACTCGAAAAAGGAATTAGACTGTATAAATGTCCTTTAGACAATGCTATCCCACTATTGAGGAGTAGGTAGCATCGTCGTTGGAGTTTTCGGGTCAATTCGATTGAGGGACGTGTGGTCACTAAAGCAATGTTAGGACGCCTTAGCGGTAACCCTAATATCCTAGATCATTTTTCTGAGGCAACCATTTCGAGACAACTATGATCTTTGGACAAGAGGGCGACCTCTAAAACTTCATATACTCAATGACCACGTTCGAGGAAACCAGGTGAGGTGTACCCTAAGAGTGGCATGTGCAAGTGTGTTATTTGGATTAATTTTATCTGTACATGTTATGGGTGAGCTATATAGATTTTAGGTTAAAGATTGATCTTGTCATGCATTTCCTATTTATCAAACATCTAACAGTTAATATTGTGCGGAAATTAAATTGCGGGAAATTAAATCTAAGCTATTACAAGGCGTCGGATATTTACATCGCCAAAAACAAACCCTTTAATTTAAATTGCGGAAAATAAAAGAAAGCGATAAATAATTAAAAGTCCTATTGAAACTATTACATACTAGAAGCAATTACAATGTTGGAAATATAAATCGCGTGCGAAGAAAATTAAATCGGCGTATTTAGGGTTTTGACCCTTTTTTGAAAGAAAGTATATTTTTTGTTATTTTTTGAATTAAATTAAATTAAACCTAAGTTAATTAATTAATTAAATAATAAAATATATTTTTGGGTTTTTTTATATTTTAGGAAATAAAATAAGAATGATCAAAATTATTAAAAAACACCTAATATTCTAAATTGATTTTAATTTATTGCAAAAAATATTAAATGTTACACCTATTTAAAACTAAATTAATTAAGATTTATTTACAAAATAAAATAATGAAATTTAATTTAATAAATAAAAATAATATTTTTTTTTTATGTTTTCTGATTTTATTAAGAAAAATAATTGGTTAGCGTAAATAATAAGAATAATTAATAAAACAATTAAATAATAAAAAATATGAGAAGAAATAACCAAGGGGGGTGCTGGGCCCAAATTGGTGGTGAGTCTGGCAATTATTTGGCCCATTAACGTTCAGCCTGTTTTGACCTTGGCCGTTCCATGCATGTGCGTTAACTGGAGAGTATGGTGAATATCTCATTTGAGCCATTGGATTTGATTTGCAGGCCATCTAGCATGTGGATCTTCGAGGCATATGGTGCACTACACTTTAGGCGTTGCATGAGAATATCTGAAGAAAAATTAAACAAAGGTTTTGGGGGACCTGGGATTCGAACCCAGGTCCCAAGGGGTTTTCCACTAGCGCGCTTGCCAATCCAACTAAACTGCTTAATTGTTATTAGAATAGATAGATAATATTATAAAAGTAAAGCAAGCAATATACTGAAAATAACAAAAACATGCTAAATTGGTTTGAACGGGCCAATGAAGACAAGCCACGTCTTCATCTTCTTCCACAAACCCTGTATTTTTTTTCCTGCGGATTTGATTATGCATCAAAATCCATGGCTTGCTTCTAAAATCCATCATAGGCTATAAAAATCAATTCCAAGACCAAGGCTTGCTTCGTCTCTATCCACTGAACACAACCATGGTCATTATTTGTCCTGATTTTTCCTGTATAAAAAATGCCTAAAAAACAAGCACACAAACCCTAGCTTCGGGTACATGATTATAGGCTATGAAAACAAAATTGAATAATGCAGACATGTTGGAAATTGGGCGTTAAGTATGATTGTACAAAAAAATGGCAAAAATATGCAAGAGAATGGATTTACGATTTCATGTTCAGAGCTATGTTCATGGGCACTTACAGCGGATTTCAGGCGATGAGAGGGCTTGGTTCTGATTGCTATAGCTTCAGGGGATTGCAAGCAAGAACACCGCGTTGATATTTTGGATTGAAACGAGCTCTAAGTGTGATTTCAGTTTCCACTTTTTCAAGCTTTTTCTCCAATTTTGTTAGGTTGTTTTTGCAGTCTTCAGGTCGTGTTCTTGATGTGTATGGCTTATGTGGGTATAAGGGAATGAATTAGGTCAAGAGTTGGGCCTTCAATCCATGTGCATTCAAGGTTTGGGATTTGATATGATCACCATTGATAAAGTTTCCATAATTGTACCGAATATGATTTTTTGTGCATAACAAGGCTTGATACGAATTTGATTTGGTTCATGATGATAATTGAAGTCTATACCAATCACAAAGATATCATTCTATCAATTTTTGGATTTTATTTGAATTAATATTGATTTAAAATGAATTAATTCAATAAAAATTAAATAAAATAGAAAAATTAATGAATGGACATGAAATTGAATATAGGACACGTGTGTGGTGTGACAAGATCATATCAAGTGGAAAAAAGTGGGCCCTTTTGTCAAAAATTGGATTTTTGAGAATAGTTGACTTTTGGCAATTTTGGAAAAATGCCCAACTTCAACAATGCATAACTTCTTCAATTTTGAACTTTTGGAGGTTTTCTTGGACTTTTTAGAAACCTTGAGATGTCCTCTAACCAACCGTTTTGGTCTCATCTCAATTTGATATTCCATGCTCAAGTTATAAGCTTTGGCAAAAAAGGTGTTTTTGTTGACTTTCAAAAATGACCTATAATGTCCAAATTTGTAACTTTTTGTGAGAGCATTTCTTGATCTTGGGGTGTGAAGATGGATTGTAGGAAATTGCATACTCTTCAAAATGAGCTTTTTATGGGTCATTTCTCATAAAGTATGAGACAGTTATGCTTGGTCGAAGTTGAGTTGACTTTTCCTACAAAACCCTAATTTAGCAACTTTTGAATCTTGATGAATCTTGAGCAATCCTTGATGAATCATGATCAACCCTTTATCAAATGATGAATTATCCTTTAAAATGAGAATGTTGACAAAAAATCTTGAGGTTTGACTGTATTTAGGTCACAGTTGACTTTTGCCCTATCAAAGTCGATTTTTGGAGTTCTTGAGAAATTGACTGACCAAACTTTCTCTGCAAGGCTTGAAATTTGACATGGATGAACTTGAGAGAATATTAGGACATTGGGGGAGCACTTGAGACCATTTGGATGTGAGGAACTTGATGCAACACAAAACCCTAATTTTGAATTGACTGCCTTAGGAGGTGATTTGACTGTCCAACTCTTGAGCCATCTTGAACAACTTAGAGATGATTCTTGACATGTCTTGAGAAATATGGGATGGAAAATTTTGAGGTACAACAAGTTCCAACTCTGATATTGCCTTTATGTCCTCGAGTATCTCATCACTTTGCTACTGGTTGAAAGTGAATCAGATTGATTAGTGTCGTCCGAGCTTGATAGTTGATACTGAAGTCTGGATGCCAGGTGATCCAATGAGACATAGTGTTACGCTTTGATCCCTAACTTTTGCCTGGACCGCACTTTCGGGTTTTCAGTCCATCGGGATACCCTTTTTTGCCCAAGCCGCCTTTTCAGGTTTTCAACTTGCCGGGTGTACAAATTTTTTAATTTTCATCCCTTATTTTTGCCCGAACCCTTTTGGTTCGCCGGAAAGCCCTTATTTTTGCCTAGGACGGTCAACCTAGCGGGTCTTTGATTATGCATAGTATCTTTTCACTATGTCTGCATTGACGGGGTGAGGAAGGGCGCCACCATCCATGGTGGTTAGAATCATGGCTCCTCCTGAGAAGATGTTCTTAACCATAAATGGCCCTTCATAAGTAGGGGTCCATTTGCCCCTGGGATCACCTTGAGGTAAGATAATGCGCTTGATTACTAGGTCCCCAACTTGATACTCTCGTCGTTTGACTTTCTTGTTAAATGCCTTGATCATCCGTTTTTGGTACGTCTGACCATGACAAATAGCGGTAAGTCTCTTTTCATCGACTAGGTTTAGTTGATCAAGTCGGGTCTGAATCCAGTCATCTTCACTCAAACCTGTATCCTTCATGATTCGAAGAGAGGGTATCTGAACTTCAATGGGCAAGACTGCCTCCATGCCATATACCAAGGGATAGGGTGTTGCCCCTGTTGACGTTCGTGCTGAGGTACGGTACCCATGGAGAGCAAATGGTAACATCTCGTGCCAATCTTTGTAGGTCACTGTCATCTTCTGCACAATCTTCTTAATGTTTTTATTAGCCGCTTCGACAGCCCCATTCATCTTCGACCGGTAAGGAGAAGAGTTATGATGCTGTATCTTGAATTGCTCGCAGAGCTCAGTGATCATCTTGTTGTTAAGATTGGTACCATTGTCCGTAATGATCCTCTCTGGTACATCGTATCGACAGATCATATTGTGCTGAATGAACCGTGCCACGACGTTCTTGGTTACGGTGGCAAAGGAAGCTACTTCAACCCACTTCGTAAAGTAATCAATCGCTACCAAGATGAAACGATGCCCGTTGGATGCCGTAGGTCTGATCTCGCCGATCATATCAATGCCCCACATTGCAAAAGGCCAAGGTGCCGTCAAGAAGTTTAGATCTTTTGGCATCAGAAGAGTAGTATGAGTCAACATGTACTGTCTCAGCCGGCGAGCAGCCCATGCCAAAGCGTAGCAAGTTCTCTCGAGCAGTGAGTATTGGGTCTCACCGTCGGTAAACTTTTTGCTAAAGCAGTAAATAACATGCTCTTTTTGGCCAGACTCGTCATGCTGCCCCAACACGTATCCAACATTTTTCAAGTATGAGATCAACGGTCTTCCTGCAATTGGAGGCATCAGAATTGATGGCTTGGAGGTAGTATGGCCCTCTCTTCTTGAAGCAGTAGTCTAACAAACTCAACAGGCACTTCTCAATCATCTTCACCTTCGTCTTCGGCTAAGTTGATCGAACTTTTGAAGTCATAACTGGAAGTAGCAGAGTCGTTATCAGTGGGATCCAGAGTGGATTTGGATCATGATACGTGAGTGTGTGTAAAACAGTTGTTTTGCAATATATAAAAAAGAAAAACAAAGAGCACAAAATTTGAAATGCAAGAACATCCAATGCTTTTATTAATGATATATGAAAATGACACACATAAAGCCCTCACAAATGAAACCACAGTGCCCCGGGTAAGACATCGGGCCGTAAAGTTTAAAACATTGTCTGTTACATATTCAAAACAAAAAGTTTCATTACTAGGTAACAAAAGTAATAGGGATGAAGTCCTTTGTTGTCCAGTTGCTTGGTCCACTGTCGGTCGTAGGATAGATCCAGTTGTCGAACTCAGACTCTTCCACATCATCTTCAATGGCATTCACTCTCGATTTGCTGATGAACACGGGAGGTCTTATGATTCGTGCGTTCCAAATGGCCCTTTAAGCTTCTGCAGTGAAACCCAAACCAAACTTGTTAGTCTTCTGTGTAAAATCAGGGAGTCAGCCCCAATTTGTACATTCACCCTTCTCAACAACAGCCCGGGCATCCTTGAAGGAAGCCATCTTCATAAGAGAATCTCCAACAACGGTCTCAGCTGACGCCAGTGTCTGGGGAACCTCCTCAAAATGCTGAAATGGGGTCTCAATGAACTCCCCATCCATCTCTACATATCGGAAAGAGTTGAGGTGGCTAACCATGTACTCTTCCTCTCCCTGTACTGTCACAATCTTCCATTTGACCGGGTACTTCAGCTTTTGGTGGAGTGTTGAGGTTACGGCCCCAGTTTTGTGGATCTATGGACGACCCAGCAAACAAGAATAGGATGGCCGAATGTCCATCACATAGAATGTAGAGTTGAAGACCTGAGAACCAACCTTGATCGGGATATCAACCTCTCTGTGTACCATTATTTTAGACCCATCAAAGGCCCTGGCGATAATGTTGCTTGGTTTCAGCTCTAACCCTTCACAATCCAACCGGTCTAGAGCTTTCGTTGGCAAGACGTTCAATGAGGAACCAGTATCCACTAATACATGTGCAAGAGTAGTGCCCCTGCATTCAATGGAGACATGCAGGGCATCGTTGTGATTCTTCCCCTTAGCAGTCAAGTCGGCATCAGAGAAACCCAACCCATTATCAACAGTCAAATTGGCCACACAATCTGTAAACTGATCAGTTGATGTCTCTTGTGGTACGTGGCCAGTCTTCAAAAAGGTAATCAGAGCCTTGGCATGGGCCTCCGAGCATAACAACAGTGACAACATAGAAATCTTGGATGGGGTTTGCCCCAGTTGTTCAACTACATTTTAATCACTCTTTTTGATAATCTTCAGGATCTCTTCCATCTCTTGCTTAGAAGCTTCAACAGTAATCGTCTTCGGTGCCTCTATCTGGGCAGGCACATCAGTGGTGATCCCTTTGCCACGAGTGTCAGATGACTCGGCGACAGGGGTAAGAATAGGAACTTGAACAGGAATAGCAGCAGGTACACTGGCAGGTGTAATAACAACAGATCTTCGGGCTGTTGGTGGAGAGATATCGGGTGAGAAAAGTCTACCGCTGCAGGTGACTTTAGCAGGACCAACGATGTTGCTGACGCCAGTATCAGCATCCAACTCTTGCTTAACTCCATGAAAATAAACATCAGCCCCGTAGTGCCAAGGGACAACTTTATCAGAGGTATAGGGGATGGGCCCCAGAACAATGATGATTACAGGTGCGATTCTTGGAACAGATGTAATTCTAACAGGCTTCCTCGAGGGAGCCTTGGAAGAATTGTCGAAAATGGTAATGATGGAAACTTCTTCAGAAGGAACTAAGGGAACAACCGTCTTCTCAAACAGAATCTCCTTACTATCCATCAGGCGTTAGACACTTGACTTCAAGAGATGGCAACTGATAGGTAGAACATAACACATACGACAACCTTCTTCACAGCTCGGAAATAAACCGGCTAGCAAAAGGTTCTTCTTTACAGTCATCAGAGGGGTAACAATATCATTCACCGAAACCACAAACGAGTCTTCATCTATAGAATTTACTCCATGCTTGGGCATAGGAGCAGTCACAACATTAAGCCTCTCGGGCGCCTCGAACTCAATCTCTTTCGCATCAATTAAGTCCTGTATCTTATTCTTCAAAGTCCAACAATCATCTGTATTATGCCTCGGGCTATCAGAATGATAAGCACAACGGGCATTAGGGTTATACCTCAGTGATGTTGTATTTGAATTCTTTGGGGCTTCCTTTAGATTCAACAGGTTAGTCTTCAGCAACTGTGGCAGAATCTGAGATAAGGTCATGCTGAGATGGGTGAATTGCCTATGAGGTATCTCATCCTTATGTTGATTGTTTTGCTGCGAAGCACCAGCAGGTTTTGAAATAACAACCGCGTTAACAGCTTGGCGGTGTTCAGGTCTATTCTGTCTTCTCGAACTGTAGACAGCACTAGACTCTTTCTTAAACGGCTTCTTCTCGGTGCTCGATGAGGCACCCTTATGTATCTTACCGGCCTTAATACCAGCCTCAATCCTTTCATCGGTCAAAATAAGCTCAGTAAACCCATACGAAGAGCTTCCAATCAAGTGGTTGAAAAATGGACCAGACAGGGTCCCTAGAAACATATCAACAAGCTCCCGATCAGCCAAGGGTGGTTGTACTCTTTCGGCGAGGTCCCTCAACTTTTGAGCATAATCTTTGAATCCTTCACTCGTCCCCATTGACATACCCTGGAGTTAGGTACGCATAGGAGCGAGGTCAGAGTTATACTGATACTGCCTGTAGAATGCAGTAGCCAAATCTTTCCAACTGCGAATACTGGCTCCGTCTAACTGATAGAACCATTCAAGTTGAGTCCCTGAGAGACTGTCTTGAAAGAAATGGATCCATAGGTTTTTATCAGCGGTATAGGGCTGAATCTTCCTCACATATGACCGGAGGTACAACTTCGGACAAGATACTTCGTCATACTTAGCAAAGGCTGGTGCCTTGAATTTGTGGGGAATCACTACCCCAGATGATAGACCTAGATCACCAAAGTCCATACCAGGCACCTTCTAAACTTCCATAGCATTCAACCGGTCTTCCAGTTGCTTGTATCTATCCTCGGCAGGAGGATACTGCTCTTCGTCGTAGTCCATCTCGTTGTCGGAGACCACAGGGCTAGAAGCCCTCCTTTCCTCTTGACTACCTTTCCCTCCAGATGAGATGGTCAGATCAACTTCATTCTGTAGTCTGTTTCCAAACCTGTACCTTGTGTTAAACAGGATTGTCCTCTTCTTCTTCTTCTTCTTCTTCTCTTTCAGAATCAAGGTCTTCAGGTCTTGCTGACCCTTAGCCAGATTCATGAACAACTCTTGAAATTGGACATTCTGAGCCTGGAGGGCCTTGATAGCTTACTCAGTTGAAGGTTCAGCAGACATGATGAATGCTGAAATAAACAACGAAGAAGATAAGAGCCCTGTAATGGGTACCTGTTTATGAAGTGCATGGGATGAAATGCGTATGATTATGATTTCAAATACAATCGGGAGATTCAAATTTGTAAACAAGAAAGGAAACACACTTTATTAGATAAACTTCAAAATTCAAATTGTTCAACTGATGCCCTCAGGGCGTTACAAGAATGGAAATACTGAAAAGTAAATAAAAACTAGAAAGGAAATCATCAAAGGTCGATCAACGCTCCCATGGTCTCTTCTTATCAGTGCGGACATAGTCGTTGAGAATTCGCTCATTCTCTAACTGCCTAGTCAGCCTCTGGATCTTCTGCTCTTGCTCGTTGAACTTCTCTCGGTAGGAATCCCTTTCTTCCCTCAGTTGCATCCAAGACCTTTTCAGTGCCCCAATGTTAGTGGGCATATAAGGATGGAGGATGGTTGGAAGAACTCCTTCTTCATTAGCAACTTCAAGAGTGACAGGCCGAACAACTTCATATGGCATACCTAGCTTTTGGGCACGGATGCGGACCCATCTGAGATATGGCTCCATTGGCAAAGAAGTCTTTGGGCCCAGCTCATGTGGATCAGATTGGTGAACTCTATCCCAAGCCCTTATGAATCTGCGACGTTGCTCGTCGCTATCCCCTTGAAAATCAAAGATGATACTAGGAATTAGCATCTCATAAGGTCCTTCTCTTTGGGCTCTCCCAAACTGACGTAGAGCTAAGCATGGGCTGTAAGAAATTCCTCCATGGGTCCTAGCAGTGGAATGTTAGGGTACTCCCCACAGTGATCAATAATAGTCACCTCGTCCATACCCTTGAGAGTCCAAATGATGTCATTATGCGAGAGAGACATAACCCTATAAGCCCAGCCCATGCCTTCTTTGTTCTTCAGCACTGACTTGGGAAGGTGCGAAATAAACCACCTCGCCAATAAAGGAGCACAACACATCAAGGTTCCCCGCTTTCGGGCGGTACGAACATAAAGCTGATGAAGAATGTCACCCAAGAGAGTGGGTACAGGATTCCGAGAGATGAAGATCTTTATCGCATTAACATCAACAAAGGAGTCAGAGTTCGGAAACAAAACCAAGCCATATATCAGAAGAGCCAGAATATCCTCGAATGCCTTGAAATCTAGGCTATCCCAGAAATAGTTAGCCTTACCAACCAAGAACTTAGTCAGAAAGCCCTTTGCTCCACTTCTAGTCTCCCAATTAGCCATTACCTCCTCTTTGGTCAAATGAAGGGCTGTAGCAATCTCCTCGGGCCTAAGCATCTTTTCCCAACCAGTGAACGGGGTCTGTTCCAGAACAGAGATATCGAGCAACTCATAGAATTCCTCTAGGGTGGGAACCAGCTGGTAGTCCTGGAAAGTGAAGCAATGGTACAATGGATCATAGAATTAGACTAGAACACTCATCATCTGCTCGTCAAATTTGAAGGTGACCAAACTGAGAACATAACCATGTCTCCTGAGGAAGGAAGTAGTATCAGGCATCTTTGCAATCAAATCCTTAAGCAAGGTGGTAACCTGGACAAAGTTGATCCGGATGGTATTCCTACGCATGGGAATCATGATGACCTACAAAACAGAACAAAGATGGATCCCTCCTGTCTTTGAAATAGGTTAGTCTTATGCAAGATGTATGAAATGTTATGATGTCATGATGTCATGATAGTAAGCACACCACAAGTATCCACAAATAGCAAACATGGTAAAGGCACACAAGTCACACTGAGAGCCTTTAGATTTCAGGCTGGCAAGGAGCTTAGGTACTACCCTCTTTTAGTTCAGTTGGTTTAAACCTGTCCTAAAAATAGTAATCGGGTTCTAGAGGATCTCAATATCACTAAATACCCTCAATCGGTCATAATTCCAGTTTAGCAACCTTTTCTTGCGGCCGGAATCATCGCGAGAGTTTAGTCTCAATGAGTGTAGCATACTGCTACTGTTCTATGGCCAAGTTGGTCAATTTAAAGGTTCTAAGGTCAGTTGGTGCTTAATGACCCCTTAGATGACCCATATTCTCCTCGTTCCAACACAAGGGATATCGGTACAATCTAAAGTGCCACACCAACGTAGCTACTGCTTCAACCGTATCGGTCTATGCCGTACAGTTCCCTCACAGTTTATTGCTACTTACCTAAAGGGTACCCCCAGATCCGGGTTAGGATCTATAGTAACTCTGATACAACCCACAAAGATAAATCATACAAAGCATACAATTGAAAACACAATGATCTAATCCTAAGGCACACCTCACTTATAAAAATTTCCCCAGCAGAGTCGTCAGTTTTGTGATCGGTGGGAAGAGAACTGACTGTTTTTGGAATGCTGGTTCGCTTTTTGCGTTTGTTTTTGCAAAATGTTGCGGTGAGCAAGAGTCGCCACCGTCTTTTATTTTATCCAACAAGGAAAGGAAAAAAGCACAGAAAAATTCCTTTTTCGAGATGTTTCTCGGGTTCGGGAGGTAGATTATGGAAAGGGAAGGTGTTAGCACCCTTTCTATCCGTGGTTATCCACGGGCTCTTAGGTACTTGCTCAAAGTGTTTTCAAAATTGCTTTTCTTTGTGTTTGTAGGTTTGAAAAGAGTTTTTGTTTTGAAAAGAGTGTAAGTGCGAAAAGTTTTGTTTTGTTTTAAAAGGAGCAAGTACTTAAGAACCATCTACCTACTCGAAAAGGGAATTAAACTGTGCTAATGTCCTTTAGACAATGCTAGCCCACTATTGATGAGTAGGTAGCACCATCGTTGGAGTTTTAAGGGTCAATTCGATTAAGGGACGTGCGGTCACTAAAGCAATGTTAGGACGCTTTAGCGGTAACCCTAATGTCTTAGATCATTTTATCCGAGGCAACCGTTTCGAGGCAACTATGATCTTTGGACAAGAGGGCGACCTCTAAAACTTCATATACTCAATGACCACGTTCGAAGGCAACCAAGTGAGGTGTACCCTAAGAGTGCGCATGTGCGAGTGTGTTATTTTCAGTTAATTTATCTTTGTACACGTCATGGGTAAGCTATGTTGATTTTAAATTCATACATTTGATCTTGTCATGCATTCCCTATTATCAAACATCTAGCAGTGTATAGTTGCGGAATTTAAATTGCGGAAATTAAATCTTAACTATTACAAGGCGTCGGGTATTTACATCGCCAAAAACAACCCTTGAAATTTAAATTGCGGAAAATAAAATAAAGCGATAAATAATGTCCTAATTAAAATTATTACATTCCGGAAGCAAGTACAATAATATGAAAATATGGATCGCGTGCGGGAAAATTAAATCGGCGCATTTTTTAGGGTTTTGACCCTTTTTATTAAAGAAAGCATTTTTTGTTATTTTTTTGAATTAAATGGAATAAACTAAGTTAATTAAATAAATTAATTAATTATTAATGAAAATAATATTTTTTGGGATTTTTTGGATTTTTAAGGAAATAAAATAAATTGATTAAAAGTTAGTAAAAAAAACCTAATTCTACATTAATTTTAATTATTTGCAAAAAGATGTTAAAAATTATACCTAATTAAAACTAAATTAATCAAATTAATTTATTTACAAAAATAAAAGTGATGATTTTAATTTTAATAAATAAAACATATTTTTGTGTTTTTGATTTTATGAGAAAAAACATTTAATTGGTTAGTTAAATAATAATAGTAATAATAATAATTAAACAAAACAAATAATTAAAGGAAATAAAATAAGAAAATAGAGAACAGAAATAACCCAATGGGGGTTTGGGCCCAGATTGATGGTGAGAATAACATTTTTTGAGGGCCCAATAATGCAAGCCTGCGTTTGACCTTTGCAATCCCATGTGATACGTTGACTGGGCACCATGGTGGGTCTCCCATCTAGACCATCTGATTTGGCCTGGAGGCCATCTGGCAAATATCTGGATGAGGGCGTATGGTGAGCCATAAATCCTGAAGTGCGTTGGATTTCCTAAAGAAAAAAGACAAAGGAAATATGGGGGACCTGGGATTCGAACCCAGGTCCCATTGGATTCCACACAACGCGTTTGCCACTGGACCAATGCCTTCTATTTGTTAGTGGATTAGGCAGTAAATTTTATATGAAAAAAACAATTATTATGCCTGAAACAAAAAATAAGCGCGAAATATTTTGAATGGACGAATGGGATATGGCCACGTGATCGTCTTCCCCACAGAATTCTGGTTATTTTTCCTGCGGATTTTAATCCGTAACTAAATCCCTAGATGTCTCGAAAAATCATCTATAGGCCATGGAAACGAATCTTGAGAACATCATCATGCTCGTCTCTCCCTCCTGATTCCATCCATGTCCATGGTTGGTCCTGATTTTACCTGTAATTGAAACGCCTAAAAACAAGAAACCCAAACCCTAGTTTCGGGTAGGGCTTTACAGGCTACAAAAACACAATTCAATATTGCAGATAGCTTGGAAATCATGCAAGGATCATGAATATACCAACGTTTTGTCAAAAAGATGCAAGAATCGGAGATTGCAATTTCGTGTACAGGGGTATGTTCAAGGAGACTTATAGTGTGATTTAGGAGGTTTCAGGGCTTGCTTTTGATTCCAATAGATTCAGTGGATGCCTGGCAAGAGAACCACGTTGAGCTTTTGCCTTGAATTTTCCTCTAGTATGGATTTCAGTTTCACACTTTTCAAGCTTTTTTTCAAGTTTTGGTATTCTGATCATGCAACCTCTTTATCTCTGAATTTCATTTCCTTGTGTTGTGTATGTATCAAGCATTGTATTAGGTTTAATTTTGGGCTTTGAATCCATGAGCATTGATGATTTTGGATTTGATATGATCCTCCATGAACAAGCTTCCAAATTTGTCAAAAAATCCAATATTTGATCATGATGTGCCTTGATTCGAATTTGATCATGTCCATAATGATATTAAAGACTTGTAATGATCAAAAAGATACCAATTGATTAAGATTTGGATTTTATTTGGATTTAAATTGATTAAAAATGAATTAATTTAATAAAAATCAAATAAAATGGAAAAATTAATAATTGGACACAAAACTGAAGATAGGACACGTGTGTAGTGTGACAAGATCAAATCAAGTGGAAAAAAGTAGGCCCTTTTGTCAAAATTTGGAGTTTTGGGGATAGTTGACTTTTGGCAATTTTGGAAAAATGCCCAACTTCAACAATGCATAACGTCTTCAATTTTGAACTTTTGGAGGTGTTATTGGACTTTTTAGAAACCTTGAGATGTCCTCTAACCAACCCTTTTGGTCTCATATAATATTGATATTCCATGCTCAAGTTATAAGCTTTGGAAAAAAAGGTGTTTTTGTTGACTTCCAAAAATGACCTATAATGTCCAAATTTGTAACTTCTTGTGAGTGCATTTCTTGATCTTGGGGTGTGAATATGGATTGTAGGAAATTGCATCCTATTAAAAATGAGCTTTGGATGGGTCATTTCTCATAAAGTATGAGAAAGTTATGCTTGGTCAAAGTTGAGTTGACTTTTCCTACAAAACCCTAATTTAGCAACTTTTGAATCTTGATGAATCTTGAGCAATCCTTTATGAATCATGATCAACCCTTGATAAAATGTTGAATTATCCTTCGAAATGAGAATTTTGACAAAAAATCTTGAGGTTTAACTGTCCATAGGTCACAGTTGACTTTTGGCCTAGCACCGTCGATTTTTGGACCTCTTGAGCAATTGACTGGCCAAACTTTCTCTGCAAGGCTTGAAATTTGACATGGATGAACTTGAGAACCTATTAGGACATTGGGTATCACTTGAGGTCATTTGGATGCAAGGACCTTGATGCAACACAAAACCCTAATTTGAGATTGACTGCCTTAGGAGATGATTTGATTGTCCAACTCTTGAGCAATCTTGAGCCACTTGGAGATTATTCTTGACATGTCTTGAGAAATATGGGAGGGAAAATTTTGGGGTACAAAAAGTATTTTCCTATAATTCTGAGATTTATACGCATGTTTTGTAGTGAAACCGATGCAAGACACCTGACTTTGCATGCAGATGAAATAATTATTGATGGAAAGTATCGACATCTGGCAGATTCACCATAGTGGTCGAAAATTGATAATGATTATCCATATTTTGGAGAAGAAGCAAGAAACCTTCGCTTGGCTTTATCTACTGATGGAATGAACCCGCATGGTCTTCAAAGTATCTCACATACCACATGGCCTATGATTCTTATGATTTATAACCTACCTCCATGGCTATGTATGAAGCGTAAGTACATGATGTTATCTATGTTAATTTCTGGGCCTAAACAACCAGGGAATGACATAGACGTATACTTGACACCTTTGATCGAAGATTTAAAGATTTTGTGGGAGAACGAAGTGGAGGTTTATGATGGATATAGGAACAAAGTTTTAATTTGAGGGCGATATTGTTTGGCACAATTAATGATTTTCCAGCATACATGAGTCTATCTGGGTATAGCATTAAAGGTCAACGTGTGTGTCTTGTTTATGAAGATGGAACCGATACGACGCGTTTGGAACTTTGTCAGAAGAATGTGTTTCTCGGTCATCATAGATTCTTACATTATAAACATCACTACTGTGCATGGAGAAAAGCATTCAATGGAGACACCGAACAACGTAAAGCTCCACCTGCATTGTCAGGTGACCAAATTTTGAAAAGGTGAAAGATATATGTACTCATTTAAGCAAGCCTTTTGCGCATACGGTTGTCAAAGGTGGGTGGAAGAAGAGATCTATTTTTTTTTAATTTCCATATTGGAAGTCTCTATATTTGAGACATTTTCTCGATGTTATGCATATTGAAAAAAATGTATTTGAAAGTGTTATTGGTACGTTACTCATTATTAAAGGAAAGTATAACGATGACCTTAAACAAAGGGAGGACATGTTAAAGATGGGAATAAGAACTGAACTAGGACCCGTGAAGAAAGGAAGCCGAACATATCTACTACCTGCTGCTTTTACTCTATCTAGAAAGGAGAAAAAATATTGTGTAAGTTTCTAAGTGAAGTTAAAGTTCCAAAAGGATACTCTTCAGATATTAGAAGACTTGTGTCTATGAAATACCTCAAGTTAAAGAGTTTAAAGACACATCATTACCATGTTATAATGGAACATTTTCTACCAATAGGTATACGTTCTATTTTTCCATAAAAAGTAAGGAGCGCGATAACTAAGTTGTGTTTTTTCTTTAGGTCAATTTGTAGTAAGGTGATCGATCCTGAGATCTTACCAACATTGCAAAAAGAAATTGTTATTACTTTGTGTGAGCTTGAAATGTATTTTCCTCCCTCATTTTTTGACATAATGGTACATCTAGTTGTTCATCTTGTGAAAGAGACACAGTTGTGCGGACCAACTTATATGAGATGAATGTACCCTGCTGAACGTTATATGAAAGTATTAAAAGGGTACGTGAAAAACCAAAGTCGCCTAGAGGGTTGTATTGTTGAGCGATACATTTTTGAAGAAGCGGTTTAGTTTTGTACTAAATATTTGTCCAAAGTTCAATCCATTGGACTCCCCAAAAGTCATATTTTTGAAAAAAAGGAAGGTAAAAGATTAATTGGAAATAAAATTGTGACAGTATCAAGGGATGAATGGGATCAAGTGCATCTATATGTTCTGCACAATGACAGTGAGGTTGCGCCATATGTTGAAATGCACAAGGATGTACTCTGAGGGTTAAATAAGAATAGAAATGAAAATTGGATAGTACGGGAGCACAATCAAAGTTTTATACCATGGTTTAAGGATCATATTTTTTCAAAGCTTCATTCACATCTCTCTTCAATAACAGAAAGGTTGAGATGTTTGGTGTTGTACCCCAAAATTTTCCCTCTCATTTTATCAAGATTTCCCCTTAGAAGACTCTTTGGAGTCCAGACAGGATTAGGGTTTGCTCAGCTCAAGACATCTCCTTGCACTGATGACCTGAAATTAGGGTTTGAGTTTGCACAAGGATTTTTGGACTTCCAATGCCCCATGTGACTCTCATGCTTCATGTTAGACCTTTAAGATTGCTCATACCAAGTTTCAAGCCTTGAATCAAATTTTTGCCCAGTCAATTCGATAATTGACCTAAAAATCAGCTGTATTAGGGAAAAGTAAAATGTGGCCAATTTAAAGTCAAACCTCATAATTTTTGATCCACATCAACATTATAGACTCATATGAACTATTTGATCAAGTTTGGACCAGAACTCCTCAAGAAATTTGATCAGATCATTAAAAGGGCAAAATGGTCATTTTTAGGATTTTGACTGCAGAAGGGCAATTTCTGATTTTTCACCTAGCCAATGGAAAATTGGGTTCAATAATGTATTCAAGGACTCAATGGCATCATCTTGACCTAATCATAAGGTTCAAAAGATCTCAAATGCATTGGATTGACAGATGAATTTTCCAGTCAACTGATCAAAAATCAATTGTACACTGAAAAAGTCAAACTTTGACTTTTAGGTCAAAATCAAGTGTCAAGGGTCATTTTTCATCAAGATATGTCAAAACATGAAACTTGTTCACCAAGAAACCTAATTTTGAAAATTAGGGTTTAAAATGGAAAATTTTCATAACAAAATTTTTCTAAGTTATGAAAATTTCTTATTTTTTCCCAACTTTTCCCAACTTTTTCACCATGATGCATTTGGATTCAAACAAAACTTCCAACATGAAAGTTTTAGTCCACCACAAAGTCTACAACTTTTTTCACAAAGTTTTTCCAAAAGATGCTTGGATCTCAAGTTATGATTTTGTGAACAAGGGTCCATGAAACTTTTAACTTAGTGAAATTTTGCCCTAATTTAGGCAGGATTTTGACATATCTTCATGGAAATTTTTCACATAGTTCCAAGTGGAATATCAAAATTCCTTTTAAATATGGATTGTAGAGCATGTTACAAGATTTCCAAAATGTCCAAGAACTCTCCCAAATCATTTGTGGTTAGGGAGAATCGAAAGTTTGAAAATGGCATTTTCTCACTTTTGTCCAAGGCATTTTACACCATGCTACAAGTTGCAAATTCTGTCCAAACATGCTTGTACTTGGTTTATAGGTTCTTAAACCCTTCCACACTCAAAAATTGAATGCAAACACATTGGATTAAGGCTTTGTTCTGAGCTTTAGAAGATTACACAAAGGTTTAATCCATTTTTGGCAAAAAGTTAACAATGTCATTTACATAAAGCATGCTTTATGTCAAATTGATTATCTTAAGCCATACACCAAGCCTTTTTCTGCAAACAAAGCTCCCTAATATCAGGAAAGTTCACCAACTTTGTGCAGCTAGAATACAGGCCTGTACAACCTTGGCATGGTCACTTCTCACCTTTTACTTCAAAAACAAGTCTTTGTGCAAAAAGGCCATAACTTTGTAATCTGAGATAACCAAGTCTTTGTAAGATTTCAAACAAGTTTTACACATTTCCTAAGGTCAGAAACACGAGCCCTAAGCCTCTCAAACACCCTCTAACATCAAAACACCAAGTTTTTGTCAAAACATGGCAGGTTCTGCATATTGACTTCCAAAATAAAATCCACTTGTGCGTTTTGCTTGCAACCAGTTCCAACACACTCCATACAACATACCAAAACTATCCCAACCATTCCCAAGCAACTATAACTCCATTTACACACTTCACCATTTTCAAATTCTGAGTTTGCAGGTTGAGTTCTACAAGAAGTTTCAGACCATTTCAAAGCAAGCCAAGCATTGGGAAAGGTCAAGGGAACATCAAGCAAGCTCAAAAGAACCTCAGGCCTCACTGAAAGTTGTTGTATTATCATATTCGAGCTTGACTGAAACAGGTATTTCTCAAACTTCTATCTCCTTATTTAGGAATCATTAGGCTTAGGTTTGTGAAGAAAAAATGTAGTCCTCATTGCCCTTGAGCTACACATATGCATAGAATTCATTTATGTTAACTGAGCTAGGAGTATTTGATAGTTGAACTTTCTGAAAAAACTAGGTCAAGATTTAGGGCTAATGAAATTCTCTCTGGTCTTTGAGAGTTAGATTAAGTTTTTATATGGTTAGAATCATGTGATCAAGAGCTATAACTTTCATGTTTCAAGTTTTTGTTTTTAAGCACAAATGCAGGAGATACGAGTTTGAACATGGAGCGCGCACATAGTTCTATCTCAAGGACAGGGATAAAGTGGAATCTGGGCTGGGCCTGACTTGGCCTTGCTTTTGACACCCCCTAGCTTGCTTTCTACACCCCTTGGCCCATTGTTTTTATTTTTTTATATTTTCTGATTTATTTTACATTTTTTGACTTTTATTTATTTTTCTAAACATTAAAAATTACCAAAAATGTTTTCTTAAATTTTCACATTTTATTTTTGTGATCGGTGGATCTGGAACTGACTGTTTAACGCTGGTTCGCGAAATGTCGCGGAAGCAAGAGTCGCCACCGTCTTTTATTTTCTCCAAATAGAAAGGACAAAAGCACAGAAAAATTCCTTAAAGAGATTGCTCTCGGTTCGGGAGGTAGGTTATAGAAAGGGAAGGTATTAGCACCCTTTCTATCCATGGTTATCCATGGGCTCTTAGATACTTGCTCACTTGTGTTTTCAAAAATGGTTTGTTTGCTTTTCAACTGTGGGTTTTAAAAAGTTTCTTTGAAAATTTCAGTTCGACTCTTGTATCAGTCCTCAAGAGTGTTTGAAAATTTGCTTTTGAAAGCTTTTTGAAAAGGTGTCGGTGTGAAAAGTATTTTTTTGATTTGTTTTGAAATTAGAGCAAGTATCTACGAGAACCTACCTACCCTAAGGAATTCGTCTGTGTAAATGTCCTTTAAAGTAGTGCCATCCCACCATTGAGAGGTAGGTAGCACCACCGTTGGAGGTATTCGGGTCAATTCGAGGGTTCGGGACATGGTGATCACCGGAGTAATGGGAAGACACCTTAGAAGCTACCCTCATGCCAGGTTCCCGGATCATGAGGACTTACTAAGACATCCTCTACTCGACGATCACCTTTCGACGCAAGGCAACAGTGAGGCGTACCCTAGGGGTGGTGTGTGCGATTCGTGTGTCGTTTTCATTTGCATTTATCTTGTCATGTTTTTGGTGTTCTACGCATTGCTTTTATTTGGACATTCATTCTTGCATGCTTTTGATTAACAGTTAAAAATATTTGCGAGGAAAAATAAATCTAAAGCTATTACAAATGGCGCGGGTCCACATCGCCAAAATTAACCAGGACCCGATTTGACAGAAAAATAAATAAATTGAAAGTGCGAGAAGTAATTACAAGGCTTCGGGAGAGGTACATAATTATTTAAATGACATAAAATAAAATATGCGAAGAAACAAGAAATTACGAACGAGGGCGTTGGACCCTTTTGCAAAATTAAATTAACATGATGAAATTAATTAAAAGAAAGAAAGATTTTGTTTTTTTGGTGTTTTTTTAGTATTTTATGACTTAATAGAAAAAAGAAAGAATTAATTAAAATTAACTACTAACCCTAATTCTATTTTATTTTAATTTATTAAGAAAATATTAGAATTAAACCTAAATTAAACCTAATTCTTATATACAATTTTAATTATGAAAATAAAATAAATAATATTATTGTGAAAAAGAAAAATTAAAAGGAATAAAATTATTAATTAAACCTAGTTCTATATTTTTTTTAGATTTTTGTTATGAAAGGAATTAAAATTAAAAACCCTAATTTAAACTAATTAATTACATGCATTTTTTACAAGAAATATTAAAATAAAATATTTATTATATTTTTATCTTTTTTCTGATTTTTTAGGATGTTTTTGTATTTTGTGAAAATAATTAATTAAATTGGACAAATAATAATTAAAAGGAATAAAAAATAATAATACAAAAAAAAAGTAAAGAAAATAAAAAGAATGTGCAAACCTGGGGGTTCAGACCCCAATATGGAGGTTTGGCCTTAGTAATCTGGCCCATTTAGCAAGGCCTGGTGGACTTTTACTGGGCACGTGCAGAGGCGTTGACTCAAGCCTATGGTGCTCATCAATTCTCAGCCTTTGATCTGATCTTCAGGAGCACGTGGATGGCTGGATTAAGAGGTGCATCATGATCCTCAACATAAGCGCTGCACGTGAACGTTAAAGGAAAAATAACATGGAAATTATTGAAGACTTGGGGCTCGAACCCAGGTCATATGCATTGCCAACGTTCACGTTTTCCACTGAAGCGCTTTGTTTATCTGTATATTAATATAACAAATAAATATTATAAAAGAAAATGGTCAATGGCTTTGGAAACGCGCGCGAGATTTAAACAAGCCAATCAGCGTGTGCCACGAAATCGTCTTCTTCGCTATTCCTGAAACACAAAGTATTAAGCAACGGTTTTATACGCGTTTTGTTAGGTGGCTTTTGGGAAAATAGCGATTAGCACTATAGTGTTCATAAATTGATCGCGAGTGTTGCATCTTCTTCGTCCAGTCATGATGATTCTAATGGTAGTGGCCAAAGGTTCCAATTTTTCCTCGTTTCAAAATCCCCAATTTCAAACTCTGCAAACCCTAAAAAACGAACATGGTGTATTTTCCTATAGCGCATGATAATCAAATTAAGGCATATGGTTAGCTTGCAAACACTCCACTGATCATGAATATATAGTCAAAATGCCATGAATGTGCGTAAATGTTAAAACACGATAATGAAAAAAAATGGAAAAAGTGTGACTTCTGGATACCGTTTCACAGCGTTTTGATTGATGTTTTTGATTGGAATACGTCCTATATTGTTCAAGGAAGCTAATGGAATAAGAATTGAGACCTGAATCGCCCTGGAAGGATGTTTTCAGAATTGACTTTTTTAGAGAAAATTTCAAGTTGTCAATGGAGTTTCTTGAGTGGCTGCGCGTGTCTGAACATTAGGGTCGTGTTTAGGCTTTTGTATTGAGCAGATTAGGTCAAGAAAAATCAATCAAATCCATTGCATTCATTGATTTTGGAAATTTGATTTTCAATATCTTTTTTCAATCTTTTCCATGTGTTCTTATGTCAATTATGATCAATTTGCTCCAAATCTTTCCTTATCTGCATCTACACGAAATCTTGAGGCTAAAACATGTATAAAAAGATTGGTTAGGTTAAGTTAAGTATTTTTCATATATTTAAATGATTTAAATGAATTAATATAAATAAAAATTCAAATAAATAAATAAAAAATGAGAAAATACTTCCCTTTGGGCCAAGTGGTCGTGCACATGTCATGGATGATGAATTATGGAAGAAAAATGGGCCCATTAGCAATTTTAGGTCATTTGGATCAATGTTGACTTTTCAAAATATTCAACAATTTCCCAACTTCTACAAGGCATAACTTGCTCAATTTTTAAGCTTTTCTCATGTTCTTGGACATTTTGGAAAGGTCTTTGAGTCCTTTAACCAATGTCTTTGGTCCCATGTCATTTTGATTTACCAATCTCAAGTTATGGCCTTTGACTTAAAGTCCCTTTTTGTTGACTTTTGAAAATGACCTATAATGTTGAAATTGATAACTTTTTGTGAGAGCATTTCTTGGACTTGGAGTATGAAGGTGAGTTGTAGGAAATGTCTTTCTATTCAAAATGAGCTTTGGATAGAATTTTTATGATAATCCATGTGAAAGTTATGCCCTGGTCAATTTCAGTTGACTTTTTCAGCTGTCCAAATAAGGAAACTTTTTGCATTTTGATGATTTTTGAGCCAAGCTTTGAGAATCATGATCAAGCATTGATCAAATGATGTTTGTGGCTTCAAAATGATATGTTGACCAAAAATTTGAACTTTTGACTGTCAAATGACCATTTTGCCCCTACAGTTGACTGTAGTGCAATTAGGGTTTTTGACTGTGCAATTTTGTGCTGAATGCCTTGAAATTTGATATGAGGATACTTGACCATGTTTATAGGCATATGAGACTTGATTGGACCTTTGAAAACTTCACTTTCTTGATCAGTACACAAACCCTAATTTTGACTGTATAGGAGACCTTTGCACTGTGCAACCCTTGGGGAATTTTGAAGCATGACTTGGCAATTTCTTGAAGAATATGGGAGGGCAAATTTTGGGGTACAACAATTTTATTTTTTTATTTTATTTTTGGCATAATATTTAGTTTATTAGGTTTAATATATTTATTTTCTTAAATAAAAACTTATAATTAATACAAAAATATTATTTATTTTTATTTTTATTTATTTATACATATAAAATAATATTGTCATACATATTTTATTTTTTTAACATTTTTGTATATATTTTATTTTATTATACATAAAAAATGAATAAATAAATATTTAGAATATATATATTTTTAAAACTAAACTAGGGTTTCCACCCTTTCAAAAAAAAAATAACCATTAATATTTTTAATATTTTTAGGATATTAAATAATTTATTTTACATACATAAAATAAAATACAAAAACATTTTTTGCATATTTATAATATATTTCATATTTAAATAATTGTCAATTTATTATTTGTACAATGAATTCAATTTGGTTGTAATAGTTGAATTAGGGTTTTATTTTCTTGCAAATATCCCCCTATTCAAACTTGTATCCCTCTCCCCATATCAATGTTGTAATAGTTGTAGATTTACTTTTACGCATTTTATTGCTTTCAAATATGTACGATAGTAAAAACTAGGGTTTGTATGCAAAGAACCAAAACCAAACAAATAGCATGACTAAACACAAGACAAAATGCATGAAAAATGACAACACAATGCACACAAGCATCTCTAGGGTTTCACCCACTTGTTTCCTTAAAAAACATGGCCATGGTATGTATGCTAGGTATCTTGGCAAAATCAAAATCAAAATAAAAGATCATAGTCCCTCGATGATGCTATCTTGGTTGCCTATACAAAATGATCTAGTCCCTCAAAAACTTGCTAAGATACTTAGCACCATTGCTATCATGGTTATATGATGACCCGCACTCGTCCCGTTTAACATCCAAACACAAGGTTTTTTACCAAATACAATGGTAAAACAACAATGTCAAAGGGTTAAAAAGTGTAGGAAAGATCTTTGAGTAGGGTAGACAATTCCTAGTTACTTGATCAAACTTGCAAAACATCCTTGCTATTTTCAAAAACACACAACAAAATTTCAAAACAATTTCCCAAAACAAACTTTCAAACATTGAAACATTTTTTTTTAAAATACAAACACCTTTGTATACATTCAAACAAGAATCATTACAAAGGTTTCCTAAACAAAGGCCTCTTTTAAAAATATTTTCAAAACCACACACAAAGTACCATTTTAAATAATTGAAAAGCAAAAGCAAGTGATCTAAACAAGTAACTAAGAGCCCATGGATAACCATGGATGAAAAGGGTGCTAGCACCTTCCCTTTTCATAATCTACCCCCCGAACCCAAGAAAACATCTCAAAGGTCTTTCTTGTGATTTTTAACCTTTCCTTTGGATAAAATAAAAATTCGGTGGCGACTCTTGCTAAACCGAAACATTTGCGAACACAAACGCAAAACCTCAAGTTAATTCTTCCACCGTATCACAACACTGGCGACTCTGCTGGGGAATGTTAACTAAAAGTGGGGTTACCTTAGGGTTTAGATCACCTTTACATGCTTACCTTGATTGCTTTGATTGCTTTACATTTGGTTCTATTGTTTGGGTTTGAATCCTCTACCCGGATTTGGGAAACATTCATAGGTAAATAGCAATATGTTGTGTAAACTGTGCGGGGTATACCGACATGGTTAAAGCAATAGCTATATTAGTGCGACATATTTGTGGGTACCGGTAGCCTTTGAGTCAATCAAAGAGAATATTGGGACGCTGAGTGATGTCATGAAGCACTAATGGACTTTTAGAACCTTTACTTGACCATCTTGTCCTTTTTAGGGGTAGTGAGATGACCGGCTTTGGTGCAGTCTGAAGTTGGTAGATACTCGATACTACACTCATTGAGGATTGTTTTCTTGGAATATTTCGGTCGCCAATAAAGTGGCTAAACTGAAACAATGAACACATAAAATAATCCAGTGATATTGAGCTCCTTAGAACCCGGTTACTATTTATAGGACAGGTTGAGCCAACTAAACTTCAAGAGGGTACTTACCTATGAAACCCCATGCAAGCCTGAAACTAGGAACTTGTGTGATTTGCTTGTACATATACTTGTGCATAACATCATGAACATCATGAAGCATCATATGCATCCACTAACCATTTCAAGGATTTTGGATCTTCATCTTTGTTCTTGTTTTGTAGGTTATGGAATCACTTCGCAGGAAAATAATCCAAGTCAACCTTGTGAGAATTCCTCCTCTACTCAAAGAGCTTGCTTCCAAGATTCCAGAATATTCTCCATTCACTGAAAGACATGGTAGACTTCTCAACTTGGTCAACTCCAACATTGAAGAAGACATGGTGAAAGTTCTCTTCCAGTTCTTTGACCCCCTACTCCATTGCTTCACATTTCCTGATTACCAGTTAGTGCCTACTTTGGAGGAATTTTCTCAACTCCTGAGGATTCCTATTCTCCATCAACTACCCTACAATGGTACGGAAAGAGATCCAAAGCCTGAAGATGTTGCTCAAGCCCTAAACTTGCAACCATTTGATATCATAGGTCATTGGGAAACCAGAAGTGGTGTCAAGGGTTTCTTGGCAAAGTTTCTGTTTGAGAAAGCTCAAGAATGCTGGAATTCTCTAGATCTGCAAGCTTTTGAGGAGATTGTAGCTCTTCTCATCTATGGGTTGGTCTTGTTCCCAAACCCTAACCAGCTTATAGATGTGAATGCTGTCAAGATTTTCCTATCTCGCAACCCAGTGCCTATAATTCTTGGGGATATCCTCCACTCATTTCACACTCGAATAATGAGGAAGAGAGGTGTTCTCATGTGCTTTACTCCTCTTCTAGCAAGGTGGTTTATTTCTCACCTTCACCAATCAGTCTTGAAGAATGAGCAAGGTTTGAGGTGGTCACAATGATTGATGACTCTTACACATTAAGATGTTCATTGGTGTTCTCGATCCAGAGAAAATGTTACCATCATTGATCATTATGGGGAATTCCCTAATGTCCCTCTACTTGGCATTAGGGGAGGCATTACCTACAATCCCTGCTTAGCTCTGAGACAGTTTGGGTATGCCCGAAGGGATGGCCCACATGACATGCTGATTCCAAACTTGGTTTTTGACTTCGACAACGACATTCAAGGACTTCGACAAAGGTTCATCCGAGCTTGGAGGATGCCTAACAAGGTGGACAGTAAGACCTTGGGACACAATAATTCCATCCCCCTTGAGCCTTACCTCAAGTGGGTACGAACCCGCGCCCAAAGTCTTATGATGCCTTACCCCTACATTCTCCCTGTGATCAAAGAGCCTGTTATGGAAGGAGAGGTTCCATACACCCTCTTACATCCTGACAAGCCAACATCACTAGAAGATTTGCAAAGGAGTTGGATACAGCTCAAGGGAGAACGCGATACGTTTGAAGCCCAATTCTACGCCAGTGAGAAGAAGGTTTTGGAACTTACTCATCAACTTCATGAAGAGCAGACTCTCAACACCTACATTGTACCAAAAAGGATGTGCAACGTCTTTTTACATTAGAATTTTGTATTATTTTTCCCATGGGGCATTTATGTACTAACAAATTCTATCTTATTAATATGACATGTGTTCCTTTTTGTTTACAACAAATTTTAATTTTTGAATCCTTGAATGCATTACATGAATACATTTCATTCATCATATGCATAAACAGGTATTCACACCAGGTTTCCTTATCTCTCTGCTGTTTATCTTAGCAAGATAAATATAGAGCAGACGGTCAAAGATTTGCAAGCGCAAAATTCACAGTTCCAACAACTACTCATGATCTTGGGAAAGGGTCAGGAGGATCTTAAAGCTCTGTTAGAGAAGGAAAAGGAAAAAGAGAAAAAGAAAAAGAAGAGAGTTGGTGTGGCTACTTTGGGTAGAAGATTTGAAGGTCAAGCTAGAAGGGTCCTGGATTTCCCCTCAACATCTGATGAAGGGGTAGGAAAAGGAAAGGGAGCTGCAGTACCATCTGAGTCTGAGGAAGAAGAAGAGAAGGAGGATGAAGACTATTCTGAACAGCAGTATCCTTCTGCAGATGAGAAATACAAGAATCTGGAAGAGCGTTTGGCAGCCATGGAGGTGCAGAGGGTGCCTGGGCTGGATTTCAAAGAGTTAGGATTGGTTTCTGGGGTTGTCATTCCCCCCAAGTTTAAAGTGCTTCTTTTTGCTAAGTAAGATGAGGTGTCTTGCCCAAAGATGCACCTACGGTCTTACGTCAGAAAAATTCAACCTCATTCTTCTGACAAAGACCTGTGGGTCCACTTTTTTCAGGATAGTTTGTCGGGGACGCAATTGGATTGGTTCTACCAAGTAGAGAGGTATGACGTGCATAATTGAGAGGATTTGGCTGCTGCCTTTTATAGATAATATCAATATAATGCGGACTTAGCACCAACCCGTACTCAATTACAGAGTATGTGCATGGTCTCAAGTGAAGGTTTTAAAGAGTATGTGCAGAAATAGAGAGACTTGGCGGGGCGAGTGCAACCACGTCTATCTGAGAGGGAGCTAGCTGATATGTTCTTGGGGACTCTGTCAGGTCCATTCTTCAATCACCTGATAGGAAGTTCGTCTGCGGGGTTCACCGAGTTGATTCTAACTAGTGAGAGAGTTGAAGCCGGAATCAAGAGCGGTAAAATTCAAAAAGATGCATCTGCTTCCGCTGCTATCAAAAATCCTTTTCCAGCAAAGAAAGAAGTCTCAGCTGTCTACTCCCAAAGAGGTCAAGGAAGAGTTGAGCACCGGCCAGCGGTGGGGACCGTAATGATTCAGAAGTCTGCAGCTGATCAGCCCAGAAACAATCAACCCAGAACCAACCAAGCAAGAGTGGAAAGGCCTGTAAGGAAATTCACCCAGATAAACATGACTCCTGCTCAGGTTCTACCCCATATCTTGAAGTTAAAACTTACAACCTTGAAAGAGGCACCGAAGAATACGAATACAAATTCTCCGTACTACCATTCAAATGCCAAGTGTGCTTATCATTCAGGGAGTATAGGGCACGACACCAACAATTGTTAGGCCCTCAAGAATAAGATTCAGGATTTGATAGATGCTAAAGAAGTGGATTTGATAGTGCACCAGAATGCCAAGGCATGGCCACAATGCCCATGCTGTTGAAGAAGATCTATTTGTTGCTACTGTTGATGATTTAATGACCCCGTTACCGATAATCAAGCTAAATTTGTTAAAGGCTGGGATTTTCCCAGGTTGTGAAGAAGATTGCTACCTTTGTTCATCCTTACCAACCGACTGTCTGTTGTTGAAGTTAGGCATCCAGCGCCTAATGGATAACCAAGAAATCCTTTTTGAAAAGACTTCTGTTACACCGACTCCTGTCAATGATGTTTCAATAATTACTATATCCGCAAATCTTTCCAAGGTCTCCAAAAGACCTGTTAAGATTACATCTGATCTGAAGATTGTACCTTTGAAGATAACTATGCCGGAGCCCATCTCGTACAAGTCCAACAAATCAATACCGTGGAACTATGGTGGAGAGATCTTCTACCACGGTATTAAACAAATTGAATCAGCTGAAGAGAGTTTAGATGAAGAGACTTCCGACATTGGAAATATTAATGGAACGAGTAAAATCACCTGCAGTGGAAGAATTTTCTCTCCGGAGATTTCCCCTCCAAAGGCAATCTTCGGACCCTCAACTGCTCCTTAGGTTACCCCTGTACCAATCAACATATCTGAGAGAACTCCAGTTATTAAAGAAGTTGTAACTCTTGTGGTTGTCCCCTCTGCTGCTGCTGATGATAGAGGGAAAGGGATCCAAGAAGCGCCCGTCAGGACGAGGGCTCAGCCATTGGTAATCCCTGAGACCTCTCAAAAAGAAATGGAATAGATTTTGAAAATAATCAAGAAAAGCGATTATGATGTTGTGGAGCAACTGGGGAAAACCCCCTCAAAGATTTCTATGTTAGCCCTGCTGATTTGTTCCGAAGTTCACGCTAAAGCTTTGATCAGATTCTTGAAGACGGCCCACGTTCCTCAGGAAACCTCCGCGGATCAGTTCTAGGAATGTGTAGCTAGCATAAAAGATGACAATGGTCATGGGTTCTCCGATGCTGATTTAACATCTAAATGGAGAAAGAATAATGACGCTTTGCATGTCTCGGTGGAATGCTGAGGGACTACTCTAGCACACGTTTTGGTTGATACTAGGTCGTCTTTAAATGTCTTGCTGAAGAAAGCCTTGGATAGACTGGACTATGAAGGCCTAACCCTGAAGCCCAGCAATATCATTGTCAGAGCCTTTGATGGTTCTAAAAGGATGGTCCACGGGGAGGTGGACATCCCGATTAAAGTGGGAATTGAAACCTTTAACTCCACATTCTATGTGATGGACATCCGTCCATCCTATTCTTGCTTGTTAGGAAGACCCTGGATTCACAATGCTGGGGCCGTCACTTCTTCTCTGCACCAAATGCTCAAGTACCCAGTCCAGGGAAAAATTATAAGAGTTCATGGTGAAGAGGAGTACATGATAAGCCATCTAAATTCTTTACGCTATGTGGAATTGGATGGTGAATTCATCGAGACCCCCTTTCATCACTTTGAAGAGGTTTCTCCTGAATTTGCAGCAACCAAGACAATGTCCCTCGTACCTGCAATTACCAAACCTGTGCCTCGGATGTCATCC
Organism: Vicia faba; assembly: GCA_948472305.1. Lineage (NCBI taxonomy): Eukaryota > Viridiplantae > Streptophyta > Magnoliopsida > Fabales > Fabaceae > Vicia > Vicia faba. Next base: position 375,181,814 of record OX451738.1, read on the forward strand.
CTCAAAGATGCAAAGGATGTGATTGAAGAAGGAGAAAACACAATCTGGGGTCACCTACCAGACTTTCCTTTCAAATCTGATAAATTCGGCTTGGGTTTCACTGCTTCTGCGCAAAAGGATGTACGCCGCTCTCGGGCTGGAGGACCACCAGTGAAGATCACCCATCATGGATTCAGTGCTTTGGAGGATGGTGAAGAGGAGAGCAATCTGGAAGACTGGATTTTCCCTACTGTTAAAGGAGGACTGTGTAATTGGGAGGAAAAAGACTTTGTTCCCATTACTTTCATAAATAAGTAATTTATCTTTCAAACATTTCTGTTGGTTTGTAATAATTCTTAAACAATTCGTACACTTTAAGCCTTGTGCCTTACCCGAGGTACATAGGTCCATTTGTAAGGGTTTCATTTTTCATCTTCATATGCCATTTTAATGAATCATGGACGTTTTCACATATAAACTTTTGTGTTCATTTTCTTTCTTTTTACATTTTATTTGTTTAAAGGTGGTTATCCCTTACACACACCCACACTCACAAATGCATGTACCCTTCCATTCCGGATTCCATGGGTAACAATTCTGCTATGACCTTCAGTGACTCTAAAGATTTGGTCTACCATGCCGAATACGAAGGTGATGAAGACTGTGAAGTACCGGGAGAATTGGCTAGACTGTTACAACAGGAAGAAATGGCTATTCTACCACATGAGGAGCTGTTAGAGACAATCAACTTGGGTACTGTTGAAGACAGAAAAGAAGTCAGAGTGGGTGCCAACCTAGAGCCAAGTGTCAAGAAGCGCTTGATTCAACTGTTGAATGAATATGTTGAGATCTTCTCCTGGTCTTACAAAGACATGTCGGGACTCAATACAGATATTGTGGTTCACCGTCTCCCTACTAGAGAAGACGTTCCACCAATTAAACAGAAAGTTTGCCGAATGAGGCCCGACATGTCTGAAAAGATCAAAGTTGAAGTGATGAAGCAGTTCAATGCTGGATTTCTTGCTGTTACTTCCTATCCACAATGGGTTGCTAACATTGTGCTCGTGCCCAAGAAGGACGGAAAAGTGAGAATGTACGTGGATTACAGAGACTTAAACAGGGCTAGCCCTAAAGATGACTTTCCACTTCCGCACATTGACATCTTGGTTGACAATACAGCTCAACACAAGGTATTTTCTTTCATGGATGGATTTTCAGGTTACAACCAGATTAAAATGGCCCCTGAAGACATAGAGAAAACTACTTTTGTTACGCAGTAGGGTACATTCTGCTATAAAGTGATACCATTTGGACTGAAGAATGTCGGGGCAACCTATCAACGCGCCATGGTAGATTTGTTTCATGACATGATACATCATGAGATTGAAGTCTACGTAGACGACATGATAGCCTGTTCACAGATAGAAGAAGAACACCTCGACCATCTGCAAAAGCTGTTTGTCAGGTTGAAAGAGTACAAGCTCAGACTGAACCCTAACAAGTGCACTTTCAGAGTCAGGTCCGATAAACTCTTGGGTTTCATAGTCAGCAACAAAGGCATCGAGGTTGATCCTGCCAAAGTCAAAGCTATACAAGAAATGCCTGCCCCTCACACTGAGAAGGAGGTCAGAGGTTTCTTGGGACGCCTAAACTACATTGCAAGGTTCATTTCTCACCTAACATCTACTTGTGAGACAATCTTCAAGCTGTTGAAGAAAGATCAGGTGGTTAAATGGAATGATGACTGTCAAGTTACTTTCGATAAATCAAGGAGTATTTGCTAGAACCTCCTATCTTAATGCCTCCCGTCGAAGGAAGACCACTAATCATGTATCTGACCGTCCTAGAGAATTCAATGGGGTGCGTACTGGGCCAATATGACGAGTCTGGCCGAAAAGAGCATGCCATTTATTACCTTAGCAAAAAGTTTACCGACTGTGAGACTCGCTACTCACTGCTCGAGAAAACTAGTTGCGCTTTGGTATGGGATGATCGCCGGCTAAGACAGTATATGTTACTCATACCGCTCTACTGATATCTAAAATGGATCTGATCAAGTACATCTTTGAGAAGCCTGCTTTATCTGGAAGAATACCTAGATGGCAGATGATCCTGACTGAACACGATATCCAGTACACGACCCAAAAAGATATAAAAGGGAGTGTACTAGCTGACCATCTGGCTCATCAGGCTGTCGAAGATTACCAATCCATGAAGTTCGACTTGCCCGCGAAGAAATTATGATATTAGACAACATTGAAGATAACGGACCATATGACGGACCTGAACAAGGATCCCGATGGACCCTGTACTTTGATGGTGCCTCCAATGCACTTGGTAACAGTATCGGTGTTGTGCTCATTTCTCCACAAGGTTGCCATACACCTTTCACCTCCAGACTCTGCTTCAACTGCACCAACAACATGGTCGAGTATGAAGCTTGCATCTTTGGTCTCAGGGCTGCAATAGACATGGGAATCAAATCTTTAGTTGTGTTTGGAGACTCAGCTTTGGTCATCAGTCAGATCAAAGGAGAGTGGGACACTAAGCATCACAACCTCATCCCTTACAAAGAACATGTCCTGACATTGTTACCACATTTCGAGCAGATTACCTTTGAGCATTTCCCGCGAGAAGAAAATCAGCTAGCAGATGCTCTAGCTACAATGTCTTCCATGTTTAAACTTAACTGGGATAATGAGGCTCCCCAAATCTCCATCGAGCGTATGAACGAACCTGCACATTATCACGAGATTAATACCGAAGAAGTAGTGGACCGACCTTGGTTTCACGAAGTCAAAAGGTATCTCGAGGCACAAGAATACCCTGAAGGAGCTTCAGTCAATGACAAAAAGTTCTTGAGGAGGTTTTCAGCGAAGTTCTTCCTGAGCAATGGTATCCTATACAAGCGCAATCATGATTGCATTCTGCTCCATTATGTGGACAAGGTTGAAGCTTAGCAGATCATGGCTGAACTGCACAATGGTACCTTTGGCACCCATTCAAGCGGACATACGATGGCTAAGAAGATTCTACGGGCAGGCTATTACTGGTCTACCATGGAAGCTGATTGTCATCTACATTCCAGGACTTGTCACAAATGCCAAATCTATGCGGACAAGGTACACATACCTCCAGTTCCTATCAATGTCTTAACATCTCCTTGGTCGTTCGCGATGTGGGGAATCGACATGATTGGAGAGATCTAGCCTACAACATCCAATGGACACCGCTTCATTCTGGTGGCCATTGATTACTTCACCAAGTGGGTCGAAGCAGCTTCCTTCACATCTGTCACAAAGAATTTTGTTGCCTGGTTCATCAAGAAGAACCTCATTTTCCGGTACGGTATCCCTGATAGGATCATCACTGACAATGGTACAAACCTGAACAACACTATGATCACAGCTTTGTGCGAACAGTTCCAGATTCAACATCACAATTCATCTCCCTATTGGCCAAAGATGAACGGTGTTGTCGAAGTTGCGAACAAAAATATCAAGAAGATTATACCAAAGATGACAGTCACCTACAAGGACTGGCATGAGATGTTACTGTTTGCTCTTCATGGGTACCTTACCACAACACGTACATCAACTGGGGAAACACCTTATTCTTTGGTATACTGCATGGAAGCTGTTTTACCTATTGAGGTTCAGATTCCCTCCTTGAGAATCATGAAGGATGCTGGTTTGAGTGAAGACGATTGGATTCAGACCCGGCTTGATCAACTTAACTTGATTGACAAAAAGCGACTTACTGCTGTTTTCCACAGTCAGACGTATCAAAAACGAATTATCAAAGCTTTCAACAAGAAAGTCAGACGCCATATATATCAAGTCGGGGACATTATAATCAAGCGGATCGTCTTGCCGCAAAGTGATCCCAGGGGAAAATGGACTCCTACTTACGAAGGACCATTTGTGATCAAAAACACATTTTCTGGTGGGGCAATGATATTAACCACCATGGAAGGCGATGACTTGCCGCACCCTGCGAATGCAGACATAGTCAAAAGATACTACGCATAAATGACCCGGCAAGTTGAAAACCCGAAAAGGAGACTTGGGCAAAAAAGGGGCATCCCGGTGAATTGAAAACCCGAAAGGGCGGTTCAGGCAAAATTAGGGATAAATAAAAAAAAATCTATACACCTGGCAAGTTGAAAACCCGAAAGGGCGACTTGGGCAAAAAAGGGTTTCCCGGTGGATCGAAAACCCGAAAGGGCGGTCCAGGCAAAAGTTAGGGAATTAAAGCGCATGCCTATGTCTCATCGGATCACTTTAAGGACAATCTCTTCACTGACAAGATCCAGGCTTCTGATCAACTCAATCATCTTCGGACAAAGCAGCGAATGGACAGGATATTTAGAGTTACGAAGGCTATAGCAGAATGGGAACCCCATGGAATTTTTACACAGAGCCATCTTTCTTTGTATAAATTTTTCTCATTTTTTATGACAACATTCTCTTACTAGGATGTTTGTCTCCTTTCTACAAAATACTTACACAAAGTTAATACAAAGATACTTCAAAGTGCAGAAAACTATTTTCCTTTTCTTCTTTTTTACACTCGTGTTTTATTTGAAAACGTCCAATGATTTATTAAATGAGCATATGCATTTGAATATAATCACTGTTTACAAATAAACGAAATGTGGAAGAATAATTACTGACAGGTTGAAAGTATAGGAAGACGTCTTTAGGCTATTCCAAGAGAAATCCCCTGCAGTACATCATCTAGATCCCCAGCGGAGCTAAAACCTTGAAATACATATCCCCAACGGAGTTAAATTTCAAAATCCCCATCAGAGTTAAAACTTCAAACTCCCAATCCTCAACGGAGCCAAAGACTTTGAACTACAGACCCTCAGCGAAGATGAAACCTTCTTCCCCAACGGAGTCAGATTCCAACTATCAATCGACAGTGGAAACCATCCAGTTTTCCCCAGATTCCCCAGCAAGTTGTCTTAAAATCTGAGAATCAACCAGATAATAGTTAACTTTTGCTTTATCCCCAACATATTGAAGATTCTCATTCTTGAATCCCCAGTAGATTGGCATACAACCCAAGCTCCTGAAGTCCCCAACAGAATGAAGATTCTCATTCTTGGATCCCCAGTAGATTGGCATACAACCCAAGCTCCTGTTATCTCCAACAGAATGAAGATTCACATTCTTAAAGTGACATACAACCTAAACTCCTGAACTTTTTCCAAACAGGAATAAGCTTTTCCCCAGATTCCTGAACTTACCCTCCAGCAGGATAGCTACTCCCCACAGATTTTTTCATCCTCTAACAGAGTGAAGATTCTCATTCTTGTTTCCCCGATAAAGTTGCCTTAACCTTCTTTACTACCCAGCATGAATTTGTCAGAATTTTCAGTCCCACGCAGATCGAAGATTCTCATTCTTGACTCCTCAGCATAAAGTCCCCAAGGATGCAAATTCCTCTAGCCGAATGAAGATTCTCATTCTCATTTCCCCGCAGAAGCCATCAGAGCCTTCCTTATTCTCCAATAGATCAAGGTTTTCCTATTGTTTGATCCCCAGTAGAGATCTCCAGAATTTTCCTTATTCCCCAGCGGAGTAAGGATTCTCATGGTGTAATCCCCAGGAAGTCGTGAGAGATTCTCACATCGCTACAGAAGTTGTCAAAGTTTTTGATAATCCCCGCGAGTTGTCAAGGATTCTCTATCCCCAAGCAGTCAACAAGGATTTCTTATCTTCATCAAATAAAGATTGTGAATCTCCTACAACGGTCAAGGATTTATTTTCCCTGACAGCAGTCAAGGATTTTACTATCTCTAGCCATCAAGGATTTATTTTCCTCAGCAAGACAGCTAATCAGCTTACATGCGCATACATTACATTCATATATCATAAACATTGATAAATCACATTTATTGCATCATACATTTCATGCAACATAACTTGTGTTTCAGCTAACATTTTACCCTTTTTAGGATAAGATTAAAAGCTACCTTTAACAAATATTCAAAGATTTCAGATACAGTACAAATACACTCCAGGCACGGAAGTCATTATGCTACTCATTCAGATTATATTTCAGATGCACTCCAAACATGGATGCCATTCTGGCCCTTACACCAGAAGTTTGATTCTCCCCAGTGCAGTCGCCACGGAAGTCATTCTATCACTTATTCAGATCCCAGTTACAGTTTCAGATACACTCCAGACACGGAAGTCATTCTGCTACTCATACATATCTCAACTTCAGATACAATCCAGATACGCTCCAGACACGGTTGCCATTCTGTCACTCATTCAACTTTTTCCCCAGCTCAGAGATGCTCTAGACACGGAAGCCCTTTTATCGCTTATTCAGATTTCAGATTCAGATACAATACAGATACACTCCAGACGCAGAAGTCATTCTGTTATTCATTCAGATTCTTATACAGTTACGGCTCGGATACGCTCTAGACACGGACGCCATTCCATTGCTCATACAGACTCAGTCTCCAGATACAACTCAGATACGTTCCAGATACGGATATCATTCTGATGTTCATTCTCCTGATTTTCAACAAACATTCTTGGATGGAATCTTTAAGCCCATCTCCGACAAGATTTTGTCACCTCTCTAAATGGCATCTTTAAGCCCATTCCCTCAACTACATTTTGACGAGTGCAAATTTACGGGCACTCTAGTGTCCAATCATCTTTTACCTTCGAGTCACGAACGGTAAAATTCGTCAATCTAACTCTTCAGGTCCAAGAAGATTGAACAAGGGAAGCTGTTGTACCCCAAAATTTTCCCTCTCATTTTATCAAGATTTCCCCTTACAAGACTCTTTGGACTCCAGACAGGATTAGGGTTTGCTCAACTCAAGACATCTCCTTGCACTGATGACCTGAAATTAGGGTTTGAGTTTGCACAAGGATTTTTGGACTTCCAATGCCCCATGTTACTCTCATGCTTCATGTTGGACCTCTAAGATTGCTCATACCAAGTTTCAAGCCTTGAATCAAATTTTTGCCCAGTCAATTGGACAGTTGACCTAAAAACCAGTTGTATTGGGGAAAAGTCAATTGTAGCCAATTTACAGTCAAACCTCATAATTTTTTATCCACATCAACATTATAGACTCCTATGAACCATTTTATCAAGTTTGGACCACAACTACTCAAGAAATTTGATCAGATCATCAAAAGGGAAAAATGGTCATTTTTAGGATTTTGACTGCAGAAGGGCAATTTTTGATTTTTCACCTAGCCAATGGCAAATTGGGTTCAAGAATGGATTAAAGGACTCAATGGCATCATCTTGACCTAATCACAAGGTTCAAAAGATCTCAAATGCATTGGATTGACAGATGAATTTTTCAGTCAACTGATCAAAATCAATTGTACACTGAAAAAAGTCAAACTTTGACTTTTTGGTCAAAATAAAGTGCCAAGGGTCATTTTTCATCAAGATATGTCAAAGCATGAAACTTTTTCACCAAGAAACCTAATTTTGAAAATTAGGGTTTAAAATGGAAAATTTTCATAACTTAGAAATTTTCTAAGTTACGAAATTTTTTTTCCCAACTTTTCCAAACGTTTTCACCATGATGCATTTGGATTCAAATAAAACTTCCAACATGAACGTTGTAGTCCTCCACAAAGTCTAAAACATTTATTCACAAAGTTTTTCCAAAAGATGCTTGGATCTCAAGTTATGATTTTGTGAACAAGGGTCCATGAAACTTTTAACTTAGTGAAATTTTGCCCTAGTTTAGGCAGGATTTTGACCTATCTTCATGGTAATTTTTCACATAGTTCCAAGTGGACTCTCAAAATTCCTTTCAAATATGGATTGTAGAGCATGTTACAAGCTTTCCAAAATGTCACAGAACTCTCCCAAATCATTTGTGGTTAGGGAGAATCGAAAGTTTGAAAATGGCATTTTCTCACTTTTGTCCAAGGCATTTTACACCATGCTACAAGTTGCAAATTCTGTCCAAACATGCTTGTACTTGGTTTACAGGTTCTTAAACCCTTCCACACTTAAAAATTGAATGCAAACACATTGGATTAAGGCTTTGTTCTGAGCTTTAGAAGATTACACAAAGGTTTAATCCATTTTTGGCAAAAATTTAACAATGCCATTTACATAAAGCATGCTTTATGTCAAATTGATTATCTTGAGCCATACACTAAGCCTTTTGCTGCAAACAAAGATCCCTAATATCAGGCAAAGTTCACCAACAATTTGCAGCTAGAATACAGGCTTGTACAACCTTGGCATGGTCACTTCTCACCTTTTACTTCAAAAACAAGTCATTATGCAAAAAGGCCATAACTTTGTAATCTGAGATAACCAAGTCTTTGTAAGATTTCAAACAAGTTTTACACATTTCCTAAGGTCAGAAACACGAGCCCTAAGCCTCTCAAACACCCTCTAACATCAAAACACAAGTTTTTGTCAAAACATGGCAGGTTCTGCAGATTGACTTCCAAAACAAAATCCACTCGTGCATTTTGCTTACAACCAGTTCCAACACACTCCATACAACATACCTAAACTATCCCAACCATTCCCAAGCCACTGTAACTCCATTTACACACTTCACCATTTTCAAATTCTGAGTTTGCAGGTTGAGTTCTACAAGAAGTTTCAGACCATTTCAAAGCAAGCCAAGCATTGGGAAAGGTCAAGGGAACATCAAGCAAGCTCAAAAGAACCTCAGGACTCACTGAAAGTTGTTGCATTGCCATATTCGAACTTGACTGAAATATGTATTTCTCAAACTTCTATCTCCTTATTTAGGAATCCTTAGGCTTAGGTTTGTGAAGAAAAAATGCAGTCCTCATTGCCCTTGAGCTGTACATATGCATAGAATTCATTTATGTTAACTGAGCTAGGAGTATTTGATAGTTGAACTTTCTGAAAAAACTAGGTCAAGATTTAGGGCCAATAAAATTCTCTCTGGTCTTTGAGAGTTATATTAAGTTTTTTATATGGTTAGAATTGTGTGATCAAAAGCTATAACTTTCATGTTGCAAGTTTTTGTTTTTAAGCACAAATGCAGAAGATACGAGTTTGAACATGGAGCACGCGTATAGTTCTGTCTCAAGGACAGGGATGAAGTGGAATCTGGGCTGGGCCTGACTTGGCCTTGCTTTTGACACCCCCTAGCTTGCTTTCTGCCCCCCCTTGGCCCATTATTTTTTTTTTATATTTTCTCATTTATTTTACATTTTCTGACTTTTATTTATTTTTCTAAAAATTAAAAATTACCAAAAAAGTTTTCTTAAATTTTCACATTTTATTTTATTTTTTTATTTTATTTTTGGCATAATATTTAGTTTATTAGGTTTAATATATTTATTTTCTTAAATAAAAACTTATAATTAATACAAAAATATTATTTATTTTTATTTTTATTTATTTATACATATAAAATAATATTGTCATACATATTTTATTTTTTAACATTTTTGTATATATTTTATTTTATTATACATAAAAAATGAATAAATAAATATTTAGAATATATATATTTTTAAAACAAAACTAGGGTTTCCACCCTTTCAAAAAAAAAAAAACCATTAATATTTTTAATATTTTTAGGACATTAAATAATTTATTTTACATACATAAAATAAAATTCAAAAACATTTTTTGCATATTTATAATATATTGCATATTTAAATAATTGTCAATTTATTATTTGTACAATGAATTCAATTTGGTTGTAATAGTTGAATTAGGGTTTTATTTTCTTGCAAATATCCCCCTATTCAAACTTGTATCCCCCTCCCCATATCAATGTTGTAATAGTTGTAGATTTACTTTTACGCATTTTATTGCTTTCAAATATGTACGATAGTAAAAACTAGGGTTTGTATGCAAAGAACCAAAACCAAACAAATAACATGACTAAACACAAGACAAAATGCATGAAAAATGACAACACAATGCACACAAGCATCTCTAGGGTTTCACCCACTTGTTGCCTTAAAAAACATGGCCATGGTATGCATGCTAGGTATCTTGGCAAAATCAAAATCAAAACAAGAGATCATAGTCCCTCGGTGACGCTATCTTGGTTGACTATACAAAATGATCTAGTCCCTCAAAAACTTGCTAAGATACTTAGCACCATTGCTATCATGGTCATACGATGACCCGCGCCCGTCCCGTTTAACATCCAAACACAAGGTTGTTTACCAAATACAATGGTAAAACAACAATGTCAAAGGGTTAAAAAAGTGTAGGAAAGATCTTTGAGTAGGGTAGACAATTCCTAGTTACTTGATCAAACTTGCAAAACATTCTTGCTATTTTCAAAAACACACAACACAATTTCAAAACAATTTCCCTCAACAAACTTTCAAACATTGAAATATTTTTTTTAAAAGACAAACACCTTTGTATACATTCAAACAAGAATCATTACAAAGGTTGTCTAAACAAAGGCCTCTTTTCAAAATATTTTCAAAACCACACACAAAACACCATTTCAAACAATTGAAAAGCAAAAGCAAGTGATCTAAATAAGTAACTAAGATCCCATGGATAACCATGGATGAAAAGGGTGCTAGCACCTTCCCTTTTTCATAATCTACTCCCCGAACCCAAGAAAACATCTCTAAGGTCTTTTCTATGCTTTTTGACCTTTCCTTTGGATAAAATAAAAAGTCAGTGGCGACTCTTGCTAAACCGAAACATTTTCAAACACAAACGCAAAACCTCAAGTCAATTCTCCCACTGTATCACATTTGGCATATGGTCCAAGTTTGCATGTGTTTTCTTATAGCGCATACGCAATTAATGGATACACCTTTTGTACCAAAGAACAAGATGATAAAAGTACTATGCAAAATAGTGGTGTCACCATGCTTGTGAAGCAATGCACATTTCAAGTATGAAGGACCTAAACCCCAAATTTGCAAATTTGTTATATTTTGGGGTTATCGAGCATATTTGGGTGTTTGATTATGAGAAGTTTCAGATTTCTATCTTTGGTTGCAAGTGGGTAAGTAGTAGTGGCATATGAGTGGATAAGTCAGAATTTTTTCAAGTGGATCTTAATCGGGAGGGGTACAAAGATGAGCCTTTTATTCTAGCCTATCAAGCTAAATAAGTGTTCTATGTCACTGACCCGGCGAGTACAAAATGGTCTATAGTGCTTTTATCTAACAACGTGGTTGATGATAAAAGAGTAGAACAAGGTGATATTGATGATGAGAATGAGTCATGTATTAGACGAAATGAGTCATATATTATAAATGATCAAGATGAGAATATTATAGCGGATGAATCATATATCAGAAATGATCATAATGAGGGAATTTGGATAAATCCATCCATCTGCATTGTTAAAAAACAACTAATTCATGTTCCAACCAAGAAAAGAAAGAGATGTTAGTGAAAGAGGTAATATATTAAAATGTTTATGTTTATGTTTGTGTTTACGTTTATGTTAATGTTTGTGTTTGTCATTTCATATATATTCAAATGATTATGGAATTTTATATTGGGTTTATATTTATGTTTATTACATGTTAGATGGCTACTAATGAGGATCATCCACATGATGATTCTAGGCATGATGAAGATGAGTCCATTAATAAAATGGAAATGGAAATTAGACGAGGAATAACAATTATAAATAGAATCATTTGAGATAGAGATCGAGGCATAAAGTATGATGTGCATTGGAGTCAAGAAGGCCAACTAATTGAGCCTAACGGTTCAATGTTGATGAGTTATCTTGGTTCGGTGGTAAGGAGAGAAATTCCAATTACTTGTGAAGATTGGAGATCAAAAGTGTTGAACGACACTAAAGATAAAATATGGAGTGAGATACAGGTACCATATGTGATGTTATTTATTTTTAATGACAATTATGTCTTTAAATTACTTATACTAACGCACTTTGTGTATGATTTTCGTAGAGGTCATTCAACATTGATGATACCAGGAGAGATTATATACTTAAATTGGCCGGAAAATTACATAGAGGGTTTAGATATTTTTTATCAAACAAGTTTCTTAGGGATGTAGATAAAATTTTGGTTGATGCAGAGCTTCCAAATGAATATGCAGATTTGGTTACACCTGAAGAATGGGAACCTTTTAAATACAAAAGAAAAACCCATAAATTTGAGAGTTTAAGTGTCGTAAGTCGACAACGAGCATCAAGTCCCGCATATCCATACAGAAAAGGGCGTATGAGATATGCACGCTTACAACAATCTATTTTAAGTATCTATAAATTGCAAAGTATCTATAATATATGCACATTTATATTTGATCATGTTATTTTGCTTAATGTGTAGTTAACAAAGGAGAATAGTTCTGAAACATCTCTTCCGGAACATGTTTTGTGGAAGGAAGCCCGTGTGTGTAAGGATGGAGCTGTTAAAGAAAATGTTCAACAAATTTTTGAGAGATGTGTAAGTATAACATTATTTATTTAATTACATCATTTTTTTATTTATTTAATTACATCATTCTTTTATTAACATATCATTATTTAATTACAATATTCATATGAATTTCAGGAGACTCTTTCTCATTCTATACCTCTAGATGGAGATAATGATTGCAGGAGAATACTTAGTCGAGCATTAGATATTCGTGAGTATTCTGGTCGAGTGAGGAGTAAGGGATTTGGGATCACTCCAACATCCTTGAAGAAAAACTCAAAGACAAAAGCTCCTAGCAATAAAGAACTTCAGGAAAAGTTGGAAAAGTTATAACAAGAAGTTTATGAGCTGAGAAAGGAAAAGGAAATAGATCAAGCTACATGTTTTAAAGATATTAGTGACAAAGGTAGTATCAATGGTAACTTTGGACCGAATATTCCCGAGGTACTTATATACCATATTTATTAATTATATAACCATATTTATTAATTATATAACCATATTTATTAATGGTTATAGGGCATTTCCCGATGTCAACTCTATTTGTCGTCACCGACTTATCGGATGGTTGATAAGGGAAAAGTGTATAATACTTCGGGAGAAATGCTTCACCATAAACCGCTCCCAAATGGATTTTTTTAAAGTATCGGTTGATGTTGTTTTAGAGAGGGGTGCGTTGTTACCACTACCTGACGATGTGGCGAATGCAACATTGGTGGCAGATGCAATAGGATCATTTGTTGCATGGCCGTCAAGCCTCATTTGCGTAGATGATGAGGTATGCTTAAAACATTTTACTATTCAAATTTTTTAAGGCATATTTACTTACATTTTGTTTACATGGTAATGTTAGACTCCAACAAAATCCATTCCAAAAGATAAGGGGATTAGGCGGGAAACCGGGTCAGTTGCATCAATTGAGGTACAACACAATTATATGAAATTTATGCTATGAAAAATGCTAACTTGTGATTTTATACTTCACCTAACTAATTATATGATAATTAGATTCATGCTAAAGATATTGCACAAGTCAGTAGGGGTAAGGCGCCTGAAATTAACAATATTTCCACACAAAAAAAGAATGTTGCTAAGAAGATCGTGGCTAGCAAAAAAACTACTGCTCAGTTCAGGTCGTGCCTTCAGACATATTTAGCAATAACAGATATTTCGGATGGTGGTACCCACCTTATACATATGAGTGCAGAAATCTTTGGTTTTGAATACCTGGAAGCAATTGGTAGAGAGGATATGGAGCAAGTTTTTAGACATTTGGAATTAGGCCTCGATGTTATCGGTACATACATCAGGTATACTCCTATCAACTTAGTTTAATTAGATGAACAATTTATTTCCTCATTTCAATGAATATAGTATAATGTTAATGATGTTTTAATTTAAGGTTTCTGTATGACAACATTGTGTGCCTGCATGGATTAGAACCATGATTTAGCTTATTAGCTCTCAACACTGTCAATTCAGGGTTAATCGTAACAAGACCAGATGATGTCATAGCATATGTACTCAATTTATTCGTGGCCAGCAAAGATACTGAAAAGTTGTTCTTTTTACCATTTAATACTGGCAACGGGTTAGATTTTCATCCTAACTTGATCTATTATAATTTTATGTTTTTGGACATTGTTTAATCTTTGTTTAATCTTACAGTAGATACTGGTTGTTAGTTGCGATTAATAATGTAAGAGATACAGTGTATTATCTGGATTCGTTATACAATGATTGGTCAACATATCCAGATTTAAAGAAGATGATTGACACGTAAGTTTTTCGCTCCCAAAGATATATATCTGGATTTGTGTTTATGTTTATGTTTATATGTGAGATTATTCTCAACAGTCGTTTATATTATAGCATTCTACTAGCCTTTCACTCCCAAATAGAAATTCAAGTGCCAACAAGTAGAGCCAACAACGTTACATGGATCAGAGTGGAGGTATATTTTCACAAAGAGATATTTTGTTTTGATTACATTAGTGATTATACTTGATAAAACAATTTAAAGGGTATATCCTGATATATATTCGTATTTTCTTTCCATGTGTAGTGTCCTCACCAGCGTAACGGTATAGATTACGGCTATTTCATGTTTAGGTTTATGAAAGAAACAATTCTTTTGGATCGATTAGAGATTTCATCCACGGTATGGATTTCTAACTTAGGAATTACATACTATTTTCATATTTTGTGTTTCTCATAAAATGACATATTGTTTTAACTAAATCACATACTATGTTATATTATTATATACGTAGTACTTTGAGAAATTCAATTGTGCACATTACTCAAAAGATCAATTGAATGAACTTAAGGAGGAATGGTGTCAATTCATTATCGAGTTGAGAATTTTATAAGCTAAGGTATATTGTCTTATTTCCTTTGATGAGAACTTTTGAGTTTTGAGTATAAATTAAATTCGAATAAAGTGCAACATTAATATTATCATGTAATGAATTTCGATCATTTGGTTTTTTTTTCAGGTTTATAGGTGCATGTGTAGAAGATAGAGCTAAGATATTCACGTTGTTGTTGTTTTATGAGAATTCTCGAAGATAGTAAGATGTAGATGTAACATCAATTTTGAATTTTAGGATTTTCAACTTGTAGAATTTTAACTTGTATTATAAATTTTATAGTTGTTGTTGTATATATCATCAATTTATATATATGTGGAATTTTTACATATGCATATTTTATTGGAATGAAGCTACCAAATATGGTGCATAATATGGTGATAACCTGGTTCAAATATGGTTAAAATCTGATTAAAATGCATTATATATATTGGATAGCGCTTTTGTAAGTCAAAATAGGTATTTTATTTTTAAAAAATTATGATCAATAGACAGCGCTTTAAGAGAAAAGCGTTGTAAAAAGTCAAAAAAAGCGCTGCCTGAAGTGGGAAAGCGCTATCTAAAGTGGGGGAATAGATAGCACTTTAAAGAAAAGCGTTGTCTAAAGTCTAACTTAAAAAATAACATAAAGTGCTATCTAAAGCAAAAGCGCTGTCTATTTTAAAAGCGCTGTCTAAAGGGGGTGCATAAGAAAGCGCTTTTAATGTAAAAGCGCTGCCTAAAGTGGGTATAAAACAACACTTTTACATTGAAAAAAAGCGTTGTCTTTACTTTTAGCAGCGCTGCTTTAGACAACGCTTTTAAGCGCTGTTAAAAGCCAAAAAAAAGTGATGTCTAATATCTTGTTTGGCATAGTGAATGAATATGGAAGAAGAGAGGGGAAGAAGATAGAGAAAGACGACTACAATAAACTTGTTGAGGAAGAAAAATTATATATTCACAATTTACTCTATACTACAAAAAATCCTAGTTACAAACTTGTTTAAATACACAAAATAAACCGTCACGTAAGTGTTGGCTCCTAAATTCGACACCCTTGTTTTTATTAATATAAGCCATTAAAGCTGAAGGATGGTTTCGACCAGCTGGTTCTGTCGAAATGCTCGTCAGAAGATGGCAATGTACTTAGAGATTTTCTTCTAAGTAGGAATCTTGTTGCCTTCGACGTTGAAGGTGCTTCTCGACGAAGTTGTTCGATTGCTCAGAGTGGAACGGTTTGAGATTCAAACGTTTGGAGGGAAAACGGTTCCCAGCGGTTACCAAGTGCAACATGCCAAGATCTGGAGCGTCGAACGCTGTGAACGTGCCAAGTGGAGTCATCTCGAAGCAGCGTAACTGTCCGACGGTTACTTGGGATGTGTTTAGTATAAATATTAGTAGTTCACGCAGTTTTTCGCGTGTGTTCACAATTATATACAAGTCACTCATATAGATTCGAGTACCCAGCGTGAGAGAAAGAATTGTTGAGAATGTATGTGTGAAACACCACTTTATTAATCAAAGTCATTTATTTTCCGGAAACTTTACTTGCTTTTTCATTTACTTTTCCAGTCGAAGCCTTCATTTTAAGCCTTCCTTTTATTCGATCAAGCAATTTACATAAAGCTTCTTTATTTTCTTGTCATTTAACCATTATCAAACTTAGTCAAAACCCCAAAATCAACCATGTCTTAGGATCAATCTGATCGATCCTGCGAGTCACCAAATAAGTAACCTTTTGGAAGATCAGCGGTTGTTTACCAATTCCCACGGTAAACAAATTGGCACACCTGGTGGGACTGTGTGTTGATTTTGAAGTTTAACCTTTTTACACAGAATATAATCTTTTTCGAGAAGTATTGCATGTTATTGAGAAGTGGTAGAATATACACTAACAATACCAATACTGCCAGAAGAAGAGAAGCAATGGCGAATCCGCCAAACAATAACGAAATCCCACCAACGAATGTGGGAACAACGGTTATCCCAACCGTAAGTGAAGCGATAACCGCTGGTTCAACACCAGCAGTAACGGTCACAACAACGGGGCCATTACCTCCGTTCACAGGCCCCAGGGTGCCTTTAGGAACTCCCCCACCAAGGGGAAATCCAGGCACAAGGCCTTATGTTCCCCCAGGATTTATGACAGGCGGTCAAAATCGAGAACCACTCTATGGCATGCCAACTTCTGAATTGGCTAGCCTGACGAACGCTGCGTCCACTTTTTCAGACCCTTTAGTGAGTGCCTCTTCGCCACTCCAAGGTTCTGGAGTAGGTATGGCGAACAGAAATAGGACCCAACTCTTAGGAGGAACGTCCCAAGTAGCACATGGCCTTACAAATGCCTCGACAGCAGTCTTGAGGCAACAAATGGACGAAAGCAACCATGATATGGTTCAAATGTTGGCACAAACTTTAAGTACAGTGCTGAATCCTCTAATACAAAACACCACCCAGTCGAATCAGCAGACGACGGCGCAAATGACGCGTTTGGCTGATTTCTTTGGGGTACCCCAACCTATTCGACATCCCCAAAGGGCGCAAATAAGGGGAAACCAAGGTATACTCTTAGAGGAAGAAACCACTATCAACCAAGTCCAGCAGTCTGTCGAAGAAAACCTTAGGGCACGATTGGAACAGCCTGTCAAAGAACCTAGGGTTATATCCCCAGAGGTAAGGTTAGTTAACAGAAACCAAAATGCTGACGAAGTGGTTCAGCACATCCAATACCAAAATATGGGTTTGGAAAAT
Organism: Vicia faba; assembly: GCA_948472305.1. Lineage (NCBI taxonomy): Eukaryota > Viridiplantae > Streptophyta > Magnoliopsida > Fabales > Fabaceae > Vicia > Vicia faba. The sequence continues at coordinate 375,199,281 of OX451738.1, forward strand.
AATCTGGCAGCCATGATCGAAAGAATCATGACTCAAAATGGGATGAACATGGGCTTTCGTAGGCCCAACTTCACATCCCCACTGTCAGAATACGTGTTACAAACAGACTTACCTCCTAGATGTAAAGTCCCTAAGTTCACTAAATTCTCTGGGGACACGACAGAATCTATTGTCGAACATGTGGTGAGATACTTGATCGAAGCAGGAGATATTTCAAACAACGAAAACCTGAGGATTAAGTACTTCCCAAGTTCATTAACAAAGAATGCTTTTACTTGGTTTACAACTCTTCCCCCCAATTCGATCCATAATTGGACCCAGTTGGAGAGATTGTTCCATGAGCAATTCTACATGGGACAAACCAAGATAAGCCTGAAAGAATTGGCCAGTGTAAAGAGACGTTTCACTGAACCTATAGACGAATATCTAAATAGGTTTAGGTTGCTCAAAGCAAGATGCTTTACACAAGTGCCAGAACATGAGTTAGTCGAAATAGTCGCAGGCGGTTTAGATTATTCCATTAGGAAGAAGTTAGACACTCAATACCTGAGAGACATGGCCCAATTGGCCGATAGAGTTCGACAGGTAGAACGCCTTAAAGCTGAGAAAGCCAAGGCAACGAAAACTCATAAAAGAGAGAGGATAGCGTATGTCAAGATGGATGACGAAGATCCATAAACCTTCGACGAAACTATAACCGTCGAAGAAGGCGAGGTCGATTTAGCGGAACTAAAACAAGGGCCACCATACTCTTGCAAACTGTTAGTCCCCTCAAGTGGAAAAAATCCCACGGGTCCAGAAAGGACCAACGATAGGTTCCCCAAAAAGACTTATAGTTTTGATATTACAAAGTGTGATGAAATCTTTGACTTGCTTGTAAAAGATGGCCAAATGATAGTACCCCCAGGGGTAAAAGTGCCTCCTCTTGATCAAAGAAATAAGAGAGGCTTTTGTAAATATCATAATTTTCTGGGCCATAAAACGTCTCAATGTTTTCTTTTCAGGAATCTTGTGCAAGACGCTATCGAAGAAGGGAGGTTGAAGTTTGCTGACAAGACCCCCATGACTGTGGACTCTAACCCGTTGCAGGCTGAAGCCCATTATGCTGAACCTTCAGAGGTGAACGTGATCGAGGCATCCAGAAGCCAGTCGAAGAGGCCAGGAATCACAATGGTCGAAGTCTCAAAGGACCATGTCAACATGCCAATCTTTGGCAGTTTTTCTGGGAATCTATCCAGAAAGACAATTGAAGCGGTCCAAAAGGAGGTCGAAAGCCCAAAGCTGGAGACAGTTGGAGCCCAAAAATCTGGAACAAAACCCAGTTCTCACTTGGCTGCAGTTCAAGGCCAGACAGAGGACTTGGAGATTCAGATGAAGCAGTTGACTCTTGCCACCAAAGATACCATGAATGTCAACATGGTCGAAGTCTCTGAACCAAAAGCATCAGAGGAGGCCATGAGGCAAGAACAAGCCAACAAAACTGCTTTCCCTCGGGAAAATGAAAATCTGGCAGATTTCCTGCAAAGATGCCAGAAAAAGAAGTCAGAAGTGATGTTGTGTCCTCGATGCAGTTCAATCTTCGACAAAAAAGCTGTTGAACATATTCAAGGTGTAAGAGCAGCAAATAGAAAAAGGGAGAGTGTTGATACTCGACATGACCCCAGAAGACCCTCCCAAAGGGGTTCAAATCAAGAAAATAGGCCACTGACTTTCAGGCCTCCGACTAATGTGCCAGTAGATACATGGTACAAAACATCTGGTCGAAAGAGACCAAGCGAGGAAAGATGGCACTCCTTCGAAGTGCCAAGAGGTTCGTCTTTAACACATAAGAAAGAGCCTCAGGTTGCTACCCCTAAAGTGACCCAGGTGTCAAGCAACTACAAAGGGAAAAATCCCATGTCTCGATCTCAATGAAGGAGATACCAAAGGCGACGAAAAGCTGAGAGGGAAGCTGCTAATGAACCAAAGGCAGAAACCAGTTCAAATGTTCCTCAGAGAAAGCAGAGGAAGCCTCTGGAAAGACAACCAGTAACCAATAGGCTAGTTTGGCCTAACCAGGGTGAAGTTGATAACGAAGATGGTTTTGAGTCTGATGACACCTTAGATATCATGGTGAACATAGTCTCAGTTTTGCCAAGAGAGTTCAACCTCCAGGTGGAGATCGAAACAAGCGATTGGGAAGTGGAGCAAGAAATGGCCAAGCATAGGCCAGTGTGCTATTTCGTCATGGATAATGGCGCTACTGAAGAGCTGAATGGGTTCTTCGAACCACCTACAGAGGCGATGAAAAATCACCTCAAGCCTTTATTTATAAGGGCTAAACTCGAAGAAACCACAGTAAATAAAATCTTGGTAGATTGTGGGGCAACCATCAACATCATCCCTCACTTTATGCTAAGAAAAATAGGCAAAAGTGATGAGGACATCAAGCCTCACAACATGGTCCTGTCGAATTATGAAGGCGGCATAGGGACCACTATGGGTGTAATCCAACTGGACATCAAGGTGGGATCTATCCTTCGACCAACTATGTTTATGGTCATATCGGCCAAACCTAACTATAATCTTTTGTTGGGCCGTGAATGGATTCATGGTGTTGGAGTTGTACCATCATCAATGCACCAGAGGTTACTACTATGGCGTCCTGATGGAATGGTCGAAAACATAGAAGCGGATCAAAGCTATTACCTGGGCGAAGTAAATCACCTAGGGCTGGCAGACTTCGACAAAAATCTGGCCCACATTGGGCCATGCCCAACACCTGACTTCGACTTGGCGCCAGCGCCAAATACTTTTTGTTCCCTATGCCTGCACCCTGAGCATGGTTTTCAATAGGACAGAGAAGACTTGTCCCACATTGACTTTAGTGGGTTAACTGATATCCAACCAACTGGTTGGGGAAGTGAATTCAGTGACAATGACTGAGTCACAATCATTGCAGCGAATTTCGGCTTACGTAGCCGAAACAAGGATGATAACGGCTCTCGAAGCCGAAGTAAAATATATGGCCACACAGGCCAATGATCAACAGTTATCTTCTGCAGGTCCTGGAAAGGTCTTCGATCCAGAACCTCCTGATATCATGCCAGAAGGGATGCAGGAACAAAGGCTCGACGCCATCTACGACGATGAGCCTTTGGGATTCGAAAAGGACCCCTTAGCGAATAATATCAAGATGCTAGCGCAGGATCCTTTAGAAGAAATCAACTTGGGCGAAGGGTTAGAGAAAAAGCCAACTTACATTAGTGCAAAAATTGACCCAGAACTCAGGTTGGAAGTAATCCATTTGTTAAAAGAGTTCAAGGACTGTTTTGCATGGGATTACGACGAGATGCCTGGTCTCGACAGAGGATTGGTAGAACTTCTGTTGCCAATCAAACCTGGGAAGAAGCCAATCAAGCAAAGTCCAAGACGCTTCGCTCTAGAAATACTGTCGAAGATCAAAACGGAAGTCGAAAGACTGCTGAAGTGCAAATTCATACGCGTTACGAGGTATGTCGAATGGATTGCAAACATTGTGCCAGTGATTAAGAAAAATGGTACATTGAGGGTGTGCATAGATTTCAGATATTTGAATGTTGCTACACCCAAAGATGAATATCCTATGCCTGTGGCGGAAATGTTAGTCGATTCTGCCGCTGGCTATGAGTACCTGAGTATGCTCGACGGTTATTCAGGATATAATCAAATATTCATTGCTGAAGAAGATGTGTCGAAAACAGCTTTTCGATGCCCCGGGGCTTTAGGCACTTACGAATGGGTAGTGATGCCTTTTGGCCTGAAGAATGCTGGGGAAACATATCAGCGAGCAATGAACTCTATCTTCCATGATTTTATTAACACTTTTATGCAAGTATATATTGATGACATTGTTGTAAAATCTGTTTCCAGGAAGAACCATATAGACCACCTTCGACAATCATTCGAAAGAATGAGAGAACATGGTCTGAAGATGAACCCTTTGAAGTGTGCATTCTGTGTAAGATCTGGAGATTTCTTGGGCTTCGTCGTCCACAAGAAAGGAATCGAAATCAACCAGAACAAGACGAAGGCAATTCTGGAAGCGAAAGCGCCAGCGAACAAAAAGGAACTGCAATCTCTGTTAGGCAAGATAAATTTCTTAAGGAGATTCATATCTAACCTAAGTGGGAAAGCTCAAGCCTTTTCACCCTTACTTCGATTGAACAAAGAGGGATTCGAATGGGGGCAAGAGCAACAAGAAGCCTTCGACAAAATCAAAGGGTACCTCACAAAGCCACCTATTTTGGTGCCTCCTTGCAGCAACAGGAGTATGAGATTGTACATAGCTGCATCCGACAAAACTTTGGGAAGCATGTTAGCCCAAGAAGATGAAAATGGAGTCGAAAGACCCATTTACTATCTTAGTAGAGTTTTGAACGATGCAGAAACTAGATATAGCGAAGTTGAAAAATTGTGTCTATGTTTGTATTTCTCTTGTACAAAGCTCAAACAATATATAAAACCAGTTGATGTGTATGTTTCGTCTCATTTTGATGTTTTCAAGTACATGTTGTCGAAACCCATCCTGCACAGTCGAATTGGCAAGTGGGCGCTAGCATTAACTGAATACTCCTTGACCTTTATGCCTCTTAAGGCAGTGAAAGGACAAGTGGTGGCAGACTTTATAGTCGACCACTCAATTCAAGTTGAGAGTATTAATTATGTGGAGATAGAGCCTTGGAAATTCTACTTCGATGGTTCCAGCCATAAAGATGGAACAGGAGTAGGAGTCTTGATTATTTCTCCAGAAAAAATTCCAACAACATTCAAGTACAAGATATCAGGTTCTTGTTCGAACAATGAGGCTGAGTGTGAAGCTCTAATTACTGGCCTTGAGATATTGTTGGAATTTGGGGCAACTCGAGTCGAAATAATGGGAGACTCAGAGTTAGTCATTAAGCAAGTCACAAAAGAATATAAATGCATAAGAGAAAATCTTATTATGTACTTTGTGATAGCAAATCGTTTATTGAAAAAATTCGAAATGGTCAACATTCGACACATACCCAGGTTGGAAAATCAAATAGCCAATGATTTGGCACAAATTGTATCTGGGTACAAAATTTCAAAAACGAGATTGCAAAGAGCAATCGAAGTTCGGGAGAAAATAAAAGCAACTTGTCTGTCACCAACAGACTTGGAATCGACAAGACTAGGGTATGCTGATCAAAGTAACTTCGAAATTTCGTTCATAGACAATTTGTCAGAGCAAGATTGGAGGAAACCCATTGTGGATTATCTACAAAATCCAGCAGCTTCGACAGAACGAAAAACAAAATATAGGGCGTTGAGTTACGTACTCATGGATAATGAGTTATTTAAAAAGACGCCTGAAGGGGTGTTGCTAAAGTGTTTAAGTGAAACTGAAGCATACATAGCCCTTTCGACTACGCACGCTGGAGCATGTGGGGCTCACCAAGTAGGCCATAAGATGAAATGGTTGTTGTTTCGACAAGGACTATACTGGCCCACCATGTTGAAAGATTGTGTCGAGTTCGCCAAGGGTTGCCAAGAATGTCAAGTCCATACAGGCATCCAGCATGTACCAGCAAGCGAACTTCACTCGATAGTGAAACCTTGGCCCTTTAGAGGATGGGCGTTGGACCTTATTGGAGAGATTCGACCAGCATCATCAAAGAGCCAGCAGTATATATTGGTAGGCATTGATTATTTTACTAAGTGGATCGAAGCTATTCCTTTAGTCAATGTAGACCAAGAAAATGTCATTGAATTTATTCAAAAAAACATTATTTTTAGATTTGGAATCCCTGAAACTATAACTACTGATCAAGGATCAGTTTTCACCGGTCGAAAGATGCAGGAATTCGCTCAGGAAATAGGCTTTAAACTCCTAACATCAACGCCTTATTATGCACAGGAAAATGGTCAAGTCGAAGCGGCGAACAAAGTAGTGATTGGCTTGATAAAAAAGCATGTTGGGAAGAAGCCAAAAAATTGGCATAAGACGTTAGACCAGATCTTGTGGGCCTGTCGAACGTCCCCAAAAGAAGCCATAGGTACAATACCATATAGGCTAACTTTTGGTCATGACGCAGTGTTGCCAGCAGAAATTTGTCTTCAATCTGCAAGGGTTCAGAGACACCATGATATTCCCTCTGAAGTTTATTGGGATATGATGTTAGACGAACTAGTAGATTTAGACGAAGAAAGACTGCGCGCTCTCGACTTACTAAGGCTTCAGAAGAAAAGAGTGGAAGACTCTTACAATAAAAAAGTGAAACCTAAGGAATTCTCGCCTGGAGAATTAGTTTGGAAGGTGATTCTTCCCATGGATCGAAAGGATCGAAGCATGGGAAAATGGTCACCCAAATGGGAAGGACCATTCAGAATTATCCAAACTTTTTCTGGTGGAGCTTATGAAGTCGAAGAGTTGGGTGAAGATAAAAGACTCTTGAGATTAAATGGCAAATATTTGAAAAAGTATAAACCTATTCTCCAAGAGATCAAAATAAATAGCAAGTAATGACTAAATTAACCATAAATAAGCCAAAATGGAAAATTTTATAAATTAGCCAAAATGGCGATATTGTCAAGTACATGTTACAATACATGGTTAAAGGGCTGAGTCAATCAGAAGGGGATATAATCTTTGAGTCGAAGGTACTTGGCCTGCTGCAACTCCAGTCTTTTGTTGCACAAGGCATTCGCCTGGGCAAGCTTGGCAATTTGGTCATCGAAGGCTTGGGCTTTCTCAGCAAACTCTAGGCCTCGTGTGACTTCAGCTTGGCTCTCTGTGTCTGAAACGGTCGAGAGAAGCTCCTCCTTGCGCTTAGTATTCGCGTTCATCTTGGCTTCCAGCTCTTCGATTTGCGCCTTTATAGAGGCATTGTCTCGATCTATGGCATCAATTTCTTCTTGCTTAGACGCCTTTTGCTTCGACAACTCTGCAATTCGAGAAGTCGTCTCTGCTACAGCAGTCCAGGCAGAAGAACTTTTGCCATGTAACGCTTCGAGCTGGCTGTTGAAGCCCCTCTGACGCTGATAGTCTGCTGAGACTTGATCAACAATGGAGTATAACTCCATGATAAAGCTCGAAACCTCTGGAGTCACAGCGAGCAAGTCGACTGCATTCAAAACAGCTCCCAAACACGACGGAGCAGTAGGGTCCCCCTCCAAAGCTTTCATCAAATCTTTCTTGAAGAACTGAGCCTTGACCTTCGTCAAAGCCTCATCGAGAGGAGAAGTCTCAGTGGACTTCCCCGACTGAGTAGAAGCCTCCTGACTAATATCAGACGAACTTCCCTTGCTCTCGATAATGGCATTCAGATAGCCAATGGGATCAGTTTGCTTCAAGAGTGCTAAGTCTTCTTTGGACCTATGCTTTGTCGAGGTGGTAACCTTTGCAGCAGCATTGTCTTGGGGTTGAAGCTGTTGAGCAGCGTCTGCATCGACATGACTATCTTCGACCTGAAGTTCAGCAGTACCAGCATCAGCATGATCCCCTTCGTCATGTTGTTCCTCCGACAGATCGACCACTTGAATCTCCTTTGGTTGTTGTTCTTCTGTTTCAGCATTGGCTTCATCGTTCGCCAATTCCTTCTCTTGTGGCCTACTGAGTTCAGCAGAGTCTAGTGTTTCAGAAGTCTTTGGTGCTGAGCTTTCAGTGGTTTCCTGAAAATAGAAGAGGAAGAATCTTCTAGTTTAGAAAGAGACACAATCGAACGTGAGTATCGACACCTGAGTTAAAAATGGTCAGAGAAACTACCTGCAGAGGAACTTCAGCCCCAGGGCTGGAATTATCACTTTCGACAGGTTTATTGAGCAAAACATTTAGCTCCTCCTCCGTTGGCTCTTCGATAATCACTGGAGGTGGCCTGGGTTTTCTCCCTGCAACCTTTATTCTGATTGTGGGTCGAGTCTCAGGAGAGGAAGCATCTTTCTTCAGTTTTCTCCGTTTTAGAGGAGCGGGGGGAGAGTCGTCTTCTTTGTCACTCCCAGATTCGACCGTCAGTGCAGGTCGTTTCTTGGGTGAAGGTGCCTGAAAAACAATTGGAGTTCGATTTAGAACGCTACATCGAAAATCAGAATGTTAAAACAAGAAGGAAATCATAAAAGTTTGGTTACCGGTGCTGAGGGTTTTTTCGAAGGACCTTCCCCCTGATGGCTTGTTATGGTTTTCGCCGGTGCTGGAGGTTTTGTCAAGGGGCCTCCTCCCTGATGGCCTTTTGCAGCTTTCTTGGCTGCAGGCTTTCGAACAACTGAAAGAAGACAAGTTATAATTAACAGGCTACCAGTCGAAATGGAAAGACAAAATAATTTGGAGAGTGAACTTACATTTCTTTATTTTGTCAAGGACTAGAACGAAAGACTTCTGAAGTTCATCCACAAAGTCTTTCTCGTCGAAGAACTCTTCAGCATAGTAACTCCTCCACCAGTCTTCGAAGGATGGTGAGCAGAGGAAGTTAAGTTGATAATCAAACAGTGAAAGTACTGTTCGACCTGCATATCTGCCAATATGCTTGGTGGCAGCATCTTCAGTATAGTCATTGCAAAAATATAACATGGATTTCTCCCTAGGAAAAATAGGAGAAGGAAGTGATTGAATGATACCAAACTGTCGAGAGACCAAGTTTGGTTGATACGAGATCAAGCTCAAGTGAGTCTTGGAGCTTATAAAGCGCAGTGGCATTATTCTAGGTGTGAGAAATGCTTCCCACATTATTGTGTGTTCTTCGACCTGAGGGTTACCTGACGACTTGGGGTGGGGCCTGGTGAACCATTCTGGACCAACCTTTCGTCGAGCAAAGGGAGCCATGGTCGAAGCAAATTCTTTTCTTCTTGCAAACATCAAGACGAAGTTTGCAAAAGTCTGTTGAAGCTCCAGCCCATCTTCAGTCGGGGTCAGTAGAGCTAGTCTGGTGCCTTCGATACGCCTATTTGCTATCTCAGGAGCTTGTTCATTTATTTGAGTCTTCTGAGGTAAGAAAGACTCGAAAGTGGCATTGGGCCACAACTGAAGTAGCCAAAAAGGTCCTGCAAGCAACAGACTGGCTCTATTCTCGATGATCTTCAACAGAGTCGCTCCGCTGCTGATCGACTCGTACAGATTCGCCAAGATTAATTCTGCCAAACAAATATTTTGGCCATGGTGAAGCTGGATGGCGAGGGTGACCATCTTCTTTGTCACCTGTAAAGACTTTGTACAGAACACAAAGCGTGACAGCCATAGGGCTAGAAACGCGATATGCTCTACATCCGTCACAGTGGCTGTCGACTTATCATGGTAATGGTTGATATAGGTGGTATAGGTGGGTTTCGTAGCTGAGAATCCAATCTGATCCTCCGACATTTCCTCTGGGTCGAAATAATCCCCAGTGGGTCGAAGGCCAGTGATGGCAGCCACGTCGAAAAGCGTGGGTGTTAGCATTCCACAAGGAAGGTGGAAAGTGAAATGAGTGTAATCCCAGAAAAGCAAGGAGGCTATCAGCATCTCAGGGGAGTAGTTGAGACCCGTCTTCGACAGCATGACTAGGTCGTATATCCCCAGGTCCTTCCAGATCGAAGCCTGGCTTTTTTCCATTTTTTCTAGCCAAGCACTGTAGTCAGGAGTGAGGCTAGGGGTAGACCTGAAAGCCCTAACACCCCTATTGAAGAAGCGGAGATCTATCTTCTCTTTAGTGGGATCTTCATTGTCCTCTGCATCTTTTTTAGAGCACCCAACAGGTTTGAGCTTTTCAAGCACTGGAAAGAAGCTTTTGATCTTCATGGCTTCATCGATGCATGGGGACAACGGGCCAGACATGGCGAAGATTTGGTTGGAGTATCCAACCGGAATCATTAGTTGGTGTGAATAAGCTTCACGCTCAGCAGTTGCTAGGGGTTCAGGAACCCTTCGTTGGCCTGTAGGGGTAACTATGGGGACAGTTGAGAAGATCTTGGGTTTAGCATTTCTGGAAGGGATGTTAGAACTAGGAGCGGTAGAGGAACCTGAAGCCATTGTTGAGTTAAGGTTGAAGATGAAGTGAAGAACAAGGTGTTTGCAAGTTTGTAGAGATTTTGTGTTCAACAAGGAAGTTTGAAAGCAGAATAGCGTGAAAAAGTCCCACAATGGGTACTTAGCGCTATTTATAGTGGTTGGGAAATCCCCAAATTCGAGGCCATTTAATGTTGCAGAAGATAATGGGACACGTGGCGTCCCCCTGTTGACATAGCCGTTCTGCAAAAATGAAAAGGTGCAGCGTGCGCCCTTGTTTTTGGGAAATTGTCATGATGACAATTTGTGAAAAGACATTGGGCACGCTAAACTCCGTACTGAGGTGACGTCTTAGGTACGGATGAAATGATGGTTTTTTCTTGGGATTGTCAGTGGTTGGTAGAAGACAAAAAGTGCGCAGGTTAATTTGTGGCTAAGGATGAAAGACAGGTGTCAAATGGAATCTCAAAGAATGCCTTTTTCTTTTCAGCGTCGAAATAAGGCATTCTTGGGGGGCAATTTGTTGGCTCCTAAATTCGACACCCTTGTTTTTATTAATATAAGCCATTAAAGCTGAAGGATGGTTTCGACCAGCTGGTTCTGTCGAAATGCTCGTCAGAAGATGGCAATGTACTTAGAGATTTTCTTCTAAGTAGGAATCTTGTTGCCTTCGACGTCGAAGGTGCTTCTCGACGAAGTTGTTCGATTGCTCAGAGTGGAACGGTTTGAGATTCAAACGTTTGGAGGGAAAACGGTTCCCAGCGGTTACCAAGTGCAACGTGCCAAGATCTGGAGCGTCGAACGCTGTGAACGTGCCAAGTGGAGTCATCTCGAAGCAGCGTAACTGCCCGACGGTTACTTGGGATGTGTTTAGTATAAATATTAGTAGTTCACGCAGTTTTTCGCGTGTGTTCACAATTATATACAAGTCACTCATATAGATTCGAGTACCCAGCGTGAGAGAAAGAATTGTTGAGAATGTATGTGTGAAACACCACTTTATTAATCAAAGTCATTTATTTTCCGGAAACTTTACTTGCTTTTTCATTTACTTTTCCAGTCGAAGCCTTCATTTTAAGCCTTCCTTTTATTCGATCAAGCAATTTACATAAAGCTTCTTTATTTTCTTGTCATTTAACCATTATCAAACTTAGTCAAAACCCCAAAATCAACCATGTCTTAGGATCAATCTGATCGATCCTGCGAGTCACCAAATAAGTAACCTTTTGGAAGATCAGCGGTTGTTTACCAATTCCCACGGTAAACAGTAAGCCCTTACAAAAAATATGCTTAATAACTAAGTTAACAAAATAAACTAGGACCCCAAAATTTAAACATACTTCTGGGATGCAACCTCAGAAACTTCTGCTTCGGACTAACACAAATATTTCTGAATATGAGTTACTTCTAACATATTCAACCCACGAGTAGAGTTACATAAAACAAATTTTTTTTTTTTGTGAAATTAATGATAGTGCACTGACAGTATAAAATAATTTTATATTGTCATCCAATAAAAAATTATTATTCAACCATGTTATACAACTAAATTTAAAATATCAATATGATTTGGGAAAATACAGAATGGTGATTAATTATTGTAAAACTATTTTATACTATTATTGTAAATTCTTTTATTCTCTTGTTTTATATAATGAATTTATGAAATTCGTTGTCGAAAAGTTAACAATTTGTATTTTATCTGTCCCTAGTAATCTTTCAATTTTATTTTATTTTTTAAATATAAATTTTTGATGATACTTATTTTTATGATAAAATATAAAACATTATTATATGAGAATTGATCTATTATATTTTTATATGGAAAAATATGTTAATTGATTTTATTTTATAATAATATAAAATTTAGTAAGAATAGTATTATTTTTAATTAATTTTTGTAATTAAATAAATAATAAATTAAATTAATAGAACATCTTAGCCTTTTCTTGCATCAACTGTCTAGCAGATAACAAATCAGCTTCCTCTTCTTCCAGAGTAAAAAATCTCACCGACTTGTTATAACAGTTAATATAAACATAATTATGCTCTAACCAGTTCATACCTAAGATCAAATCTAATCTATTTAAAGGCAAACAAACTAAACAACGGCAAAGTTTCTGTCGGAGATCGACAACGAGCACTTTAAACACACAAAATAAGTAGTCACTGATTCCTTAGCTGAAGTATCGACGATCATCTCTCTATTCATAGAAGACAACATGAGACCCAATATTTCAACACAATCAGTAGCAATAAAGCAATGAGTAGCACCGGTATCAATAATAGTAATTAAAGGAGTATTATTATTGAAACATGTACCTCTGATGAGTCTGTCCTTATTAGCCGTCTGGTTCTCAGCCAAAGCGAACACTTTTCCACTAGTTTGTGCCTTCTTTGGTTTCTGACACTGGCTACCAATGTGTCCTTCTTCACCATAATTGAAGCAAATCATCTCTTTATGCTTGCACTCAAATAAAGCATGTCCAATCTTATCACAACGAAAACACCTATTCACCTCAGCAGTACACACGTTGCTTTTATAACCAGGTTTTCCACATTTGAAACAAACCACAACAGCAGGAGCATCTCCCCCACTAGTTCTATGACCCTGAGAAACTTTTTGTTTACCTTAGCTATTGGGCCATCGTAAGGCTTACCACGGTTCTGTTGGTGCTTACCCCCTTCTCACTGATAATCTTATAGTGAGCATTATTATCCTCTTCATAAATCCTGCAACTATCAATCAAATCAGAAAAGACACGAATCTTCTGGTATCCAACTGCCTTCTTGATATCTGGGAGAAACCCGGTCTCAAATTTGATGCACTTTGAAAACTCAGCATTTGCCTCATTGTAGTGCGGGTAAAACTTTGTCAACTCAGCAAACTTTGCAGCATATTCAACAATCGAAATACTCCTTTGCTTCAACTCAAGAAACTCAATTTTGTTCTTACCACAAACGTCTTCAGGGAAATACTTCCTCAGAAATTCCCTACGAAACACAGCCCAAGTGACATTTTCACCTACAACTTCCAATTTCTGATAAGTCTCTAGCCACCAGTCATCAACCTCGACTGCTAGCATATGAGTACCATATTGAACCTTCTGCGCTGGAGTGCAGTCCATCACACGGAAGATTCTCTCAGTCTCTTTCAACCAATCCAACGCTCCGTCAGGATCATACTTACCCTTAAAGGTAGGCAGATTCTCTCTCTGGAAGGTCGCCAAGCTACGAGATCCAGCATTCTCGTCAACGTTTGGCTGATTCTCCATAGCATGCGCCATAGCTTCTAAACAGCAAGTGCAACGTCATTCCTTCAAGCCATTTCAACTTATCACTACAACATAAACAACGTTTAGAACTCAAGTTAACAATACACGATTATTAGACAAAACTACGACTCGACAACTTGGTCGGACGAACCGACTCGCTCTGATACCACTAATGTAACACCCCATTTCTATCCAGTGAATTATGTAAAATCAGAGTTAAAAATTTCCAACAAATAAATGGAATGCTATACTTTCAGCTTAAAAACAACAACATTCAATCGCCTATAATTCAGATACATAACACATAAAATTTGGGTGAACCGATAACAACCTGTTTAGTCTTTAAAAATAAAATAACTTTATAATTAGGCAGCGGAATCACAATGTTCAACCCAAATGACATAACATCTTTGTCCGACTGGAAACAACTTCAAATCAACAAGTACTTAACGAAACAAATTAAAATTCACCAACAGAAGTAAAATCAACAATAAAGCAACAATCGTTCATCCCCCCGAGTGTTACATATCAGAGCGACGACACCTACTTGAACTACACAACCTTCACTCTTGATTGCCTGCACGTTACCAACAGATGGCAACATTCAAACAAAAGGGGTGAGATATCGAACAATATAATAAAATGCATGATAAATAATATATTAGAATCAATTCATACGAAATCACCATTTCACAACTCTTCAACATTGTTAACAAAATTAATTCATCCACACAACCACTCAGGATGCAACATGAAATACGACTTATTTTTATGCACATGCATGTGGTATCAACGAAGCAAAACTCCCAACTTAATAATCTTCCAATAAATAAAGACATCAACAAGGCATAAGCCTTCAACTTTATATTTGTCAATTCATGGCAACTTACCGAGCATCAGCTTCAACTTGATATGCTATGTATGCGACAACAATATGAATGTAGTAACAACAACAACAATAATTCAACAACAACTCAACACAATTCAACATTGACCATAAGCCTACAACTTAATATCAACCAATAATTAGAGGCATCTCAACAAAATTCCATATTACCTGCAAATTCTCAAATTAGAGCAAGTATGCAATACACCGTATCAACCAAAATATAATATGATGTCATGCGTAATTATTCAAGTAATTCGACTATATACTGCTAGATATTATTAATTATATTATCTTTCCTGCTACTAACTTATTTCTACTGGAATTCATTAATCTTATAGGGATAGAATACCTTAGAATTCTAATTATTATGCTGAGATTTTTAAACTAATTTAAATAACTAAAATAGCCTACACGAGAATAACAATAGGGACCTTAATAACGACGTGTACCCCTCGACACAGTGGTCGTGCCGCTCAGTACCTTCCCTTCATGCTTCTGTACTGGCCGACACCCCATACTTTTTAGCACATCGTGCAGCCTTGTGTCGCTCGACACACCTACCTATTCCCCTCGACGCACCTTACAGCCTTGTGTCACTCGACACCTAACACTTGTGCTCGCCGGCACATCTTGCAGCCTTATGCCGCTCGACGCAAATATTTGTGCTCCTCGGCACGACGCGTCTTCACATTTTTGCACAGATTTCATCCAGTTTGTGACAAACATTATCCCAACCTTACAGTATTCTCGTCGACCATTAATTTCCGACCAATCACACGGGATAGCATAGCAACGGGCAACTACATCTCCTATTACCAGATTCATCAATCGTACAAGACAGTCATACTTAAGATTCCTAAACGGCCATAACATGATAACAGGCAACTTTCAAGAATAGGTCCAGAACAATCAACGCATAACAACTATATCTACGACTAACCCCTACACAATATTCATCAATAGTCCCATTATAAGGTCAGAACCCCACCCTTACCTTGGATTGAAGGTCGCTCGACACACTCCGACCGGAACCTTGCTTCACTTTTTCCCCTTATTCCTTTGCTCTGCACTTCTCACAACCAGTTTCCAACAACTTCCTTATTCCAATTGACCTGATTCTTCATTTAAATAAGACCTCACATTATTATTCTTCTTAATGAGCTTAACGACACACCCCCTATATTACTACTTCCAACCATTAAAATAGGCCCAACATAATTATTCTAGTATTCCACTAATTCTAGCATTATTAATATTATTAATCAACTAATTAATTAACTAGTAGTAATCTATCAACTTATGCCAACAATTCACAACATCTTAGAATTTCAACGAATAATTTCAAAAATAATTAATTAAATAATTAATTAATTAACGAGCGTTACAAACGTGATGCAGAAGGACATAATAAGTTGTTTTCTTTTCAAGGCGGACTTCGAAAAAACATACGACAGAGTGAATTGGGATTTCCTTAGATTCATGATACGGAGAATGGGGTTTGGTGATAGATGGATGAGGTGAATGGAGTTGTTGATTTTCCATAACGAGATGTCGGTTCTTTTGAATGGCATCCCCAAGAAGGATTTGAAGGTGGAGCGGGAGTTGAGACAAGGAGATCCTTTGTCTCTGTTTCTCTTTGTGCTAGTGGCAGAGGGGCTCGCGGGCTTGGTTAGAAAAACGATGGATATAGGCGAATACGAAGGGATCCATGTTGATAGTAGTTGTTCGGTGGAGATTCTCCAATTCACCGATGATACTTTATTAGTTAGAGAGAGTTCTTAGAAGCAAGTGTGGATCTTTAAGGCGATTCTAAGTAGCTTAGAATTAGTATCGGGTTTGTGTATAAATTTCCACAAGAGTAAATTGATCAGGATTAGTTTTTGGAGGCAATTGCTTATTTTCTTTCTTATAGGTTGTAAGAAAGCAATTTCGTATTCCCTGGCATCCCCGTGGAATTAATTGTTCCTTGGAGGCATTTTTTAGTAGTGTTGTATATTGTTGGGTCTTCCCCAACTTATCTATTTATTATATTTAAATTTATTTTATATTTAAAAATAATTTATTAGAGATTGTCAACGCATATATATATATATATATATATATATATATATATATATATATATATATATATATATATATATATATATATATATATATATATATATATATATATATATATATATATATATATATATATATATATATATATATATATATAAAATATATATCATTTTAAATTATTAAACATTTTATAATTGACAAAAAAATATATGTTATTCCCTCCGTTCCTTTTTAAGTGTCATTTTAGAAGAATTTTTTTATTTCTATTTAAGTGTCGTTTTTATAGTTTAATGTTATGATTCGTCAATTATATCTCTACTTTTTCAATAACTCCACTTCACATTTTCCATAAAATTAATTATTTTCTCAATTAGTTATTGGAAAAAGAGAGATGATGTATGATTGAATTTATTTGAAAAGAGAAAATAAATGAGGGTATAATAGAAAAAATAACTCTAATAATCCACTATCTTGGTTGAAGAGTTTTATGCTAAAATGACACTTAAAAAGAAACGGAGGGAGTAATTATCTTTAAAATATTATTGAAATTTGCAATCTAAATTCTTGGAACTCTCACATTTTTAAACATTTTTTGTTTTCATATAGAAATTAATATTAAATACAATTATCATTTTTCCTAGTTTATATCCCCTCATCGTTTTTGTTAGTTTATGTCCCTTCATCTTTTTTATTTTTACTTGTTTATTCAATAAATTTTCTTTATTAAAAAATCTTAAATGCTAATACATCACAATATTTAAAATTTTATTTATTTGCTGAACTATATTTATACAAATTATTATTGTTTTAAATATTTTAAAAAATTAAATACGTATTTACTTAATTCGTGCCACACATAGATAACTTACCTAATTTTCTATCTCTGTCAAGTAACTATATATGTAAGAGAGAGTGTTTATATCAAATTATTTCGTTAATATTTCTTTAAATACTATGAAAGATCTTTGTTCAGAAAAATATACAGAAACTACATGAGTAAGCTATGAAAAACAAAACAGTTAGAAAAAGAATGTGAACAAATTGTCATATATGTGCAGCCATCAGAGACTATATGTGCAGCCAGCAAGGTCGATTGATTAGGAATGAATAGGATCTGTTTTTGATGGCTTTGAAGGCCCACGAAGGAACTGCAACAAAAGTCCATCAAATTCCTTCAACATTAACCTTTGATCTTGCAAAGGCCTGCTGCCAAATCCAAGCTGAGAAGAAACGACCAGAATGAAGAAAAGGATTACAAGAACCTTAAAAAAGATCTTCCTGTTACTATAACAAAAAGCCATGCCTATGATGTTTTTAACTTGTATTAATATAATTACTTTGGAAAAAATAGTTATAAGTAAACTTTCTGGTTTTGCTTATGTATGATGTAATGATATCTTCAATAAGGACAAGTTTTATTTGCTACTCGCAGTTGTTTTATGGCGGGAATGATATTCTATGTAACACACTAACACATATATATATATATATATATATATATATATATAGAGAGAGAGAGAGAAAAGTAGATAGCCAAAGTACTAGTACTAGTTTTTGAATTTCGTTTTGACTTAGTAATTTGTTTGAACTTGAGGTTTGAAAATTGAACGAATCAAACTTCTTGACAACGAAACTAAATACCAAAACGAGTATTGTCGGATATAATATGTACACCTATCTCTAAACTTGACACAAAGTCAAAACGGTCAATATGATGCTCAATCACATAAGTTAAACTCACGGCGACACCACACTAATAGCATGTAATTCATTTAGATATGATACACAAGTTTAAAATTAGCTTTACTCAAACGCAAGATTTTAAAAAACAGTCGTAGTCGTGTCACGGTCGTGTAAAGACTTTCTCGATTTCGGTCGATACATGTGTATTGTGTTTGTCGCGGTGTGAATTAATCACTATTTATTCTTCAATATAGAAAACAGTGATAATGATATCAATATCGATATTTTTCAAAACCGTTTTGTCGCGACTGTTTTCGCGGCCGCGGACTATTTTTTAAAACCTTGCTCAAATGTACAATAACAATTAAACACATTTGTTTGTGCGATTAAAACAACTTTAGTTTTTATTTTAACAATTTTTCATTTCCATTATTTAGAGTACCAATGCCTTCCTTCATAACAAGTTTAGGAACACTGTCCTGCAAGGATCTCTCGTCTCTCATTTCTTCTTGTGTGTCTGCACCTTGTTCAGGTACGCCTTGATCAGAATCACGCGTCTACGAGGCACTCTCCCTGGTTGACGTGTCCCTAGATGAACTTACCACATAATCAATGTGCTTACTCATAAGGTCGTCTTCACTACTGGTGGCTATCGTACCTGAAAAGAAGAGGACAAAAATGAATTCGACATCGAATCAAATTCACCCTTCCACCGCTAAACAAGTGAAAGGACTCAAACGAGGACCCTGTCCCCGACCAGAGCCCTCACTCAAAACAGTAGAAAGCAACGTGAGGATAATCACATCTAACATACTAGGCGCCTGACCTCCTGGATAAATCCTAGCTCACGCGGGTAAGGTTCCTTTCCCGTCAAATGGTTTTGGACCTCGTCCAGTTAAACATCAGAAACTCAGGAAGTTCAAAGCAGAAACCCAGGGAACGGTCCAATTTCTCCGGAAAGTTCATCACAAACCGCCATCACCGGCCCTACCACCAGGAGTTACCAAACATCTCAGCGGCGGAGCCAGCATTCCCAAGCGGCTGAACCACCGATAGTCGTCCAATTTATAGTTAATCTACCCCTAACTGCATGCATCTCTAAAATCGCAACCTAAAATCTAACCTAAAACAGGGAACATTTTGGCAAAAACAGAAGGAAAACAAGAAACTTACCAGTTTAGGGAAGACTAGCGGCAGAACGGGCAGAAATTACAACGGTGAACGGCAGAAAGAGAAAGAACTTTGGTGGAGAACAACAGTGTCATGCAAAAACCAGAGATAAGTAGAGAAAGAGAAAGTGAAAAGTGAAAATAAAGCTTCCTCTCTTCCTTATATAGACGAACTTTGCTAGCACGTGAGCCAGCATACACCTAGAGGAACCTAAGAGTCTCCATTATTACGCCCTAGTTTGAAGACTTACTTTTATAATAACACGTGGCTCGATACAAGCATGGCACACTACCCCTCAAGATCCACTAAAATGTTCTTCTCCCCGTGAGACGAACACACCAAGCATCGCTCGAACTCCTCGCATGAAGTCGTCTGAGAAACACCCCCTTTATTCTGCGGGCACGTCTTAAGTCGCCGCTCCTCATGCCAGAAGGTACGACTTGGGGGCTCCTGTTATGGACTGGCCCAATGACCAGAATTGGCCTAATCGGCTTCTATCTCAGCATGGCCCAAATAGCTTTGGGCAACTAACTCTGATCTCCATTCGAGCACACTTGATTGATCGCACCGTAGATATATAAAGGACTTTGATGCCCTGATCGTACGCCTGCCCGTATCAATGACCAATTCAAGGTTTGCTCGCTACTCGTTGAGTAGATAACCAGGAAGGCGCTCGAGACGCATCTGCCCATCATCTGACCTTGCCCGAAGCAACGACTAGTTACGGGCACGACTGCCCATTTTGACCAAGTCCTGACAGTTACCTATTTTCGTGGACCTAAATATCTAGGTCCAAAAATAGAAACCAATAGCTACGCGTTGGAAGAATTATATAAACCCTCACACTTGTGAGTTCTAGGTATCCATTATTCATACTAAAAACTCTAATATCTTTCTTGTTTCTCTTTGCACCCAATCTTACTTGATCGTCGGAGTGCCTTGTAGGTGCACCCCCTCCTCTCCTCATATTTCCAGCCAAGCAAACGCCATCATCAAGGCCCACTTTCAAGTTTTGATCAACCGATAAGATCATCTATATTATTTTTTAATGAAGATACCGTTTCAATTGCTTTTATATATATATATATATATATATATATATATATATATATATA
This sequence comes from Vicia faba, assembly GCA_948472305.1. Classification (NCBI taxonomy): domain Eukaryota; kingdom Viridiplantae; phylum Streptophyta; class Magnoliopsida; order Fabales; family Fabaceae; genus Vicia; species Vicia faba. Next base: position 375,219,429 of record OX451738.1, read on the forward strand.
TATATATATATATATATATATATATATATATATATATATATATATATATATATATATATATATATATATATATATATATATATATATATATATATATATATATATATATATATATATATATATATATATATATATATATATATATATATACCTTAGATTAGTTTAAAATATTAGTTTATTTGATTTAATTTGATTTAGTTTATCAATAATTATTTATAAAATAAATTTTGTTGAAATTTAATTCTAAATCAAAATAGTATAAATAATTGATTATTTAATTGCATAGTTGATTTTTAAGATATTTTATTTTAGATGTTAGATATGTAATTGAATTATATTATTTTTAGTGTTCAATACTTATATATGTTTTATTTTTTAGTTTATGGTTTATTAGTAATTTTTTTAGTTTACTTTTAAAAAAAATATTATTGTTTTTTTAATTAAAAATAAATATGAAATATAATTTGGGCTTGTCCGATTAACTGAGGCCATTAAACGGCCGAACTTGACCGGCTAAAGACACTACAAAAAAACGCATAAGTTTATTTAAGGCGTTTATTTGAAAATTCCACTATTTACGGTAGATTGTGATGGTTTTAAGAAGTCACGTAATATTAGTAATAATATGGCGGTTTCAACCACCCTAATGTAAATTGTTTTAAACTTTTTCACACGTAGCACACATATTGTTTTCACGCTTTTCATTTTTTTTTTTTTTAAATATTCTGGTTCACTCCTTTACCTAATAAATTTAATCAATATTATGTAAAATATAAATATTTTACCCAATATGAAATAAAAATAAAGGAAAATCTAAGTTTCCCTTTCATCTTATTCTATTTCAAAAAAAATTTAAAAAAAGTCTGAGATTTTCGTTTCATCTCCTTTCTCTTCAATATTCACTCAATTCATTTCCTTCTTTCCCCTTTTTCCTCTCTAATGGTCAGTCGATTAAGTTATTTCTTTCCCTTTTTCCTTTCTTCCGTTTTCAATCTATCTTCTCAATCGAATCCAAGAAGTCATTTAATTTGAAACCCTAACAATTATTTGAAGTTTGAATCACACCTATTATGTATCCATGTCAATATCGAACCCTAAAATCAACCTTAACAATAGTTAGAACCTTCATTTTCACCCACTTTCCTATCCACAATCATGCAATCTATCAATGTGCTCCTCCGTTCCGCTGCTTTGTAATCTACCATTCTGATGCTCTGCAATTTGCAGTTCCACAGTTGGCTTAAGGTAAAGTCATGGTTTCTCTTTTCCATACCTCAAAAGATACTAATATGGAAATTTTTGGACAAATCTGATTTGACACAGATCAATATCCATCAAATAGTAGATTGGCCTTGCTTTGTATGTAGTTGCTTGCTTTTGCTTTGCGTCTATTTCTTTCTAATTGAGGAAAGTTTAATGTCGAGTTTAAACGCAGAGATGGACGAGTAAGGGTGACAATGATCTCTTTTTTTCCCTCTATTTGTACAGATATTTGGATAGACTAGTCTTAAAAGTTAGTGTGTTGATGTAATATATCTTGTATCTTTTCTTCAGTGTGAAAAGTTTAAAGTTAAAGCCATGCAATCGGGTTTGCTTCTGTTTTTGCCGATGATAGAACAATCATTCCTATACTCTCAAATGTGATTCTTTAGATTATGTGAAATTAAAACCATCTATAAAAACCTAGCTAAAGTTAGGTTGGTATAGATTTTTTTAGTCGCGCAGTGATAAGAAGCGTAGATAAAGATCCAAGCACCGATGAAAAATATTGGTAAGATCCAAGCATTGTTGAAAAGCATTGATAAGATCCAAACATTGATGAGAAGCCCTTGATGATTCTTGAAGTGGAAGTCACAAGATTGTTCTCCAATTTATTTTTTTTAATCCCTTATTTTTGCCTAACTCAAGTTTTTTTCCGATTTTTACTTGACCTAGCGGGCTTTATTTTATTTTTTAAAATTCCTTTTTTTTTGCTTTTTGATTTTGAAAACTTGCGACTGCCATGCTGATTGTTGTAAGCTTCGTCTTTATTGTTTACTCAGTATTGAATGATGTATTGAGGAAGAAGACATCGTGAACTTTATCTTTATTGATTGCTTCTTCAATCTTTGTTGATGTACGCAAGTAAGATGATGTGCTTGAACCTTTGCTTAGATCATTTCCTCTATGATGTATCGAGGATGGAGATATGCTTGAAACTTTGCTTAGATGGCTTGATTCTCTTGAGATTTGAATGCACTACTAAATTAATTGAAAGACTACCCTGCCCCTGGTTGAATTTAAGGTTTTTTTTTTGAAAAATAGAAAAAACTCCAACTCCTGGCTCGAGGGAGTTGACTATGGATTATATCCTTATATCTCCATTGTTTAGGAATTGAAACAATGCCTTACATCGTCAGTTCAGTATTACCATTGAAAGAATACGTTAGCAAATTCTTGTTATTTAATTTTCATCATTCTCCTTCGAAATTTATTAAAGTTGTGAAATGGAAGATGGAAGTGAATAATTGATATTTATGGAAAGTGATAGAAGAGTGAATACGAATCAATTGATTTCAAAACATGCATGCTTATTTTATTAGAATTACTAATCAAAAGATACAAGTTGACAATAAACACAACTTAGCAACAATGAAATTACAAAATGAAATTATAAAGGTCTATTGATCCTAGAGAAGAGCTTCTTTGTCGATTCCCTTGACTTTTAGAGAGCTTATTGATTTTGGACTTCTTAGAGCATGGGGGTGACCCTTGACTTTTCTTGGGCACACTAATTCCGTTGACAGGGCAGTTGATCTTGATGTTGAGGAATCACCATGGTAGCGATATTTGCGGCGTTGTGTAGGCCCGTTGATGAAATTGTGAACGGATGCCTTCTCTCTCCAATAAGACTTGTTGTGATCGGTGGAAATAGAACTGACTGTTTTGGAATGCTGGTTCGCGAAATGTCGCGGTAAGCAAGAGTCGCCACCGTCTTTTATTTTCTCCAACAAGGAAAGGACAAAAGTACAGCAAAATTCCTTTTCGAGATGTTTCTCGGGTTCGGGAGGTAGATTATAGAAAGGGAAGGTGTTAGCACCCTTTCTATCTGTGGTTATCCACGGGCTCTTAGGTACTTGCTCACTATGTTTTCAAAATATTTTTCTTTTCTTGTGTTTGTGGGTTTTGAAAAAAGTTTGTTTGAAAACTTTGATTTATCTCTTGTATCAGTCCTCAAGAGTGTATGAAGTGTCGTTTGAAAACTTTTGTCAGAAAAGTGTATGTGCAAAAAGTATTTTTGTTTTGAAAGAGCAAGTATCTAAGAACTTCTACCTACTCAAAAGAAATTAAGTTGTGTAAATGTCCTTTAGACAGTACTATCCCACTATTGAGAAGTAGGTAGCACCATCGCTGGAGTTTTCGGGTCAATTCGATTATAGGGACATGTGGTCACCAAAGCAATAGTAGGACGTCTTAGAGGTAACCCTAATGTCCTAGATCCTTTTTATCCGAGGCAACCGTTTCGAGGCAACTTGGATCTTTAGACAGGAGGGCGACCTCTAAAACACCCTATACTCAATGACCACGTCGAGGCAACCAAGTGAGGCGTACCCTAGGAGTGGCATGTGCAAGTGTGTCAGGATTCGGTTTATGTTATCTTTGTACATGTTATGGTGAGCTACGAGTTGATTTTAATTTCAGAGATAAGTCTGGTCATGCATAGCCTAGTTAACATACATCTAACAGTTAATAGTTGCGGAAAATAAATCTACGCTATTACAAGGCGTCGGGTATTTACATCGCCAAAAACAAACCCTTGAAAAGTAAATTGCGGAAAATAAATGAAAGCGATAAAAGGATCCTAATTAAAGCTATTACATCCTCGGAGCAATTACATAATAATGGATCAAAAATTAATAAGACAAACATACGCGCGAGAAAAAATTGAATCGGAGAAATTCTTAGGGTTTTGACCCTTTTTGGAGAAAGAAAGAGATTTGATTATTTATGAATTAAATTAAATTAAACCTAATTAATTAATTAATAAAAAGAAATATTTTTGGTTTTTTAATGTCTCAAGGAAATAAATAAAAAAAGAAAACATGATTAAAAGTTGTCAAGAACCCTAATTCTAATTTATTTTATTTATTGCAAAAATATTGAAATTAACCTAATTAAAACAACTAAATTAATTATATTAGTATTTATTTACAAAAATAATAAATTAAGGGTGAAATTAATAAATAATAATAAAAATATTATATTTTAGTTTTCTGATTTTATTATGAAAAAATTAATTTGGTTAATTAACTAATAATAATAATAATTAATAATAATTAAGTGAAAAATATAAAAGAAAAAAATAAAAGAAAATAACCCAGGGGGTGTTGGCCCAATTAGGAGGTGTCTTTGGAATTTTGTGTCCCATTAATCTCAAGCCTGTTTGACTTTCTAGGATTCCCTGCGTGCTCATTGACTGGGGAGTATGATGATCATTCACCCATGACCATTGGATTTGTGCCTGAAGCCACATGGCGCGTTGATGTTTGAGATGCATGGTGGGTACCCTTTGGAGACCTGCATGTGAATATGTACAAGGAAAAGGAAATAAAGGTTTTGGGGGACCTGGGATTCGAACCCAAGTTCCAATGCTTCCAAGTTAACACGCTAACCACTCCACCATCCCGCTTCAATCGTTATTAGAATGATAAGTGATTATTATATTAAGAAATTAAATAATATGCTGTGACACAATAAAAACACGCGTTTTTTCAAATTATCCAACCAAATGCTAACACGTCCTCGTCTTCTTCCTTTGTACCTGTAAAATAAGATCAAATAGCGGGGGTTTTTAACCCCCACTAAACATGGCAACGAAAAATAGCGATTAGCACCACAGGGTATATAAATATTTCGCGAGGGGTAAATATTGTTCGTCTTGGCCTAACGATTCCAACCATGTGCCTTAGGAGTCCTAATTTTGCCTGGGTCAGAAAGCCCCAATTTCAAAGCTTAAGAACCCTAGAAATCGTTCATGGCATCTTGTGATTCAGTGCATTATAATTCAATTAAATGATACCATTAGCTTCATATGGTTCCTAGCAACACAAATCAATCAAGAAAACACGTTAAATATGCATGATTTAAGAGTTACGATTTTGGATAAAGATGGCAAACTATGGTTTTGTATTCCTTGATTTCTTAAGCTTTGATGTCTGAATTTGATGGCAAAACACTCCTGGGAACTCCTGCAAGATGTTTGAATGAAAAGCACGCCTTGAATTGGCCTGGAATGCAAAGATCAGTTTTCACTTTTTCTTGAAATTTTTCAATATGCTATGGCTTTTTTCTGCAGCTTTTTTCACATCCATTAGGTTAGGATTTGCTTGCATATATATAGGGCAATTGAATTAGGTCAAAAGCTTGAACAAAAATCCATTGCATTGATGCTTGAATCCTTGATTGGAAATCAAATCTTTTTGATTTTTCATGATTGGAAAATGTTGCCAAATTTGGAGATTTTGTATCTTTGACTTGGTGCTCGAATTGCCAGCATGCTGAGGTCCTATTTGCTTCACAAAAAGATTGAAAACATCAAATCTTCTATTTTCCTACAATTTAAATTAATTAAATGAATTAATATTAATTAAAAATCCAATTAATCAATAAAAATAAGAAAATAAATTCTATTAAGCTTGATGGGTCGTGCATAGGCCATGGATGAAGTTTCAAGAAGAGATTTGAGGCCCATTAGCAAAAATAAGGTGTTTTGAGCAAAGTTGACTTTTGCAAATTCATGAAAATTTCCCAACTTCTCCAATGCATATCTTGCTCCATTTTGATCATATGACCATGTTCTTGGACATTTTGGAAATCTTTTTAAGTCCTCTAACCAATGCCTTTGGTCCCATGTCATTTGGATTTACCAATCTCAAGTTATGGCCTTTGACTTAAAGTGCACTTTTGTTGACTTTTGAAATTGACCTATAATGTAAAAATTGATAACTTCTTGTGAGAGCATTTCTTGAAATTGGAGTGTGAAGATGGATTGTAGGAAATTACATCCCCTTCCAAATGATAATTGGATGGAATTTTTCTGACAAACCATGAAAAATTTATGCCCTGGTCAAGATACAGTTGACTTTTCTGCTGTCCAAAAATAGTAACTTTTTGCATCTTGATGATTTTTGAGCTATCCTTGTGGAATCATGATCAAGACTTGATCAAATGATGATTGTGGACTCAAAATAAGATGTTGACCAAAAATTCTGACTTTTGACTGCAAAATGACCATTTTGCCCCTGCAGTGAACTGTGGATCAAATGGAGCTTTTGACTGTGCAAATTGGCATTATGAGTCTTGAGACTTGGCATGTAGGTGCTTGAGAATGTATATAGGTCCATGAGACTTGATTGAACCATTGAGAACCCCAAATTCCTTGAAAGAACCAAAACCCTAATTTCAGCTGTCTTAGGAAGTGGTTTGACTGTACAATCTCTTGAGCAATCTTGAACCATTTGAAGATGATTCTTAACAAATCTTGAAGAATATGGGAGGTAAAATTTTGGGGTACAACAGTTGCCCCTGTTCAATCTTCTTAAACCTGAGGATGTAGATTGGCTTGTGTGCCTTTCGTGATCCGAAGGTGGAAGATGATTGAACACTAAAGTGCCCAGAAATTTGCGCTCGCATGGTGTAGTATCAGTAATGTGATGTCGGGAATGGGCTTACAGATGCCATTTGGAGAGATGATGGATAGGGGGGTGGGCTTATAGATGCCATCTGGAGATTGTTTGTTGAATTGTGATCTTGTAAGTTGAAAGAAGGAACATGTGTAGGGTTGCCTGACGATGAGTCCGTGTAAAACTGCATTTTGGAAGGAAGGAAACCTGTGTAGGGTTGACTGATGATGAGTCCGTGTGAAACTGCATCTTGGAAGGAAGGAAACCTGTGTAGGGTTGCCTGATGATGAGTCCGTGTGAAACTGCATCTTGGAAGGAAGGAAACCTGTGTAGGGTTTCTTGATGACGAGTCCGTGTAAAACTACGTCTTTGGAAAGAGAGAACCCGTGTAGGGTTTCTTGATGATGAGTCCGTGTAAAACTTCATCTTTGGAAAGAGAGAACCTGTGTAGGGTTTCTTGATGACGAGTCCGTGTAAAGTTGCATCTGGAATTGAGAAGGAAACCGGTGTAGGGTTGTTTCGGGATAAGTTTGTGTGAAACTTCTGGAGGAACCGGGGTAAGGTTACTTTGGGATAAGTTCGTGTGAAACTTCAGGATGAACCGGGGTAAGGTTATTGTGAGATAAGTTCGTGTGAAACTTCAGGATGAACCGGGGTAAGGTTACTTTGAGATAAGTTCGTGTGAAACTTCAGGATGAACCGAGGTAAGGTTACTGTGAGATAAGTTCGTGTGAAACTTCAGGATGAACCGGGGTAAGGTTATTATGACGATGAGTTCGTGTGAGACTGCATCTTGGAACAAGAAGGAACCGGTGTAGGGTCACCTGATGATGAGTCCGTGTAAAACTTCATCTTGGAACTGAGGAGGAATCGGTGTAGGGTTACCTGAGGATGAGTCTGTGTAAAACTTCATCTGAAAGGAAGGAACCTGTGTAGGGTTTCCTGATGATGAGTCCGTGTAAAACTTCATCTGAAATTGAGAAGGAACCGGTGTAGGGTTGCCTGATGATGAGTCCGTGTAAAACTTCATCTGAAATTGAGAAGGAACCGGTGTAGGGTCGCTTCATGATGGTCAAGTAGATAATTGTCCTGTCTGGTTTCAGGTATTAACCCACGATCAGTCGTCCACATAATTTTCCTGGCTTGTTACAGGTATTAATCTGGAATTTGTCGTCCACAGATGCTTTTCCTGGCTTGTTACAGGTATTAATCTGGGACTTAGAAAGGTTGATGGTAGCCATCTTTTAATTGACCTTTTCCTGAAAAGGCAAAACATTAGTTGTATGCAATGTCAGGATGCATGAACTGCATGATGTCAAGATGTTCTCAAGAATAAATGAGGTTTGTGTTGTATGATGCGTATGCATGTCATGATGTATGAAGATGTGATGTTTTTAGCTGGGGGAAATGAATCCCGGAGCTGCTGGAGAATAGTGTTGAGTTCTTCGTTTCCGCTGGGGATGATGAACGAAGATGGTTGCAAGAATAAACTTGTAGGAGAAGATAACTCCGTTGGGGAATAAACTTGATGAAGAGATTACTCTGCGGGAAATTACTCTGTGGGAAGAGATGCTTTGCTGAGATTTTGACGATAACTCCGTTGGGGATCCCGTTGATAAGCTCTGTTAGAGATTTTGATGATGAACTCCGCTGGGGATAGAAAGAACTTCGCTGAGGATGATCTTTCCGTTGCAACTTGCTGAGGATAACCCAGTTAGACTCTTGTGGGGATAACCTTCTGAATATGGCTGGGGAGATACATTTGTATTCTGCAGGGGACAAGCTTCCAGAATCTACTGGGGGAGACGATTCAACTCTGGCGGGGAAGCTTTTTAGACTGCGCCGGGAAATGGCTCCACTGGGGTATCTTGTATTCCGCCGGGGAACATTCTTATATTTCGTTGAGGAATATTAAGACTGCCGGGGATACTTGCTGAGGAATATTTGTATACTGCGCTGGGAAATATTAAGATCTACTGGGGATACCCAACCTTTTTAGGGCTGATGGTAGACCAACTCTGCTTGGGTAGAGTATTGCTGATTTGTTCATAGTTGCAAGTCTCAGTGGCGAGAGCTATCATTACTGTCTTACTCTTGGGGAGTGAAGTTATTTTGGTCATATTCTTCAGCTGAATCTACCTTGTACCTGGGTGGACAGAGCAGCTTGTACAATTCTGACGATTCTTATTGCCCCAGTTTCTGCGGGAGACGAAGGCCTGTGAGGAGCTTGATAACTGCCGATTGACAAATCTTCTTCTGGTAGGGAAGTGACGAGATGATGGGACATGTTCGTACGCTTTGATCCCTAACTTTTGCCTGGACCGCCCTTTCGGGTTTTCAGTCCATCGGGAAAACCTTTTTTGCCCAAGCCGCCTTTTCAGGTTTTCGACTTGCCGGGTGTACAGATTTTTTTCATTTTCGTCCCTTATTTTTTCCCGAACCCTTTTGGTTCGCCGGGAAGCCCTTATTTTTGCCTAGGCCAGTTGACCTAGCGGGTCTTTAATTATGCGTAGTATTTTTTCGACCATGTCCATGCTCTCAGGATGTAGGGAGTTGTCATTGTCAGTAGTGTTGTGTTGCCATACTACCAGAAGATGTTTGATTGTGCAAGATTCTTCGCTGGAATTCATGTCCAATGCCCCAAGTGACTCAGGCGGAGATTTGCCCCTGGCTATTTGGCATTTTGAGAGATTCCTTGAATCTTGACTTGACTGCCCCAGATTATGGACAATGATCATGTTGTGCCCCTTGATTGGAAGTGCTTCTTCCACTTGAGGTGACTCTTTTTGTTGAGAAGGTTTTTGTTCACTAGATATTCGTCGTGCGAATTTCTCTGCTGTTTGAACAAATAGTCATATGCACACAATGTTATTTTAAGAATGCAAAGCTTATGTCTGTCTTGAAGTTTTTGAAAATGCATTTTTCAGTAAAGCAGGCAAAATTTGTAAAATGTGATGTCAACTCAGGATGTACAGCAAGCCCTACAGGAGTCAGGATACCTTTTGTAACAGTATGCTTTCGAACTAACCCATGCTTCAGCTAGGGCTTTTTAAGGGTTATAACGTGGCCTGGTTCACGGTTTAAGAAACAAAGGATAAAGGCTCAAAGTATATTTGTACCCACCCGTTCTTCGTGATATTCTTCGATCCTAAACTCAACTAATCGTGCATTAGATCTTGTTTGAGTCTTTGCTCTGATATTCCAGTGATGGTTCAGATACTGACAATTTATTTTGAATAGGCAGTCATTTCTTTGAGAGTTTGCAGGATCTCTTTCTTTTTGATTTTATTATCCCTGTCTTTTTGCCTGAACTGTTTCTTTTGTGATTACAGTCAGCGGGATGCCCCAGTTTTGTAAGTCTCCTTCATAGGTTTTGACTTATTGGGCTTTTGTTTTTTTGAAAGATAACGACTGCCTGTCTTGACGATTATTCGGAACCATCACTGTCTTTTTATCTCGGAAGGACTTCTTTGATGCCATTCATTAGGCACCTGGATCAACTGAGTAAACTACCCTGCCCCTGGTTTTGGATTAAGGGTTTTAATTTGTGAAAAGAAAAAGAAAAAAACTCTAACTTCTTTGGCTCAAAGGGGTTGACGAGGGATTATCTTCCTTATAACTCCACTGTTTAGGATTTGAAACAATGCCTGTACCTCATCAGCGGGGTCTATTCAAAAGCATACTGTAAAGATCGTGGTATCGTTTTCGTCATCCTCCCTCAAAAGGCTTAGATTTTTAGATCGAGAGTTGAACATCACAAAAAATGAAGCAATTTTAAGCATAGTGAAAAAAATTAATTCAAAACAGACACGTGTAATGCATTAATGAAATAAAAGAGTTTGACATGATAATTGTTTGAATAAGCAAATAAAAATACAACTTCAGAATTCAAATGAACGAAAGTCTCTCAATCCTAGCCATGTTTTGGCAAGGGAGCAGTGATCACATTAGGAGTCTCAGGAGGCTCGAATTCGATCTCCTTAGCGTCAATCATATTCTGAATCTTGTATTTCAGCGCCCAACAATCGTTAGTATCGTGCCCCGGGCTATCGGAGTGATAAGCGCACCTTGCATCTGGATTGTAGTTTGAAGAAGAAGTCTTAGGGTTCGCAGGAGGGTTTATCACTGCAATCAGATTCATCTTCAACATGTGCTGCAATGCTTGTGACAATGGCATATTGATGTTGGTGAACTGTCTTTTAGGCTCGTCTGGCCTTCGCTGATTTCCCTTTTGCTGTTGTCGGCGTGACGCAGAACCAGAGATCAAGACTGCCCCTACGTGTGGGTCACGGCGACTCTTTTGACGGTACACATCATTTGACTCTTTCTTCCCACTGTAAGGCTTTTTATGGGCATCAGAAGGTGTAGCTTCTTGAATCTTCCCACTTTTGATGCCAACTTCAATTCTCTCCCCAGTCAAGATAAGGTCTGTAAACCCGGCTGAAGAGTTTCCAATCAGATGATTAAAGAATGGACCAGACAGGGTCCCCAGAAACATATCGACGAGTTCACGATCAGTTAAAGGTGGCTGCACCCTTCCGGCAAGGTCTCTCCATTTTTGGGCGTACTCTTTAAATCCTTCACTCGTCCCTAGTGACATACCCTGGAGTTGGGTACGCGTAGGAGCGAGGTAGGAATTATACTGATACTGCTTATAGAACGCAGTAGCCAGATCCTCCCAGTTACGGATACTGGCTCCATCCAGCTGATAGAACCACTCGAGTTGAGTCCCTGAAAGACTATCCTGAAAGAAATGGATCCACAAATTCTTGTCAGCAGTGTAAGGTTGGATCTTCCTTACATACGACCGGAGGTGCAGCTTTGGGCAGGAGGCTCCGTCATATTTGGCAAAAGTAGGAGCCTTGAACTTATGGGGAATCACCACCCCAGAGGATAAGCCTAGGTCTCCAAAGTCCAAACCGGGCACATTCTGTATCTCCATAGCACTTAAGCGGTCCTCCAGCTATTTGTACCTATCCTCAGCAGGAGGGTACTGTTCTTCATCATAATCTGTCTCGTTGTCGGAGACCACGGGACTAGGAACCCTTCTCTCTTGTGGATTGTCTTTCCCTACAGATGAGGTGGTCAGATCAACTTCGTTTTGCAGTCCATTTCCAAACCTGCGTCCAGTGTTGAACAAGATGGTCCTCTTCTTCTTCTTCTTCCTCTCTTTCAGAATCAGAGTCTTCAAATCCTGTTGACCCTGGGCTAGGCTCATAACCAACTCTTGGAACTGGGCATTCTGGGCCTGGAGGGCCTTGATAGCTTGTTCATTGGAAGGTTCAGAAGACATGATGATTGCTGAAATAAACAGCGAAGAAGATAAGAGACATGTAATGGTACCTGTAATGCAATGATATGTATGATATATGTATGCAATGTTTTCAAGGATCTCGTGGGGTAAACAAAGAAACTTGTTAGAATTTGAATCTGGTAGCTTGATTGAAGGAACTTCATGTTGCTGAGGGTCCTTCTTCAAGAGTCAAAGCTCACCATATCGAGTGGGTCATAGCCCCTGACTCAAGCTATCATGTTTTGATCTCCAAACAACCTTGGCTAGAGGAAAATAAATCCCCTTTGCCCCTTGATAGACATTTGGTTCACCATGACCTGCATCACAGACCCTTGAGATCCTTGAAATGGGTTAGTCCTTATGTCGGATGTATGCAATGTTATGATGTTATGATGTTATGATAAAGGCACACCACAAGTATTCACAAAAGGCAAACATGGCAAAGGCACACAAGTCACACAAAAGAGCCCTTAGATTTCAGGCTGGCATGAAGTTTAGGTACTACCCTCTTTCAGTTTCAGTTGGTTAAGATCTGTCCTAGAAAATAGTAACCGAGTTCTAGAGGATCTCAATATCACTGACTACCCTCAATCGGTCATAATTCCAGTTTGGAAACCTTTTCTTGCGGCTGGAACCATCGCGAGAGTTTAGCCTCAATGAGTGTAGCATACTGCTACTGTTCTATGGCCAAGTTGGTCAATTTAAGGTTCTAAGGCCAGTTGGTGCTTAATGACTCCTCAGAAGACCTATATTCTCCTCGTTCCAACACAAGGGATATCGATACAGACCAAGGTGTCACACCAATGTAGCTACTGCTTCACCCGTGTCGGTCTACGCCGGACAGGTCCCTCACAGTTTATTGCTACTTACCTAAAGGGTATTCCCCAGATCCGGGTTAGGATCTATAAAACTCCGATACAAGCCCAAAAAATTTAAAGCATTCAAGGCATACAATTGAAAACATAGTGATCTGATCCTAAGGTACACCTCACTTATCAAAATCCCCAGCAGAGTCGCCAGTTCTGTGATCGGTGGAAATAGAACTGACTGTTTTGGAATGCTGGTTCGCGAAATGTCGCGGTAAGCAAGAGTCACCATCGTCTTTTATTTTCTCCAACAAGGAAAGGACAAAAGCACAGCAAAATTCCTTTTCGAGATGTTTCTCGGGTTCTGGAGGTAGATTATAGAAAGGGAAGGTGTTAGCACCCTTTCTATCTGTGGTTATCCACGGGCTCTTAGGTACTTGCTCACTATGTTTTCAAACGATTTTGCTTTTCTTGTGTTTGTGGGTTTTGAAAAAAGTTTGTTTGAAAACTTCGATTTATTTCTTGTATCAGTCCTCAAGAGTGTATGAAGTGTCGTTTGAAAACTTTTGTCAGAAAAGTGTAGGTGCAAAAAGTATTTTTGTTTTGAAAGAGAAAGTATCTAAGAACCTCTACCTACTCAAAAGAAATTAAGCTGTGTAAATGTCCTTTAGACAGTACTATCCCACTATTGAGAAGTAGGTAGCACCGTCGCTGGAGTTTTCAGGTCAATTCGATTATAGGGACATGTGGTCACCAAAGCAATAGTAGGACGTCTTAGCGGTAACCCTAATGTCCTAGATCCTTTTTATCCGAGGCAACCGTTTCGAGGCAACTTGGATCTTTAGACAGGAGGGCGACCTCTAAAACACCCTATACTCAATGACCACGTCGAGGCAACCAAGTGAGGCGTACCCTAGGAGTGGCATGTGCGAGTGTGTCAGGATTCAGTTTATGTTATCTTTGTACATGTTATGGTGAGCTACGAGTTGATTTTAATTTCAGAGATAAGTCTGGTCATGCATAGCCTAGTTAACATACATCTAACAGTTAATAGTTGCGGAAAATAAATCTACGCTATTACAAGGCGTCGGGTATTTACATCGCCAAAAACAAACCCTTGAAAAGTAAATTGTGGAAAATAAATGAAAGCGATAAAAAGGATCCTAATTAAAGCTATTACATCCTCGGAGCAATTACATAATAATGGACCAAAAATTAATAAAACAAACATACGCGCAAGAAAAAATTGAATCAGAGAAATTCTTAGGGTTTTGACCCTTTTTGGAGAAAGAAAGAGATTTGATTATTTATGAATTAAATTAAATTAAACCTAATTAATTAATTAATAAAAAGAAATATTTTTGGTTTTTTAATGTCTCAAGGAAATAAATAAAAAAAGAAAACATGATTAAAAGTTGTCAAGAACCCTAATTCTAATTTATTTTATTTATTGCAAAAATATTGAAATTAACCTAATTAAAACAACTAAATTAATTATATTAGTATTTATTTACAAAAATAATAAATTAAGGGTGAAATTAATAAATAATAATAAAAATATTATATTTTAGTTTTCTGATTTTATTATGAAAAAATTAATTTGGTTAATTAACTAATAATAATAATAATTAAGTGAAAAATATAAAAGAAAAAAATAAAAGAAAATAACCCAGGGGGTGTTGGCCCAATTAGGAGGTGTCTTTGGAATTTTGTGGCCCATTAATCTCAAGCCTGTTTGACTTTCCAGGATTCCCTGCGTGCTCATTGACTGGGGAGTATGATGATCATTCACCCATGACCACTGGATCTGTGCCTGAAGCCACATGGCGCGTTGATGTTTGAGATGCATGGTGGGTACCCTTTGGAGACCTGCATGTGAATATGTACAAGGAAAAGGAAATAAAGGTTTTGGGGGACCTGGGATTCGAACCCAGGTCCCAATGCTTCCAAGTCAACACGCTAACCACTCCACCATCCTGCTTCAATCGTTATTAGAATGATAAGTGATTATTATATTAAGAAATTAAATAATATGCTGTGACACAATAAAAACGCGCGTGTTTTCAAATTATCCAACCAAATGCTAACACGTCCTCGTCTTCTTCTTTTGTACCTGTAAAATAAGATCAGATAGCGGGGGTTTTTAACCCCCACTAAACATGGCAACGAAAAATAGTGATTAGCACCACAGGGTATATAAATATTTCGCGAGGGGTAAATCTTGTTCGTCTTGGCCTAACGATTCCAACCATGTGCCTTAGGAGTCCTAATTTTGCCTGGGTCAGAAAGCCCCAATTTCAAAGCTTAAGAACCCTAGAAATCGTTCATGGCATCTTGTGATTCAGTGCATTATAATTCAATTAAATGATACCATTAGCTTCATATGGTTCCTAGCAACACAAATCAATCAAGAAAACACGTTAAATATGCATGATTTAAGAGTTACGATTTTGGATAAAGATGGCAAACCGTGGTTCTGTATTCCTTGATTTCTTAAGCTTTGATGTCTGAATTTGATGGCAAAACACTCCTAGGAACTTCTGCAAGATGTTTGAATGAAAAGCACGCCTTGAATTGTCCTGGAATGCAAAGATCAGTTTTCACTTTTTCTTGAAATTTTTCAATATGCTATGGCTTTTTTCTGCAGCTTTTTTCACATCCATTAGGTTAGGATTTGCTTGCATATATATAGGGAAATTGAATTAGGTCAAAAGCTTGAACAAAAATCCATTGCATTGATGCTTGAATCCTTGATTGGAAATCAAATCTTTTTGATTTTTCATGATTGGAAAATGTTGCCAAATTTGGAGATTTTGTATCTTTGACTTGGTGCTCGAATTGCCAGCATGCTGAGGTCCTATTTGCTTCACAAAAAGATTGAAAACATCAAATCTTCTATTTTCCTACAATTTAAATTAATTAAATGAATTAATATTAATTAAAAATCCAATTAATCAATAAAAATAAGAAAATAAATTCCATTAAGCTTGATGGGTCGTGCATAGGCCATGGATGAAGTTTCAAGAAGAGATTTGAGGCCCATTAGCAAAAATAAGGTGTTTTGAGCAAAGTTGACTTTTGCAAATTCATGAAAATTTCCCAACTTCTTCAATGCATATCTTGCTCCATTTTGATCATATGACCATGTTCTTGGACATTTTGGAAATCTCTTTAAGTCCTCCTAACCAATGCCTTTGGTCCCATGTCATTTGGATTTAGCAATCTCAAGTTATGGCCTTTGACTTAAAGTGCACTTTTGTTGACTTTTGAAATTGACCTATAATGTAAAAATTGATAACTTCTTGTGAGAGAATTTATTGAACTTGGAGTGTGAAGATGGATTGTAGGAAATTACATCCCCTTCCAAATGAGCATTGGATGGAATTTTTCTGACAAACCATGAAAAAGTTATGCCCTGGTCAAGATACAGTTGACTTTTCTACTGTCCAAAAATAGTAACTTTTTGCATCTTGATGATTTTTGAGCTATCCTTGTGGAATCATGATCAAGACTTGATTAAATGATGATTGTGGACTCAAAATAAGATGTTGACCAAAAATTCTTACTTTTGACTGCAAAATGACCATTTTGCCCCTGCAGTGAACTGTGGATCAAATGGAGCTTTTGACTGTGCAAATTGGCATTATGAGTCTTGAGACTTGGCATGTAGGTGCTTGAGAATGTATATAGGCCCATGAGACTTGATTGAACCATTGAGAACGCCAAATTCCTTGAAAGAACCAAAACCCTAATTTCAGCTGTCTTAGGAAGTGGTTTGACTGTACAATCTCTTGAGCAATCTTGAACCATTTGAAGATGATTCTTAACAAATCTTGAAGAATATGGGAGGGAAAATTTTGGGGTACAACACTTGTGTCTCTTGAATTTCTCCATAACTCTTTTAGTTCACTTGTGAGTATAGGAAAACCTGCGAGCAGATGATAGTTGGATAATGGCAAATGTGGAAATGCATGAGATGAAAATGTATGGGCGTATGTAAATGCATGGGTATGCAAAATATTTTTTGGCTTTTGGGTATGCAAAAAAGTTTCATGGATATGAAATGCGACGCAGACATGGTATGAAGGTAGACGTAGGGGTACCCTATACAGATTTAATGGTAGATATGGAAATGATAATATCCTACATTGTCTCAGAGATTGAGACCCACAGGAACTCCTTAAGGACGAAGATAGTGATGGAAACGCGGGCACCCTACATTGACTCATAGATTGAGACATATATGAATTCCTTAAAGACGAAGATGATAAATACGTATTTGATGGTATCTTACACTAACTCAGAGTTTGAGACAAGCGGGAACTCCTTAAGGATGAAGATAATAAATATGGATTTGATGATATCTTACACTGACTCAGAGGTTGACACAGGCGGGAACTCCTTAGGGATGAAGATAATAATAGATATGGATTTGAAGATACCCTACACTGACTCAAATATTGAGGCAGGCATGAGCTCCTCAATGATTAAGATAATAATATATATGGATTTGAAGATACCCTACACTGACTCAGATATTGAGGCAGGCAGAAACTCCTTAAGGGTGAAGATAGTAATGGATATGGATTTGAAGATACCCTACACTGACTCAGAGATTGAGACATATAGGAATGATTTAAGGATTAAGGACCATAGAAGACAAAGAGGAATCCCTACAAGCTAGGGATTGTAACTGAGAGACGAGAATTCCTACAAGCTAGGAATTGTAATAGACTAATGGGCGGTTGAGGAATCCCTACAGGCTAGGGGTTATGAATTACCAAAGATAAACTCTACAGACTAGGGATCATAGTATACCGGAAGTAACCCTTGCGGGTTTAGGGGTGTGATTATATGAATGGTATCTTTAGAAGGTAGGCTTCTATTTTTGGCCTACGGTTAGTCTATCCTCCCTAAAAGGTGGCTTCCTTAAGGGTATCGTGAATAACAGCAGAGGGAAAAGGAACAAGGGCCTCCCTTAGGTGGAGCCTCTTTACGGACCGAGATTTTCGTCTCAAAGTCGTGAAAGGTCTTGTCATGAGATTTGGGTTAGAGTTGTATAAAGAGTCATAAGTGGCATTCCAAAGTCCTACCTTTCAAGAGGATATCTCTTGATAAGTATTCCTTTTGCGGAATTCCACCGACTCTAGGCGAAGTCGTCACATAAACTCGCATGGATGATATATCCTCTAAACTAATAGACGAACCTTCTTTCTAAGGGTTTTTAAATATATATATATATATATATATATATATATATATATATATATAATATATATATATATATATATATATATATATATATATATATATATATATATATATATATATATATATATATATATATATATATATATATATATATATATATATATATATATATATATATATATATATATATATTAAATTAAAATCCTGTCACACAGTAAATACAATAATAAAATAGACAAATAATAAATAAATAAATAAAGGAAATAAAAACCCAACCAAATTAAAAAAACCCTAAAACCTAAGGAAAAGTCTTCTAAACCTAGGGTTGAAGTCCCCAACAGAGTCGTCAGCTGTTGCAACTGGTTTTTTAATCAGAGTCGCCATCCTTAATTTTTATCCTAAGGAAATGAGTATAAAGGAATAACCCTAAAGGTTACAGAGATTCTAGATTATTCACTCGGTTTTAGACAAATGGAAGGTGTTAGGAACCCCTCATTTACCTTGCTCAAAAGGATATTAGGGTTAGAAGTGCATTTTTAGGAAAAGGGGTTTTAATATTAATTAGGGAAAAAAGGGGTTTTAATTTTTAATAGGGGAACTCGCCACGATTTTAGTCGTATGCCTACGTATCTTCTTAGGAGGAATCAGAGTCTCATTTCATAGATTCGCGGTTGGTTGGTGTGTGAATAGCGAATATTTTGGACCAAATGCGCAGTTAATCAAAATATGCTTCGTAACCCTTTTTGAAAATTAATTGTTAAATTAATTTACTTGTGAAAAATAATTTGGATTGGTTAAATGTTTTTTATATACTAATTATAAAAATTCTTATTTAAATGCATGGTAAAAGATATTTTAACGCAATAGATAAAATATATTTGAATGAGTTAAAAAATGATATTTGATTCGATAATAATTAATAGTAATAATTAATATAATACTAAAATTATAAAAATAGGAAATATATAATATAAAAATTATAAAATAAAAATAAAATAAAATGCAAGGGGGTGTTAATTAGGTTGAGGTGGTAAAATAAGAGGTGCTAACAACAAGGGTCTGAATTCAGATATTGAATTCAAGTCAAAAGGCAGAATGTGTGCTTTTTTGTTCATGCAGTAAAAAAAGGTGTGTATAAGGAATATGGTCCAAGTTCAAATATTGAACTGGGCCCAATAGGCAGAGAGTTTTAATATCTTTGTAAAATATTAATATAATTATGAAATTATTTTTGATTTATGTGTAAGATTAATGATTTGAATCATTAAATTGATTTAAAAATCTCAATAATTATGTATAAGGAATATTTTTGTTATTCTCGACTTTTCACTTAACCTAATAATAAACATAACATATTTTTGTATTTTTTATTAAAATGCGACAAACAAAAACAAGAGAAACAAAACCATTAAAAAATTATAATGCAATAATTAACCTAATAACAATTATTATAATAAAATCTAAGCCTTAAAAAAAACTTAACAGACAGAAAGAACATGTATGAAAGTTGTTGTTATATTTGTAAAGTGAACATGTTTCTACGTGACCCAAATCATATATACATGTTATAAATTATAATAGATATTAAAATTTTTGTTTTATTAATTAAATTGAAAAAGAATAAACATCAAGACAACAAACATGGAGATTTTAAACAAGTAATGAATCCCAACAATAAAACACTCAATAGAAATAAAATATAAACAGTTCAAGAAATTTTACCATGGAGATTTTTAAGAGAGACCAACCTACGGGAGCCAGGATTCCCTCGGTGAGCAAATGATAGAAATTATTCCTTTCCTTCGTCGTTCTCCTCTTTTTTCCTTTGGAATGAGATCCTCCTTAGATAGACGTTGGAGACAACAACAACAACAGGGTTTTGAAAAATTGTTGATGGAAAAATTTTAGGTGTTCTGTTCAAAACCCTAAAATAATTGACTATTGATGGAGGCTTCAGCGTTTCTTTGTTGTTGTTCTTCGATGTGAAGATTAACAATTTTAGGAGAACTCTAGTGAATTGTGGATGATTATGAAATTGTGGATGATCAATAGTGTGAAAGAGTGGTCTATTTATAGATTTGAAATTAGGTTAAAGACACTCCAAAAAGGAAATAGTCCACACCAAGAAAAACCCAAAGCTTATGATTTTATCTTGACACACATTGAGCAATAAGAAACAATTAATAATATTTTTCGTAATTATTATAAGTTTTGCACTCAATTTTGACAAAAAGTGCATCAAATCAAATAAATATTTTTTAAAAATGCATTAATTAAAAATTCAAAATACACCAATTGAGATTTGAACTCGTAACCTTCTTTCTCCCTTACCAACTATGCTATGATACTTATTTGAAGTAAAAAGTCAATTGAAAGTATATGACAACGAACAATTATTTGTTATTTTAAAAATATAAATAATTATTATATTTTCAAACAGAATTGAAAGCGAATTTTTATTAAAAAACCTCATAATGTTAATGTAATTAAGTCAAAGGAATATTATACTCTTTAAAACCCAAGTTCGAAAATAAATTTGATGGTAGCACTAAGGCAGGTAAATTTGGGGTATGACAATATGTAGTTCTAATTAGGAATAATAAGAGTATCATTGGTCAATGAGACCGCATTTCAGTATTGCATTTCTGAATTAATTCAAAGTTTATTATTTTAATTAGTTTTCCCACTCTAATCTTAATTTTTTACCGCCTTAAATAAACATTGTAACAATAGAAAACAATAGATTAACTTTTAAGTTTCTGCGAGTTCGATACTCTTTATATTACTTTGATAAATTTCGTATACTTGCGGAAATAATCCATAAGACAAAAAAGAAAGAGTCAGACCATTGAGACACTATCCCGTGATGATTCCACCACTTATTAAACTCAAGAATCCGATCAAACATGTTGGTTGCCTCGTCATTATGTTGGAACCAAACTATCTAAAAGAGGGAGGTCAATCAAATCCATTTGAAAAATAAAACTGTGAACTCTTTACAATCAATATTTTTGAAAGAACTGCAAGAACCATCTCCCTTACCCTTCCATAGAAAGAGCAGGCATTCCACAGAAAGAGTAGGTAAAATTGAAATCTCTCAAAACACACCATATATATCTCCTCCAAAAATGTTTTTATGCAATTATTCATGCAAATTTACAAAGTGTGATTCATGAAGCTTGCTTTTATTAAAAATAATGAAATGCAATGTTCACTAATGGTTTTTCACATTTACAAAAGAATATATGATCAATAATTAAGAAATAATGCGCGTTGATTCTTTCAAAACGTGAGTTTTATCACCCACAAATGAAATATAAATATATAGCGGTTATAATTTTATAGAATATTGCAATGTAATAATTTTTTATACAATGAGTAATTAGAATGCTCTTTTCTGCTTTTGTCTCTTCTTGAGAACTACCAGGTAGATATTTCTTAATTTGCTAAACTTTGTGATACTGCTTATTTGTGATTTCTGAGGGGGATAGTACTCATTGACGTGTGTATATATATATATATATATATATATATATATATATATATATATATATATATATATATATATATATATATATATATATATATATATATATATATATATATATATATATATATATATATATATATTGGCTAGTAATACTTAGTATATATTATATCTTGACCAGAGAGCTTGTACTTGTTCTTAGGTTTTGAAAAAACTCGTTTATGTCTTGACTTAGCAATACGTAGTAGTATGGTTTGAACTTGAAGATTGAAAAGTGAACAAATCAAACTTCAAATATAGCTTCCTTAGCTCCAAACAATTTCAACGGTTATTAATTGTTAAGGTTCATGGTCATATTTTTAACCTCATGTCTCGTTGGACTTATTAAGCTCTCTCGTAAAACATTTTCTATTTTTCATTTTTAATATTTATATTTAAAATTGTTAGCAAAAAGATGTAAGACTTATGTAATAAACAATTATAATCAAAGAACATCATTTGATAACCTCTCAGATCCTAGTCAGAGGAGGTCATAACTATAGCATTTTTCGTATAAAGTGAGCTTACTTTGCTCCTTCCTCCAGGTTCTCTTTTATACTGATCTTCCTTTGCATAACGTGACATAAGGGCCATAAATGTCATAAAATCAGTAACTATCGCATGGAAGACATGTCTGAATATCTTTATAAATGTTCATGAATGCATGTCTGTGGCTTTCCCGCCCATAACTTAGATGCAATATAAATGGAATGTTCTTCCAATGAAAATAAAACAATCATAAGATATTTTTCATTGAAGAATGAACTCTATCCTTAAAGAATTCAAAGGATTTTTGCTTTAATTATATTGATGTTATATTAATTTTTTAAAATAAAGATCTGAATGATCACTTTAAAAAGTAAAATTAATGCTTATTTGGTGTTTAAATGAATGTTTTATTAAAACTCTTGCTAAAAGTCACTTCAACTAAAACTTAAAAAAGATGTTATTTGGTCATGGACGGAAGAAGACGATATATTTATTATTAAATTGAAATGTTTATGGCGAGATCTTCCAGAATTATTTCATCCATCAGATAATGATCTAATTATTATTAAAATCAATGCTTCAAATAAAGTATTATGTAGATATATATCTGAAATCTTTTTAGGAAGTGAAATTAATTATCCTACTTATGAAAAAGAAACATTAGCATTAATTTGAATGATAAAAATACCGAATATATGTTTTTGATAAAGATTTTATTGTTAGAACCGACTTTACGTACGTTGTAGGATTCAAAAATATCTATAAACAAAGAAACATACCAGCAAGAGAGATTTATAAAATGACAAATAAAATTAGCAAAATATAATTACTCAATTTCTTATATTGAAGGTGAAAAGAACGTGCTTGTAGATATACTTTCAAGAAAATAATTAGAGTTCAAAGAAACACTTAAAATTCACAAAATAAAAGAGAAAGAATTAATTAGAAAGAAAGTGAGATTAATTGAGAAAGAAATAGAAATAATAAAATCCCAATTCAGGGGAAAAAGTCCACCGGAGAAATTAAAGTAAAAGAACCCAATAAATGATATGTAACATTTAACAAGCCATTTCCAAGAATTTACGATGAATCGTATAAAACGATCCTCATTATACAAAGACACCTAATCTCATACTCCTAAGAAAATAGCGGGAAGATACTCAAGGATAAAGATGTTCATCTATTGGCAAGTTTTGTGTTGTCATTCTACTCATTGAATATGAAAACAATGAATTATAAACCATGTGTAGCTATTTATGTTCTAGTATAAAGTTGAATGATAACCATGCATGTGAGCGGTGTATGCAAGAAAAGAACCTTCAAAATCTTCAGCTTCAGAATCACCTTCAGACTCAGACTCATCTTTAGAACCTTCAAAATCATCTTTTGACTTTGACTTATCTTCAGAGTCTCCTTCTGACTCTGACTCATCTTTAGAATTTTCAGATTCTGAACTATTTTCAAAAGTTACCTCAGGTGTTGACACTAAACCAGAGTTGAAATGAGTCTTGCTCTAATCTCATACTTCTGACTCTTTCACAATAATGACTAATCTTCAGAATCAGATTCAGAGTCATCTTCTGTTTTTGACTTATATTCAGAGTCTCTTTCAGAATCAAAAAATTTCAATTACACAGGCTCCTCATCAGATTCACAAGTCATTAATAGTATAGGTTCATCATCAGAATCTCCTCTAGGTATGTTTGATTTTTCTTTCTTTGACTAACAATCTTTAGCAAAGTGGTCAAACTCATTATAACAGTAGCATTGAACCTTTCTCTTGTTAAACTTCTCTTTTCACTTATGATATTTTTTCTCATCAAAGTAGAAGGCTTCTGACTTTTGAGAACTACCACCATGTCTCTTCTTGGCATCTGACCAAGAATGCTTTCGGTCCTTCTTGACAAAAGAAGCTTTTAGAGCCCGCTAAACCTCTCTTTCAAAGGTTCTCTCTGTCAGACACAACTCTTGTGCCTCTAGACTGTTTTGTAGTTCTTCAATTCTTATGATGTTTAGATCTTTAGAATGTTCAATTGCTACAACAATATAATAAAATTGAGGAGTAAGGGATCTCAGTAACTTCTCAATGATTACTTGTTCAGAAAGAGTTTCTTCACACGATTACATCTCATTTGTAATCATAATCACTCTAGAGATGTAATCTGGTACTTTCTTATTGTTCTTCATGTTGAGATTCTCATACTGCTTACATAAGGATTGAAGTTTCACTTTCTTCACTAACGCGTCACCTTCGTAGCACCGTGTCATTATATCCCATGCAGCATTTGCCTTCGTCGAGTCATCGATTTTCTCAAACATATATGTATCTACACACTGATGGATGTACAACAACACTTTCTAATCTTTCTTCCTCATATCTCTCTGCGTGTTTCTCTGTTCCTGTCACATCTGCTGCAATGGAAATGTAACCTTCGGTAACAACATTAATAACATCTTGAGCACCAAACAACACACACATTTGAATCACCCACTGATTCCAATTCTTTCCATCGAACATCGAAAACTTAGTATTCAAACTGTTTTTTCCACTCATCTTCATTTTGTGCACTGGAACTCAAACCCAGATCTCACTAAACACTCGTGTTTCTCGATCCCATAAAATCAAAAAATGCAATTTTGCTACGATTCTGATAATAAATTCAACGTGAATTCAAATAATAAAATCAATTACACACACTTCACATACACTCGTGTTTCCCTGTGAATCGAGCAGGAGCTCTATATATCAATTGTTGGGGCACAAAGGTTGAAGATGAAAAATGAATATGGAAGAAGAGAAGGAAAGAAGATAGAGAAAGACGACTACAATAAACTTGTTGAGGAAAAAATATATTCACAATTTACTCTCTACTACAAAAATCCTAGTTACAAACTTGTTTAAATAAATAAAATAAAATGCCACCTAAGTCCTAACAAAAAGAATGCTTAATAACTAAGCTAACAAAACAAACAAGAACCATAGAAGTTAAACATACTCTTGGGATGCAATCTCAAAAGGTTATACTTCTGACTAACACACATATTTCTGAATATGAATTACTTCTAACATATTCAACTCATGAAGCATAGTTACATAAACCAAATATTTTATCTTATTTGTTTTATGAAATTAATGATAATGCACTGACACTGTAAAATAGTTTTATATTTTCATCTAATAAAAAATTATTATTCAACCTTGTTATACAACTAAATTTAAAATATCAATGTGATTTGATAGAATACAAGATGATAATTAATTATTGTAAAACTATTTTATACTATTATGGTAAATTCTTTTTTTCTCTTGTATTATACAATGAATTTATGAAATTCATTGTCGAAAAGTTAACAATTTGTATTTTATCCGTCCATATTAATCTTTCAATTTTTATTTTATTTTTTAAATATAAATTTTTGATGATACTAATTTTTATGATAACATATAAAACATTATTATATGTGAATTGATCTATTATATTTTTATATCAAAAATATGTTAATTGATTTTATTTTATAATAATATAAGATTTATAAATAATACTATTATTTTTAATAAATTTTTGTAATTAAATAGATAATAAATTAAATTAATATGTTTAAAATATTTTTGAACAATCTGACTTGAGTTAATTTCGCCTAACACGATATTTATAAAGTTTTATAATTTTTCTAATTTGTTTGGATTTTTTTATTCATGCTATTATATCTATTCTAATAAAATTTTGATACTCATATTGTAATATCTCAAAATTTTGAAAGTTTTATAATTTTAAAAATATTTTCAATATAAATTTTTTTAATGTTTATATTTCTCTATCGTTATGAATTATATATGGTTACAATTGTTCTCATAGTGTTTATTAATTAAAACACTTTGTCATTAATATTGTAGAGACTGTTTTAAAAATTTATTTTCTACATAATTTATAAAAAAATGTATAGATAGAAAAACTCGACATGAAAAAAAGATATAAAAGTCATACTTGTATGTCTGAAATTTCATTGAAATGTGTAGTTTTTGTTATAATGTTAATGGAAATAAATAAATTACAATCTTGAAAAGTAAATGTGTATAGCGTCAAGTCAACCATAAGTATATTGGTAATAAGAAAATTTTTCTCTCTAAATTTAGCCGCTCTGGCTTCTCACTAGTTTCTCCAGTGCTCTCCATGGTCGGCATCCGGGATGGTCGGTGGTTAGAAGGAAGGAGGTTCGAAGAGAGGTTCAAAAATGGGATTCACACCCAGGGGGGAGGGGATTTGAAGGGCGGAGTCGGTAGGAACAATTACGATCTTCTTTTTTAAGATTCTGGACAGATCCAGAGCATCGGACATTTTCGGCTTATTTGGTTGCAACCAGGAGGTGGTGGAATGTATAATTTCATCTAGAAGGAACAAGTTGGGTAAGAGGTTTAGATTTGCTAGATTCAAAAATGTGGAAGACGCGAGGATGTTGGCGGTGAGATTAGATAATATTTTGATAGATGATAAGAAAATCCATGCTAATCAACCGACATTTTTCTATAAAGCTCACGGATTTGGGAGGTTTGTTGTGTTTATTAGAGAAGGTTGAAGAAGGGTTTATTCTAGATTTGATCAGCAATGGTGAAGTGTGGTGGAAACAATGTGTAATACAGTGGGAGAACTGACTTTGTGTTTTATCGCAAATGTGCGGATAGCTAGAGTCGCCACCTACTTTTCTTTTATCCAATAAGGAAAGAGTGAAAAGAACAGGAAAGACCTTGAAGATTTTAAATTTGGAGGGTAAATTATGAAAAGGGAAGGTGTTAGCACCCTTTTCATCTGTAGTTATCTACGAGCTCTTAATCGCAACCTCACTTTTGAAAATTTTCTTTTTTGTGTATGTGTTATGAAAAATATTTTTGAAAAGCTAACTTTGTAATGATTCTTGTATCAGTCCTCAAGAACGCGTACAAAGTGTTTTAGAAAATATTTTGAAAGTGGTGTGAAAATGTTTTTTTAGAAAAGATTGTGAGCGAGTGATTAACAGTCTTACCCACTCAATGTTGTTCTTGTTATTTTCCTTCTCCTTTAGAGATAGTGCTATTCGTACCATTAGTTGATAGGTAGCCCTATCTATTGGATGTGAAGGGACAAGCGAAGGATCATCGTATGGTCATCGAAGGCAACATATAAAGATACTTTAGCAATTGACCGGAGGGACTAGATCATTTTTTGTAGGCAACGTCGAAGGGTCATCGAGGGACTATGATCTTTATTTGAAGAGACTTTGCTAAAGTATCCCTATTTTCGAGGGACATGACCATTTATTCCGAAGGCAACAAAGAGAGGTTACCCTTGAGGTGCAAAGTGTGAATAGTGTGTTCAGTTCAACTATTTTATCTTGAGATTAGGATTTGCTATCAGTTGTTTTTTAGTCTTGCCATACACGCCTAATTACTAACAACATAAAATTAAGTAGAAATATAAATGTGTGGAAAGTAAAATTTCTACGCTATTACATGGCTTCGGGGCAGTTACATAATGGATGAGTGCGAGAATTTAAACCTATAACTATTAAAACCTCGGAGCAGATACAAAATAGGAAAAATGTGGGAAGTAAACCTAAGTTATTACAATACGAATAATGCGACCTATAGATTTTTATCTAAGAATTAAAATAGCAAAAAGAAAAAAAAATAGAAAAAGTTTTGAAGAAAAGAAAATATTTTGGTATTTTAGAAAATAATTTTAATAAAATCTAAATCTTTAATTGATTTTAACATTAAAAAAGGTTTAATTAAAAAATAAAAGTCAAATTTTTATTTGTTAAAAAAATCTAATCCTAAATTAATAATATTATAAAAAATCATTAGGTTAACTAATTGTGCTTAAAAAGATAATTAAGTTTTAATTAAAGTTAGGGTTTAATTAAAAGAAAGGGATAATAAATGAAAAGTAGAGAAAATAGGGTTATTGAAAAATAGAGAAAAAATAGTTGTATGGGGTGGGTGTTGAACCAACGCTCTCCAACACTTTCCACGTATAGCTCACCACCAGACCAAGCATTGGTTGGTGTTAGAAATACAGGCGCATTGCATAATATATTACACCTGCAGAAACTGGGAAATAATAAGGAAAAATTAGCAAAAGGCAGGGATCAAACTCACACCCTTGTGTACCAATGCCTTATCATACGCGTACTTGCCACTAGGGTGACTGTTACATCTGGTAGTAGAATGAAATTAAATAAAAATAATATAAAAACAAGTGAATGGGTCGTAGAGGTGTCGAAGCCCTAGCTCCGGTCGTCTTCTTCGACGAGCAAATTTCTGAAACCTGCAAAATAGAGCGTGTTAGTGATCCAAAGGGACCCTACCTCCTTAATTTGACCTTTGCGAGTTCAATGGTGACCTCAGTTTTGGCTAATTCTCCCTGCATAATGAAACACGAAGAAAATATTGTAAACCGGTTCAAGAATGGAAATACATGATTCTCGCGTCATAGGATTCATGTGATGGTTCAGACCTGCATATTTATACCTCAGGAACACATTAGTATCATTAGGATGAAGCAAAGCACGATAGAAACTAAAATATAAAATTCAAGAAACCATGTAAATCGGTGATGCATGGATGCTCATTTTAGGATCTTTTGATCATCAAGGATGATCCGAACTTACTCTATAATGTCCACGGAATTAATTTGGATGGCTAGCTTGCTTTGAGAAAGGCTGTAGATAAGGGTTTCGATTTTCCCTAGTTTGACAAAAAATTGAGATTTGGAGGGTATGTTTTCTTGCAAGGTTTTCGTGTGTTGTTGTTTGAACATGAAAGGCATATATATAGGAAAAGATTAGGTAAAAAAGAATGGGCTTGGACCTCTTGTAATTATATCTTTTATTCTTGTTTGCAAATAGGTTGGAATAAGACAAAATCATGGATATTTGATACAAATATAACTCCCACATGGTTTATAGCAATCTTGGGCCTCCAAAATATTTGAAACAAAAACCTTCTAAGCCTTATCCCTCCCCTTGCTATTTATTTGATTTAATTTGTATTTAAATAAATAAAAATTCAAATAAAAGAAATAATAATGGTTTTGGGGGGTCTTCCAACATGTCATGAGCACGTTTGAACTTCAAAAATTAGGCCCATTATTTCAAAAGCCCAAAATTGTTCAATTGAGATTTCATGTAATTTCACAATATTACCCAACTTGTGCAACTCATTACTTGCTCAATTTTTATCATATGAAGGTGCTCTTGGACTCTTTGGAAAGCTCAAGATGTCCCCTACAACTCTCATGTTGATCATTTTTTCATTTGAAGACTTTATCTTGATGTAAATTGCTTTGACAAAAAGTGTGTTTTTGATGACTTTTAAAATGGCATGTAATATTTTAGCCCATATCTCTCAAATGAAGCATTTTTTGGCCTTGAGCATATAGATACAAAGTTGTATAGAATTGAATTTCCATCAAAATTATCTTTGGTTGAGACTTTTCTGATGACGCTTGTGAAATTTATACTTGGTCAAAGTTCAGTTGACTTCTCCGAAAGAATACCCTAATTTAGCAACTTTTGACTTTTGATGAATCTTGAGTCTTCTTGATGAATCATGATCAACCTTTGATAAAATGATGAATGTGACTTCAAAATCTTGATTTTGACCAAAAATCTTGAGGTTTGACTTTATGTTGACCATAGTTGACTTTTTGTCCAATACAATGGATTTTCACTTATTTGAGCAATTGACTGAGAAAATGTGTGATGTAAGGCTTGAAACTTGACATGAGGATTCTTTGAAGCATGTGAGGAATCATGAAACTCACATGAGGAATTAGAAGTCAAATTTTCCTAGTGAAAAACAAAACCCTAGTTGTAGGCTATTGCTTAGAAGGAGGGATCATCTGACCAATTCTTGAGTAGTCTTGAGCAATTGAGAACCCTAGGAGCATGGGGAGATCTTTTGAAATTGGAGGGAAAATTTTGGGGATAATACAATGGTTCTCAGAAATTAAATCATGGGAAGAGAAGATAGTAGAGTTATGTGGATAAGGGTTTACGGAGTCCCTTGTCATGCTTGGACTATGGAATTCTTTGTTAAAGTCGTTAATTTTTTGGGCACTTTTATGTGCGTTGGCGAAAGCACGAAAGAGGGAAGGAATATGGACGTGGGAAGGATCATGGTGAGGATTTCGATAGGTGATATTCTTATATATATGCTTAATGTTGAGTTTGATGGTGTTGTCTTCCCCTTATTATTTAAGAATATACTCAGGACCTTTGCGGGTGTTAAAGGGATCTGAGATGGTGAATTCAATCTCGTTTGAATCTCCGATTTCAGAGGAAGAATGGTCTACTGGTGTGAATATTTTGAAAGAGGAAAGAGAATGTGATAGTATTGAAGAATTTTTTGATAAAGAGGTGGAGGAGGAAGTCAATGGGGGTATGAGGCAGAAGGAGATCAATGGGGAGGGTATGTATTTTAGTTTTGATAAGTTTGCAGATGAATCTAAAACGGGTTCTTTTGATGCGGCTTTGGGTAAGGTCTAGGGGAGACGGTTTAGGAAGGAGAAGTTAGGGGGTGTGATCTAAGTTTTAGCTTCCTTTAGAACAAAGGTTCCTTGTAGTTCTGATTATGTGGACTCACCTTTTAGGAAACTGATATCAGATATGGTTGCTAAAAGGAAATAACATAAAAGTATCAAGTTTTAGTACTGTATAGAGGCAGGAGGATTTCCGAAAAATAAGGTGTGTTTGATAAAGCTAAAGAGGTATAAAAAAATATTCAACCTGTTGCTCATCTTCAAGATCTAAGTAGGGAGAAAGCGTCTCAAGAAGGTGTTTCCACGAGTTTGAGGTTGGAAGGAAGGGGTGCAGATTCAGTGATGTACGATGACCAATCTGATAACTCTGACATCTTTAGGAATAACCTAAGGATGTGTGGGAATCTTAATAGTAATGTGGGTTAGAGGCTTTGGAATGACCTTGCTAATTTATGGGGTTTCAAAAACAGGTTCGAAGAAAGATTATATGTACATGATCTCAGATTTAGAAAAATGGATAAGATTAGTGTAATACGGTGGGAGAACTGACTTGGGTGTTTTGTGTTTTATTGCAATTGTTACGGATAGCAAGAGTCGCCATCGACTTTTCTTTTATCCAATATAGGAAAGGGTGAAAAGAACAGGAAAGACCTTTTGAGATATTTTCTTGAGTTCCGGGGGTAGGTTATGAAAAGGGAAGGTGTTAGAACCCTTTTCATCCATAGTTATCTATGGGCTCTTAGTTGCTATCTCACTTTGAAATGCTTTGTAAATATGCTTGTGATTTGTTTTTTGAAAGTATTTTTGAAAATTTTCGTTGTTTAGGAGAACTTTGTAATGATTCTCGTTTCGGCAAAAATGTATACAAAGTGTTGACTTTTGAAAATATTTCATGGAAAGTGTTAGTGTGTTTGAAAGATGTTTTGAAATGTATATGAGCAAGCAACTACGAGCGTTCTACCTACTCAAAAAGTCTTAGTTCTTTTCCTCCTCCTTTAGATAGTGTTATCTTACCATTAGTTAGTAAAAAAACATATCATTGGATGTGAAGGGACGGGCGTGGGTCATCTTACAGTCATAGAAGGCAACAATGTAAGATACCTTATCAATTTGTCGTAAGGGTCTAAGATCATTTACCGAAGGCAACATCGAAGGGTCATCGAGGGAATAAGATCTTGTACTCGAGGGTCTTTGCTAAAATATCTCACGTTCGAGGGACATGACTGTTTTATTCTTAGGCAACAAGTGTGGGTTAACCCTAGAGGTGCAAGTGTGCAAAATGAATTGATTTCTTGCATTTTTATCTTGAATTAGGGTTGTCTACTTGTTAATTTTATGTCTTTCCATACAAACCCTAATTACTAACAATAATATTGAAAGCGGTAGATTGCGGAAATATAAAGTTCTACGCTATTACATATTTTTGGGGATGGGGATACAAATCACAAATGGGGGGTGAAAGAAATTAAAACCTAATTACTATTACAACCATATTGAATAATGAATAAAAATATATAAAAAATAATATAAAAAGAAAGGAAAACTATTTTAAAAAACCTTTATGCATCGACACATGCACTTATGCATCGATACATATCACTTATTGTTTTTAGAAATCAAAACCAACTCAGTATGTATTGATACATAATGGTTTGCATTGACTCATTTCCTGGTTGCATCGACACATTCGTGTTTTGCATCGACTCATACACATTTTGTCTCTCTGTAATATGTCTTGATAACAGTATGTATTGATACATAATGCATTGTATCGACTCATACCATGTTTTATGACTAACATGAGTCGACTCATATGAGATATGCATCGACTCGTGTTGTAGTTTTACTTCTAATATTTTTTTGTTACATATATAAGCCAGTTTTGCACTTCATCCCTAACCTCGCACCATCTTATTCTTCCTCATTTCTCAAACAAATCAGAAAATGTAAACATGAAACTTGCTCTATTTTTCAACATTAATTCATCCATATAAATTTCATAAACTATAAATCAAAGATGAGTGAGGATTTTGTTTGGCCTCAAAATAAACCCTAACTTTTCTGGATTTTCATTTCTAAAATTCTCAACACATGGTTAATAAAAATGAAAAGTAAGCATGTGGTTAGCTTCAGAGAAATGATATCTACATTTTATCTTCACAAATGAACCACTAATGATGCTTGTATGGAGAGTTCAAAGTCAATAAAACTTACCTTGCAACTAAAATTCGTGTCTTGACTTAGAGCACCTTTCAAGGTGTTGCGATGATCAAAATAGCTTCAGTGAACCTCCAGGAAGCTAATGTAATGCTTAGTTTACATGGAGAGTGGTTTTATTATTCTGGAGAAGTCAAGTTATAGAGGTGAAAAGTGGGGTTTGGACAATGATGATGGAGGTGTTACAACTGTGAAACAGGGATGGGGATAGCTTCTATATGTATATTAGAAGCTTAGTGATTGATAAAAATGGAAAACGCACGAGGGAAATGAGAGATGGATGTTGAAGGTCAAAAATGTGGTAAAAAAGGAGTTTTTTGTGCAATTTCTGGTTTTAGTAAGTTTAAGGGAGTTTCAATGCTAGTTTTTTCGTGTGTTATGTTGCAAATGGTGTATCTATTTATATAGAAGAGGTTTGAAAGCTTGGAGAAGTCAGAAGTACAAAATCACATGTTTGTGGATTTAGGCTTGTTTTTAAAGTAACTTAGACAAACATGGTTTCAATGCAAGGTAGGGCGGCTAACAACTTTAAACATGTTTGTTCTGGTTGTTTAGGCTTAGTGTGTGCAGAAGAAACAAATGCAAAGCTCAAGGAGAATAGACTTTATGATTAAAGTCACTTTTCCAAAATGGAAGTGTGAACTTTCTTCCATTAATGGCTATATGGTTTGGACAATGCTTAAACCACTTGGATCATTGCTCAAAAGTTTGTGTAATCCATTAATTATGGAGTGGAACATAAGTTAGAAGCTTGCAAAGTGAGATTATGCAGGATGGCTTGATATTTGGTCAAGTGTTCTTCATGAAAAATTCCTTGTATTTCAAGTTTGAAAGCCCAACTTCTTCTCTTTGATTATTCTAGCTCAAAAATGATCTCTTCAAGTTCCTGAGCATTTTGAAAATACTGGAACACCCACTACAACTTTCATGTTTTACACTTTTGTAAAATCAAATTGGAACTATGTGAAAAATACCCATGAAGTTGGGAAAAATTCAGCTTAAACTAGGTCAAATTTTTACTAAGTGTTTTATAAAAAGTGCATGACTTCATGGATTCATAACTCAAAATACAAGAATTTATAGGACTTGTTTTGTCCTACAAATTTTTATATTTAATTAAGATCTACAACTTTTATGTTGGAAGTTTCCTTTGAATCATCTTGCATCTTGATGAAAAGTTGGCATAAAGTTATGAAATTATCATGTATAAAAACACTTAGATAAATTTCTAAGTCTTGAAAAGTTTGACTTTTCAAATTGAATTTTGAATTTCTTGATTTCTTGATGATCAAGCTTCATATTTTTGAATGTCTTGATGAAATATGATCTTTGAAACTCAAATTTGACCATAAAGTCAAAGTTTGACTTTTTGGTGTACAATTGACTTTTTCATCAGTTGATCGAATTTCAACTATCAATCAATTGATCTTAAGAGATGCATTGAGCCATGCAATTAGATCAAAATGATTTACTTTAATCCTTGAGATTATGTTTCAAACCAATAAGCCATGTATTAGGTCAAAAGTCAAAGATTAAGCCATTCTCAATCAAAACCCTAATTTTGACCATTTTGCCCTTTTGATGATTTGAACATTTTTCTTGGGGAATTTTGATCCAAACTTGATCAATTGATAAATATCACTTTAACATGTTGATGTTGACCAAAAAATCTTTAAGTTTAACTATAGGTTGACCATAGTTGACTTTTTACCCAATATAGTTGCTTTTGGGTCATCTGATCAATTGACTGAGTAAACTTGTGATCCAAGACTTGAAACTTGACATGAGTAATATTAGAGGTACATTGAGATGCATGAAACTCATTTGAGGCATTAAAAGTTCAATTGTACTTGTGCAAACAAAAATCCTAATTTGAGGCATCAATGTTTAGAAGATGGCTTGACCTAGTCAACACTTGTACAAACTTGAGCTATTGAAGATCTTGTGAGAAATATATTGAGAAAAGAGAGGGAAAATTTTAGGGTACAACAAGTAGAATGTTTGGAAAGTACGGCGAATAAAAATGAGTTAAAATGATTATAGGATCTTTGAATGTGAGAGGGTGAGTAGTTTGTTAAAGAGGAGAAGAATCAGTCAGGTTATTAAAAAGGGGAATGCTGATGTTTTCTTGATTTAGGAACCATAAATTTCTTCGATGAAGGAAATGGTTGCTAGGAGATTGTGAAGTAACGAGGAGGTTAGTTTTTCTTTTTTTGATTTGAGAGGTTTGTCAGGTGGGCTCATCATTTTGTGGAAGGTGGATGTGGTTGAGGTTATTTGTAGCTTTAGAGGAGAAGGGTTCTTGGGGTGAAGGTTAAGTGGGGTGGGGATATTTACTATATTTCCAATGTTTACTCTTCATGTTTTCTGACTCAAAAAAGAATTTTGTGGGAAAAGCTTTTGGATTTTAAACTGAATCATTCAGATGGTGAGTGGATTATAGGTGGGGATTTCAATGCGATAAAGAATCCAAGGGAAAAAAAGGAAAAGGGTGTTTTTATAAGTACTTAGATGAATGAGTTTGGATCATTTATTGAAGCGACTAGTTTGGTGGATATCCATTGCAAAGGGAAAAGGCTCAGTTGGTATAGTGGAGATGGAAATTCCATGAATAAAATTGACCGATTCGTCGTTTCGGATGTTATCGTGAACAGGTGGGGGTTGTGGGCCAATTCATTGGATTACGTGATATTTCAGACCATTGCCCATTATGGTTGGTGACTGATGGGTCGATTTGGGAGCCTAAACCTTTTAAATTCAATAATGAGTGGTTTACCGATAAAGCTTTTGTCCCATTCGTAGAATCAGAGTGGATAAAGTTAGAGGTGGGGGAGGAGTGATTTTGTTCTTAAAGAAAAGTTGAGGTTATTGAAGGTTAGTATTAGAAGGTGGAATTCGCAGGTGTTTCGTAAATTCGAATTGGAAGTGCAGGAGGAAGTGAGAGAGATGAATGAGGCGGATGATTTATTGTGTATTGTTAAAGATAATGGAAAGCAAGACATTCTAGCAAAACGGAAGGAAGCTTCTAGCCATTTTTGGTTGAATCTCAAGATAAAAGAGAATATGCTAATTAAAAAGGTGGGGTTAAATTTGATTAACGGCAGAGATAACAATAGTAGATTTTTCCATAAATTGGAGAAAGAGAGGAGGAGGAAGAACCATATTGAGATGATGAACTCAGAGAATGGCATGTGGGATTCCGTTAGTGAGGTCAGGAAGAAGGTGACAGATCATTTCTCGAGTAAATTTGTCGAAGAATTTGTGGACAAACCTACTTTGGAAGGCATTCATTTCAAGAGACTCAATAACGAAGAAAGTTCGTTCCTTGAAGTTCTTTTTTCGGAGCAGGAGATTAGGGAGGAAATGTTGAGTTGTGAGGGATCGAAAAGCCTGAGTCCCGACGGTTTCTCCCTTGTGTTCATTAGGAGATGTTGGCATTTCCTCAAGGAAGATTTCTTAAACTTTTTTAACGGTTTCCATTCGAGACTGCTCTTTCTAAATCGATTACTTCATCTTTATTGACTCTTATTCCGAAGGTGCATAATCCTTTGTGCCTCGACGAGTATAGGACAATTTGCCTAGTAGGTTGCTTGTACAAAGTGATGTCTGAATTGTTGGCAGGAAAATTGAAAGCAGTTCTGAATTCCATTGTTTACCCTTGTCAATCTGCTTTTGTTCTGGGTAGACAGCTCTTAGATGGAGTTTTGGTTGCTAACGAGTTGGTCGACATGGCGCAGAAGGACGGAATAAGTTGTTTTCTTTTCAAGGTGGACTTCGAAAAAGCATACAACAAAGTAAATTTGGATTTCCTTAGATTCATGATACAAAGAATGAGGTTTGGTGATAGATGGATGCGGTGAATGAAGTTGTTGATTTTCCATAGCGAGATGTCAGTTCTTGTGAATGGCAGCCCCAAGAAGGATTTCAAGGTGGAGCGGGAGTTGAGACAGGGAGATCATTTGTCTCTGTTTCTCTTTGTGCTAGGGGTGGAGGGGTGCGCGGGCTTGGTTAGAAAAACAATGGATGTAGACGAATACGAAGGGGTCCATGTTGATAGTAGTTGTTCGGTGGAGATTCTCCAATTCGTCGATGATACTTTGTTAGTCGGAGAGAGTTCTTGGAAGCAAGTGTGGACCTTTAAGACGATTCTAAGGAGCTTTGAATTAGTATCGGGTTTGGATATAAATTTCCACTAGAGTAAACTGATTGGGATTAATTCATCCTCTAATTTTTTGGAGGTAACTGCTTATTTTCTTTCTTGCAGGTTGGAAGAAAGCAATTTCTTATTCCTTGGCATCTCTATGGAATTAATTGTTCCTTGGAGGCATTTTGTAGCAGTGTTATATATTGTTGGGTCTTCCCCAACTTATCTATTTATTACATTTCAAATTTATTTTGTATTTAACAATAATTTATTAGAGATTATCACGTATTTGTACTTTTAGCAAGTACACATATAATATATAATTTTAAATTTTTAAACATTTTATAATTGACAAAAAAAAAAGTTAATTATTTTTTAAATATTTTTGAAATTTGCAATCTAAATTCTTGGAACTCTCACATTTTTAAACATTTTTTTTTATTTTCATATAGAAATTAATATTAAATACAATTATCATTTTTCCTTGTTTATATCCCCTCACCCTTTTTGTTAGTTTATGTCTCATCCTCTTTTTTTTTACTTGTTTATTCAATAAATTATTTTTATTAAAAAATATTAAATGCTAATACATCATAATATTTTTAAAAAAAAATTATTTGATGAATTATATTTATTCAAATTATTATTGTTTTAAATATTTTTAAAAATTAAATACGTATTTATTTAATTCGCGCCACACATAGATAGTTTACCTAATTATAATAAGTGTTCTTTTATAATTTTTGTCAAGTAACTATCACTATAAGAAAAAAGCCTTTTAGTTAGGGGGTTAATTCTTCACTAAACTAAAAAACACCTCACAAAATTATTATTTGCGAGGGGTTATGTCCCTTAGCTAAATTACTGATCGCTGATAAGTTGTGAGGAACTAAGCACTTAGTCATTTTCGGAATAAAAAAATTTAATATATATAAGTTATTTTAATATACTATTTAATATAATGAAATATATATATATATATATATATATATATATATATATATATATATATATATATATATATATATATATATATATATATATATATATATATATATATATATATATATATATATATATATATATATATATATATATATATATATATATATATATATATATATATATATATATATATATATATATATATATATATATATATATATATATATATATATATATATATATATATATATATATATATATATATATATATATATATAATATTTTTGGAATAAAAAATATATAATATAATATTTAATATAATGAAATATATAATATATATAATATATTTTCGGAATAAAAAAATATAATATATAAACTAAATATATAACATAATTTTACATATTTAATATATAACATAATATATAAAATATATAATATATTTTCAGAATAAAAATTAACTTAATATATAATATATATAAACTAAATCGAACATACCTAATTATATCAACTAAATCTAATACATATTTAAACCAGTTTAAATTATGATAAGTGTAAATTGTAGCTATTTTTGTATATACTTTTTATTGCACTTATCGACCTTTTGTTGTTAATATCGTTGAATAAACTCGACTTTTATATAAATATATTTAATTTGTGTTTATTTGTGTTTTTGTGTACATAGGGTACCGTTTGATATTTTTCCATTCATTTTGTAGGTATTGATGCGTATTTTGAGCATAGGCAATAAAGTGTCGAAGACACGACTTAAAACGCGCGACTTTGAGCAACTTGTCAACGAATAAGGCTCAAAATCAAAGAATAAAAATCATCAATTTGGTTTATATTTTGTCATTGTTAGAAAGAGCATTGAATAAGCTTTCCAACGCTTCGAACCGGGCGCGAATCGGAGTTACAGTTCAAAAGTTATGGCCGAAACAATACAGAATATTGTGCTGGTTTTTCAACCTTCTGTCATCCGTCGTCGGGCGACGCTTTTGGTCGTTGGGCGATGCTAAGCGAGTTGTAGCGTGGGAAAAACGTTGTTTTGGTCGCCGGACAATGCTTTTTGGTCATCGGGCGATGC
This sequence comes from Vicia faba, assembly GCA_948472305.1. Classification (NCBI taxonomy): domain Eukaryota; kingdom Viridiplantae; phylum Streptophyta; class Magnoliopsida; order Fabales; family Fabaceae; genus Vicia; species Vicia faba. The sequence goes on from OX451738.1 coordinate 375,258,322, forward strand.
TGGACAGTCAGAAATGCGTATTTAGGTGTAAAAACACATTTTTTGGGTATGGTTTTGAGTATTTTTTTTATCCCAACTCCATCAACCTTCATTTTTGGATAGGATTAGCTTAGAAAACAACATTGAAGCTTGCATACGGATGATCCGGGATGGATTGCTCATCAATCGACACTGACAAACTGGTAGATTTATGGTTCATTTCTCTTCCTCTTTGTGTATTCTTTATGTGTTCAGTTTGTACATGTATTTACTCTGAACTTATGTATATATGTCGCCCATGATGTTATATAAAACTTGTTTTACAAATCTTTGTGGATTGTTGTCTTAGACTTTTGCTCCGTGATAGGGATTTGAATTTTTATAGACATATACTACTTAGATTCTTATCTAGGATGATTATCTGTTAGTTTCTGAACTCTAGAGATAGATTTAGAGCCGACATATACTTAGGTATCAGAGCTTAATGCCTATGTGTGGTTGTGTTGTACTGAGAGATCGTTTGTGCGATTACATAGTTGTATTATGTGTTATTGAGGAGGTAGAGAGATCATTTCCTTGGTGATATAGTCGGTCTCTCAATTTGGGTTAGAAATGACTTAGGTTGTGAGTGATACATGGTGACATTGATGAGTATTGTTAGGTTGAATGTAACTGGTCAATAGATTTAAGTCTGTGATGAGTAGATTATAAGCAGGCTTGATAAGTTCTTCCTTAGTTTTTACTTTTGTTTATATTTATTTTCTGTTAATAACATTTTCTTTACAAAACTCATTTATCCCCAAAGTCATTAACGAGAGATTTGTCGAACGACAATTCAACAACCAATCTCTGTGGACACGATAAATTTCCGGATGAATATTTCCAAAACTTTTGTTACTTGCCGCTACACTGCTTCCAACAATTTACCTAAATCTAACATATAATTAAAAAAAATTTCAACAAAAAAATAGTAATAAATTACGTACCTTATAAAGAAGCTTTATTAAACAAAACTAGTATTGATGGAGAAAAATATAATAAATACCTACAAATTTAATCCAACAAAAATCAGAATTTATAAATTAATATAACAACATATATCTTAAATAACATATAGAAATAACTTTATTACCTTTGAATTAAAAAAATAAAGCTTCCAAATGGAGTAAAATAGTAGTGTTAATGGAGAAAAAAATAAAGACGAATTTGAAAATGGGAGGGTTGTAGCTCTGGAAATGAATAGAATGGAAGATAAACGAAGAACTATAAACTACAATCGCAAGACAAACGACACCGGATTCTTGGAAACATAAGTTGTCACGTGGCTTGGGGCTAGCTCCTTGCTAGCTGTCAAAAAGCTGTAGCCACTCTGCAACACGCAGGCCGGTTCAGAGATGGAGCGGAGTAGAAGATGTGACGTGACAGTGGGCTTGGGGGTAGCCCCTCACAAAAATCCAACTTAGCTGGCGAGGTAATCACTCCCTCGCAAATGGTCAACGACTATTTTGTAGGGCGAGGTGATCCCCCTCGCTAATGGTATTTCCTTTTTCCCAAGTGCAACCCCTCCGCAAGCGTCCAACAAATTATTTTCAAATTCTCTCCTAAAATTTAGCTACGGGAAACTCGACTAGTGCAGAAATGACTTTTTACATCGGGTGAAATTGACTTTTTACATCGGTTCTGGGTCCGATGTAAAGTCAGGCGATATAGTAAATCAGGGACTTTTTACATCGATTCTGGGACCGATGTAAAAAGTTCCTTTTTTACATCGGTTATAATATCATAACCGATGTAATAACCTGTTATTATGCACATTTTTTAAAAAATTGATCCAGTTTTTTACATCGGTTGGAAGTAATACCCGATGTAAAAAGTCTCTTTTTTACATCGGTTATAATATATGAACCGATGTAAGAAACAGTTATTATGCACATTTTTTTAAGAGTGTGCTCTACTAGCTTCCCTACCTAAATTCCATGGTCTGCCACCGAAAGGATCGATCATTCACAAATCATGGCAGCTTGAGGACGGTTAGTTTTTCGGTATTAATGATAAAAACCCCAAGTTTGCAATTCATTCACTTGCCATTATCTTTGAATATGTTTTGAGATGAAAACACTTCTTAGTTCATATTTGATCCACTCTTTTGTCGCAGAGAATATACACCGAGAACCACAACTAGTTCTTTTTAGTCAATTTACATCCCTAACTAACACCTGTAGAACCAAACAAATTGCAAGTACAACTGTAAGTAGTGGTAATTCTAAGTGTAATGAAGAAAACCCTTCATGAATGTGCTTTACAATAGCTAACGTGTTCACGAACCTTAGCCAATCATTTAACCACTTTTCCAGCCAAAGCTTTGTGACTATCTATCAGTATTTCATTCATTTGTGCAATCTGGTGCAAAAGTTGGGCAATTTTCTGTAAATAAAACAATCAGAGTCAGCAAACAAACACCAGAGAAATAGAGGACAGTCAAGAATCTCCAAAAAGAAAAAGGCTTCAAGTGAGTGAATGAATAAACAGAAATCAGAGAAAGACAAACATGATTGTATTTGTAGAGGTCAATGAACTAATAGAAACTAAGACAGACAAACGTGATCAAAATATTGGATCTTCTATTTGTGCACACTGCAAAAATGCAAACTACGGACTCAATCTAGAGAAGAATGTAGCCGAGCAGAATAAAACAAAATATTAAACAAGACAAGAAAACAAAATATTAAACAAGACAAGGTTATCATGCGCAGAGAAGTCAATAGCAGCGCTATCCACTATAGCAGAGCAGAGGCTGGCCTCTACGGAAAGAGTCTTAGCAATGAAAAACACTATAGTGGCCGCTATAGGGAAAAACACTTATATAATAAGAAGTATTAATAGAATCTTGAAACAAGTATAATTTTTGAAACAAGTAGCTTGTTGCATTAGTTAAAGTTACTAAGTTTAGTATCTATAAACATGTATAACTTTATCTTAAGGAAGAACCATAGAAATTTAAACTATCGTATACTAGCCAACTGCATAATATAGATATGTAATGTAACATAGCATAAATGCATAAAAATGCTGAAATTTTAATGAAAAAGAAAATGCAAAAAAGAAAAGAAATAGAATTAGAACGAACCCCATCTTTCTCCAGAATGATTTGCAGAAGACGGGACTGATTGGGTGTGAGGTTCCTCCTACTCTCCTTCCTCTTCATCAACATCACGACTATGATTACCTTCATGGCCGCTGGTAACCCATATGACCGAATTGCCCCTCCAGGGTTCCGAATAGAGGAAACCGCGGAAAAGAACTTGGAACGCAAGATCTGGAAGCCAATGCTCATCCACCCACCTTTCCGGAGGCTAGAATCGAGCGGTGGGGAGAGAGAAGAATATTGACCCCACTTGTCACAACCAGAGGAAGATGGGGTTTGGTGAATTGTTAAGTTGTGGACCGAAAACGGAGGTCGAAGAGGAAGACCGGAAACGGCGGCCGAAACGGCGGTCAAAGAATATTACCGAAAAGGGGTTTTACCGCAGCGACTTCTTGGCCGGTGGTTAGAAGGCGGATCGCGGGTGTCGTGCAGTGAACTCGGTGTTGGTGGCGGTGTTATAAGGCAGTCGCGGTGATGGTGATGAAGACGGTTGGCAATCGGAATCGGGCGGGCATGCAGAATCGGAATCGGAAGCGAGGTTGAGGAAGACAGTTTTTTAGAACAGGGCGCGGCGCGATGGAGTGGTGGAAGAATAACGATGGAGTTGTAATTTTTCTACTGTTTGGGAAATAAGGGTTTGGCACCTATTACATCGGTGCATTGTAATACCCGATGTAAGGGTTGACAAGCTATTACATCGGTGCATTGTAATACCCGATGTAAGGGTTGGCAAGCTTTTTTTTATGACTTTTTTTTTTACAATGCACCTATTACATCGGTGCATGTAATACACGATGTAAGGGTTGGCAAGCTTTTTTTTCTGACTTTTTTTTTACAATGCACCTATTACATCGGTGCATTGTAATACCCGATGTAATAAATTGCAAAAAAATTAATTTATTCTTTAATTTATTCTTTAATTTATTTTTTATATTAATATCTGTTGTGAAGATATTACATCGGTTTTTAGTCAACCGATGTAATATGTTGCATGTTTTTTATTAATATTTCTACTACCTTGTTTCTTATTTACAAAAATGCCACCGTATTTTTTTCTGAAAACTTTTTACATCGGTGGATGCGTTTGCCCGATGTAATAGGTAGCGAAATATATTTTTTTTCATATTTTTTATATCATTGCAAATAAATACCTGATGTAAAAAGTTTGTTAATTGTATTTTTTACATCATATATTTTGATACCCGATGTAAAAACATTTTCTCAAATATCTTTTTTTTAGTAGTGTAGCCATACCAAATTTAAAACTTTTTTTTAAGTTATTTTTTAAAGGAAGTTACCCCAAGCTAATTCTTGTAGTATATATATATATATATATATATATATATATATATATATATATATATATATATATATATATATATATATATATATATATATATATATATATATATATATATATATATATATATATATATATATATATATATATATATATATATATATATATATATATATATATATATATATATATATATATATATATATATAAAAGAGTGAGTGTTTATATCAAATTATTTCGTTAATATTTCTTTAAATATTATGAAAGATCTTTGTTCAGAAAAATATACAGAAACTACATGAGTAAGCTATGAAAAACAAAACAGTTAGAAAAAGAATGTGAACAAACTCTCATATATGTGCAGCCATCAGAGACTATATGTGCAGCCAGCAAGGTCGATTGATTAGGAATGAATAGGATCTGTTTTTGATGGCTTTGAAGGGCCACGAAGGAACTGCAACAAAAGTCCATCAAATTCCTTCAACATTAATCTTTGATCTTGCAAAGGCCTGCTGCCAAATCCAAGCTGAGAAGAAACGACCAGAATGAAGAAAAGGATTACAAGAACCTTAAAAAAGATCTTCCTGTTACTATAACAAAAAGCCATGCCTATGATGTTTTTAACTTGTATTAATATAATTACTTTGGAAAAAATAGTTATAAATGAAGTTTCTGGTTTTGCTTATGTATGATGTAATGATATCTTCAATAAGGACAAGTTTTATTTGCTACTCGCAGTGGTTTGATGGCGGGAATGATATTCTATGTAACACACTAACATATATATAGAGAGAAAGAAAAGTAGATAGCCAAAGTACTAGTACTAGTTTTTGAATTTCGTTTTGACTGAGTAATTTGTTTGAACTTGAGGTTTGAAAATTGAACGAATCAAACTTCTTGACAACGAAACTAAATACGAAAACGAGTATTGTCGGATATAATATGTACACCTATCTCTAAACTTGACACAAAGTCAAAACGGTCAATATGATGCCCAATCACATAAGTTAAACTCACGGCGACACCACACTAATAGCATGTAGTTCATTTAGATATGATACACAAGTTTAAAATTAGCTTTACTCAAACGCAAGATTTTAAAAAACAGTCGTAGTCGTGTCACGGTCGCGTAAAGACTTTCTTGATTTCGGTCGATACAAGTGTATTGCGTTTGTCGCGGTGTGAATTAACCACTATTTATTCTTCAATATAAAAAACAGTGATAATGATATCAATATCGATATCTTTCAAAACCGTTTTGTCGCGACTGTTTTCACGACCGCGGAATATGTTTTAAAACCCTGCTCAAATGTACATTAACAATTAAACACATTTGTTTGTGCGAGTAAAACAACTTTAGTTTTTATTTTAACAATTTTTCATTTCCATTATATAGAGTACCAATGCCTTCCTTCAGAACGAGTTTAGGAACACTGTCCTGCAAGGATCTCTCGTCTCTCATTTCTTCTTGCGCGTCCGCACCTTGTTCAGGTATGCCTTGATCAGAATCACGCGTCTCTGAGGTACTCTCCCCAGTTGACGTGCCCCTAGATGAACTTACCACAGAACCAATGTGCTTGCTCATAAGGTCGTCTTCACTACTGGTGGCTATTGTACCTGAAAAGAAGAGGACAAAAATGAATTCGACATCGAATCAAATTCACCCTTCCACCGCTAAACAAGTGAAATGACGCGAACGAGGACCCTGTCCCCGACCAGAGCCCTCACTCAAAACAACAGAAATCAACGTGAGGATAATCACATCTAACGTACTAGGCGCCTGACCTTCTGGATAAATCCTAGCTCACGCGGGTAAGGTTCCTTCCCCGTCAAATGGTTTTGGACCTCATCCAATTAAACATCAGAAACTCGGGAAGTTCAAAGCAGAAACCCAGGGAACGGTCCAATTTCTCCAAAAAGTTCATCACAAACCGCCATCACCGGCCCTACCACCAGGAGTTACGAAACATCTCAGCGGCGGAGCCAACATTCCCAAGCGGCAGAACCACTGAGAGTCGTCCAATTTATAGTTAATCTACCCCTAACTGCATGCATCTCTAAAATCGCAACCTAAAATCTAACCTAGAACAGGGAACATTTTGGCAAAAACAGAAGGAAAACAAGAAACTTACCAGTTTAGGGAAGACTAGCGGCAGAACGGGCAGAAATTACAGCGGTGAACGGCAGAAAGAGAAAGAACTTTGGTGGAGAACAACAGTGTCATGCAAAAACCAGAGACAAGTAGAGAAAGAGAAAGTGAAAAGTGAAAATAAAGCTTCCTCTCTTCCTTATATAGACAAACTTTGCTAGCACGTGAGTCGGCACACACCTAGAGGAACCTAAGAGTTGCCATCATTACGCCCTAGTCCGAAGACTTACTTTTATAATAACACGTTGCTCGATACAAGCATGGCACACTACCACTCAAGGTCCACTAAAATGTTCTTCTCCCCGTGAGACGGACACACCAAGCATCGCTCGAACTCGTCGCATGAAGTCGTCTGAGAAACACCCCCTTTATTCTGCGGGCACGTCTTAAGTCGCCACTCCTCATGCCAGAAGGTACGACTTGGGGGGCTCCTGTTATGGACTGGCCCAATGACCAGAATTGGCCTAATCGGCTTCTACCTCAGAATGGCCCAAATAGCTTTGGCCAACTAACTCTGATCTCCATTCGAGCACACTTGATTAATCGCACCGTAGATATATAAAGGATTTTGATGCCCTGATCGTACGCCTGCCCGCATCAATGACCAATTCAAGGTTTGCTCGCTACTCGTTGAGTAGATAACCAGGAAGGCGCTCGAGACGCGTCTGCCCGTCATATGACCTTGCCCGAAGCAACGGCTAGTTACGGGCACGACTTCCCATTTTGACCAAGTCCTGACAGTTACCTATTTTCGCGGACCCAAATATCTAGGTCCAAAAATAGGAACCAATGGCTATGCGCTGGGAGAATTATATAAACCCTCACACTTGTGAGTTCTAGGTATCCATTATTCATACTAAAAACTCTAATATCTTTCTTGTTTCTCTTTGCACCCATTCTTACTTGATCGTCGGAGTGCCTTACAAGTACACTCCCTCCTCTCCTCATATTTCCAGCCAAGCAAACGCCATCATCAAGGCCCACTTTCAGGTTCTGATTAACCGATAAGATCATCTATATTATTTTTTAATGAAGATACCATTTCAATTGCTTATTGATATATATATATATATATATATATATATATATATATATATATATATATATATATATATATATATATATATATATATATATATATATGTATGAACACACCTTATATTAGTTTAAAATATTAGTTTATTTGATTTAATTTGATTTAGTTTATCAATAATTATTTATAAATAAATTTTATTGAAATTTAATTCTAAATCAAAATAGTATAAATAATTGATTATTTAATTGCATAGTTGATTTTTAAGATATTTTATTTTAGACGTTAGATATGTAATTGAGTTATATTATTTTTAGTGTTCAATACTTATATATGTTTTACTTTTTAGTTTATGGTTTATTAGTAATTTTTTTAGTTTAGTTTTAAAAAAAATACTATTGTTTTTTTAATTAAAGGGCTTGTCCGATTAACCGAGGTCATTAAACAGCCAGACTTGAACAATTAAACTGTAACCTGTTTAAAATCTGGAGTTTAAGGTATGACCTGCTAAAGACACTACAAAAAAACGCATAGATTATAGCGTTTTATTTAAGGCGTTTATTTGAAAATGCCACTATTCACGTAATATTAGTAATAATATGGCGGTTTCAACCGCCCTAATTTATTTAATTGATTTAAACTTTTTCACACGTAGCACACATATTGTTTCCACGCTTCCTCTTTTTACTTTTTAAAATATTCTGCTTCACTCATTTACCTAATAAATTTAATCAATATTATGTAAAATATAAATATTTTACCCAATATGAAATAAAAGTAAAGGAAAATCTAAGTTTCCCTTTCATCTTATTCCATTTCAAAAAAAAATTTAAAAAAGTCTGAGATTTTTGTTTCACCTCCTTTCTCTTCAATATTCACTCAATTCATTTCCCTCTTTCCCCTTTTTCCTCTCTAAGGGTCAGTCGATTAAGTTATTTCTTTCCCTTTTTCCTTTCTGCCGTTTTCAATCTATCTTCTCAATCGAATCCAAGAAGTCATTTAATTTGAAACCCTAACAATTATTTGAAGTTTGAATCACACCTATTATGTATCCATGTCAATATCGAACCCTAAAATCAACCTTAACAATAGTTAGAACCTTCATTTTTACCCACTTTCCTATCCACAATTATGCAATCTATCAATGTGCTGCTCCGTTCTGCTACTTTGTAATCTACCATTCTGATGCTCCGCAATTTGCAGTTCCACAGTCAGCTTAAGGTAAAGTCATGGTTTCTCTTTTCCATACCTCAAAAGATACTAATATGGAAATTTTTGGACAAATCTTATTTGACGCAGATCAGTATCCATCAAATAGTAGATTAGCCTTGCTTTGTATGTAGTTGCTTGCTTTTGTTTTGTGTCTATTTCTTTCTAATTGAGGAAAGTTTAATGTCGAGTTTAAACGTAGAGATGGATGAGTAAGGGTGACAATGATATCTTTTTTTTCTTTTCTATTTGTACGGATATTTGGATAGACTAATCTTAAAAGTTGGTGCATTGATGTAATATATCTTGTATCTTTTCTTCAGTGTGAAAAGTTTAAAGTTAAAGCCATGCAATCAGGTTTGCTTCTGTTTCTATCGATGATAGAACAGTCATTCCAATACTCTCAAATGTGATTCTTTAGATATGTGAAATTAAAACCATCTATAAAAACCTAGCTAAAGTTAGGCTGGTATAGATTTTTTTAGTCGCGCAGTGATGAGAAGCGTAAATAAAGATCCAAGCACCGGTGAAAAGTATTGATATGATCCAAGCATTGTTGAAAAGCATTGATAAGATCCAAACATTGATGAGAAGCCCTTGATGATTCTTGAAGTGGCAGTCACAAGATTGTTCTCCAATTTATTTATTTTAATCCCTTATTTTTGCCTAACTCAAGTTTTTTTTCGATTTTTACTTGACCTAGCGGCCTTTATTTTATTTTTTAAATTCCCTTTTTTTTTCTTTTCGATTTTGAAAACTTGCGACCGCCATGCTGATTGTTGTAAGCTTCGGCTTTATTGTTTACTCAATATTTAATGATTTATTGAGGAAGAAGACGTCGTGAACTTTATCTTTATTGATTGCTTCCTCAATCTTTGTTGATGTGCGCAAGGAAGATGATGTGCTTGAACCTTTGCTTAGATCATTTCCTCAATGATGTATCGAGGATGGAGATATGCTTGAACCTTTGCTTAGATGGCTTGATTCTCTTGAGATTTGAATGCACTACTGAATTAATTGAAAGACTACCCTGCCCCTGGTTGAATTTAAGTTTTTTTTTTTTGAAAAAAAAAAAAAAACTCCAACTCTTGGCTCGAGGGAGTTGACTATGGATTATCTCCTTATATCTCCATTGTTTAGGAATTGAAACAATGCCTTACATCGTCAGCTCGGTCTTACCATTGAAAGCATACGTTAGTGAATTCTTGTTATTTAATTTTCATCATTCTCCTTAGAAATTTATTAAAGTTGTGAAATGGAAGATGGAAGTGAATAATTGATATTTATGGAAAGTGATAGAAGAGTGAATACGAATCGATCGATTTCAAAACATGCATGCTTGTTTTATTAGAATTACTAATCAAAAGATACAAGTTGACAATAAACACAACTTAGTAACAATGAAATTACAAAATGAAATTATAAAGGTCTATTGATCCTAGAGAAGAGCTTCTTTGTCGATCCCCTTGACTTTTAGAGAGCTTATTGATTTTGGACTTATTAGAGCATGGGGGTGACCCTTGACTTTTCTTGGGCACACTAATTCCGTTGATAGGGCAGCTGATCTTGATGTTGAGGAATCACCAATGGTAGCGATATTTGCGGCATTGTGTAGGCCTGTTGATGAAATTGTGAACGGATGCCTTCTCTCTCCAATAAGACTTGTGTCTCTTGAATTTCTCCATAGCTCTTTTAGTTCACTTGTGAGTATTGGGAAATCTGCTAGCAGATGATAGTTGGATAATGGCGAAGGTGAAAATGCATGAGATGCAAATGTATGGGCGTATGTAAATGCATGGGTATGCAAAATATTTTTTGGCTTTTGGGTATGCAAAAAGGTTTCATGGATATGCAATGTGACACAGACGTGGTATGAGGGTAGACGTAGGGGTACCCTATACAGATTTAATGGTAGATATGGAAATGATAATATCCTACATTGTCTCAGAGATTGAGACAGGCAGGAACTCCTTAAGGATGAAGATAGTGATGGAAACGCGGGCACCCTACACTAACTCAGAGATTGAGACATATAGGAATTCCTTAAAGACGAAGATAATAAATATGGATTTGATGATATCCTACACTGACTAAGAGTTTGAGACAAGCAGGAACTCCTTAAGGATGAAGATAATAAATATGGATTTGATGACATCTTACACTGACTCAGAGATTGAGACATGCGGGAACTCCTTAGGGATGAAGATAATAATAGATATGGATTTGAAGATACCCTACACTGACTCAGATATTGAGGCAGGCATGAACTCCTAAATGATTAAGATAATAATATATATGGTTTTGAAGATACCCTACACTGACTCAGATATTGAGGCAGGCAGAAACTCCTTAAGGGTGAAGATAGTAATAGATATGGATTTGAAGATACCCTACACTGACTCAGAGATTGAGACAAATAGGAATTCTTTAAGGATTAAGGACCATAGAAGACAAAGAGGAATCCCTACAAGCTAGGGATTGTAACTGAGGGATGATAATTCCTACAAGCTAGGAATTGTAATAGACTAATGGGCGGTTGAGGAATCCCTACAGGCTAGGGGTTATGAATTACGAAAGATAAACTCTACAGGCTAGGGATCATAGTATACCGGAAGTAACCCTTGCGGGTTTAGAGGTGTGATTATATGAATGGTATCCTTAGAAGGTAGGCTCCTATTTTTGGCCTACGGTTAGTCTACCATCCCCAAAAGGTGGCTTCCTTAAAGGTATCATGACTAACAGCAGAGGGAAAAGGCATAAGGGCCTCCCTTAGGTGGAGCCTCTTTACGGACCGAGATTTTCGTCTCAAAGTGGTGAAAGGTCTCATCATGAGATTTTGGTTAGAGTTGTATAAAGAGTCATAGGTGGCATTCCAAAGTCCTGCCTTTCAAGAGGATATCTCTTGATAAGTATTCCTTTTGCAGAATTCCACCGACTCTAGGCGAAGTCATCACATAAACTCGCATGGATGATATATCCCCTAAACTAATAGACGGACCTTCTTTCTAAGGGTTTTTAAAAATATATATATTTTTTAAATTAAAATCCCGCCACACAGTAAATACAATAATAAAATAGACAAAGAATAAATAAATAAATAAAGGAAATAAAAACCCAACCAAATAAAAAAACCCTAAAACCTAAGGAAAAGTCTTATAGACCTAGGGTTGAAGTCCCCAACAGAGCCGTCAGCTGTTGCAACTGGTTTTTTAATCAGAGTCGCCAACCTTAATTGTTTTCCTAAGGAAATGAGTATAAAGGAATAACCCTAAAGGTTACAGAGATTCTAGATTATTCACTCGGTTTTAGACAAATCGAAGGTGTTAGGAATCCCTCGTCAACCTTGCTCAAAAGGATATTAGGGTTAGAAGGACATTTTTAGGAAAAGGGGTTTTAATATTAATTAGGCAAAAAAAGGGTTTTAATTTTTAATAGGGGAACTCGCCACGATTTTAGTCGTATGCCTACGTATCTTCTTAGGAGGAATCAGAGTCTCATTTCATAGTTCGTGGTTGGTTGGTGTTTTTTATAGATTACGTAGATATTTTGATTCCCCTCGTACTTAGCCCGGGTGTGTGAATAGCGGAGATTTTGGACCAAATGCGCAGTTAATCAAAATATGCTTCGTAACCCTTTTTGAAAATTAATTGTTAAATTAATTTACTTATGAAAAATAATTTGGATTGGTTAAATGTTTTTTATATACTAATTATAAAAATTCTTATTTAAATGCATGGTAAAAGATATTTTAACGCAATAGGTAAAATATATTTGAATGAGTTAAAAAATGATATTTGATTCAATAATAATTAATAGTAATAATTAATATAATACTAAAATTATAAAAATAGGAAATATATAATATAAAAATTATAAAATAAAAAGAAAATAAAATGTAAGGGGGTGTTAATTAGGTTGAGGTGGTAAAATAGGAGGTGCTAACAACAAGAGCATGAATTCAGATATTGAATTCAAGCCCAAAAGGCAGAATGTGTGCTTTTTTATTCACGCAGTAAAAAAATGGTGTATAAGGAATAGGGTCCAAGTTCAAATATTGAACTGGGCCCAATAGACTGAGAGTTTTAATATCTTTGTAAAATATTAATTTAATTATGAAATTGTTTGGATTTATGTGTAAGATTAATGATTTGAATCATTAAATTGATTTAAAAATCCCAATAATTATGTATAAAGAATATTTTTGTTATTCTCGACTTTTCACTTAACCTAATAATAAAACTAACATATTTTTGTATTTTTTATTAAAATGCGACAAACAAAAACAGGAGAAACAAAATCATTAAAAATTTATAATGCAATAATTAATCTAATAATAATTATTATAATAAAAGCTAAGCCTTAAAAAAACTTAACATGTATGAAAGTTGTTGTTATATTTGTAAAGTGAACATATTTCTACGTGACCCAAATCATATATACATGTTATAAATTATAATAGATATTGAAATTTTTGTTTTATTAATTAAATTGAAAAAGAATAAACATCAAGACAACAAACATGGAGATTTTAAACAAGCAATAAATCTCAACAATAAAACACTCAATAGAAATAAAATATAAACAGTTCAAGAAATTTTACGATGGAGATTTTTAAGAGAGACCAACCTACGGGAGTCAGGATTCCCTCGGTGAGCAAATGATAGAAATTATTCCTTTCCTTCGTCGTTCTCCTCTTTTTTCCTTTGGGACGAGATCATCCTTAGATTGATGTTGGAGACAACAACAACAAGGTTTTAAAAAATTATTGATAGAAAAATTTTAGGTGTTATGTTCAAAACTCTAAAATAAGTGACTGTTGATGGAGGCTTTAGGGTTTCTTTGTTGTTGTTCTTCGATGTGAAGAATAATAATTTTAGGAGAACTCTAGTGAATTGTGGATGATTATGAAATTATGGGTGATCAATAGTGTGAAAGAGTGGTCTATTTATATATTTGAAATTAGGTCAAAGACACCCCAAAAAGGAAATAGTCCACACCAAGAAAAGCCCAAAGCTGACCAATCAGAAGTGAGCTACGACACAAATTGACACACCTTGACCAATAAGAAACAATTAATAATATTTTTGGTAACTATTATAATTTTTGCACTCAATTGTAATAAAAAAAAAGTGCATCAAATCAAATAAATAATTATTTTTTAAAAATGCATTAATTAAAAATCCGAAAATAATATTTAAATAATAACAAAAAATTGATTTTTGTGATTTTGAAAATAGTTAGTAAAAAAAAATCCAAAGTGCACCCATTGAGATTGATCTATTTTTGGCATTATTTTGAAGATTGGAAATTGATTGAATATTTGGTCCATAATTTGGTGAAAAAGATTATGAATCTAGCCTTGTTTATGACTATTCCAAATATTGAGATTGATTTAAAAATATTAATTTATAAGGTATTTTGACTATTTTTTAAATAAAATAATAAATTTAATAAGAAAATAATATTTTAAAATATAATAAATAAATAAATACGAAAATAGTAATTTAATAAAAAAATATGATTTTTGTGGTTAGAAATAATTGAAAATGAAAATAAAAATATTCAAAGTGCACCAAGTGAGATTCGAACCCACGACCTTCTGCTTGCAATTCTTTCTCCCTTACCAACTATGTTATGCTACTTAATTGAAGTAAAAAGCCAATTGAAAGTATATGACAGCGAACAATTATTTGCTATTTTAAAAATACAAATAATTATTATATTTTCAAACAGACTTGAAAGCGAATTTTTATTAAAAAACCTCAAAATGTTAATGTAATTAAATTAAAGGAATTTTATACTCTGTAAAACCCAAGTTTGAAAATAAATTTGAGGGTAGCACTAAAGTGGGCAAATTTTGGGTATGACAACTGCCCCTATTTAATAACTCTTCGATTGAATGACACGAGAATGCGTAGGTCTAGTTCATTCGAATCAGAGATTTATTAAATAAATGGAAGACCTAAAAATTTGACCAAAGATTGGCTAGATAAGGATACGCTGATATAGCATACCCCCCAAAGGTTGGCTAGATAAGGATAATTGATAATGTTGAACTTGGATTTGAATTTTGAGTTCGTCTTAGCTGGTAGTCGTGCCTTGAGATTTTTCCGTAGTTTTTATGGGCATGTATGATTGAATGCAATGCATGTATGCATGTTTGATATGATTATTCTTTATGTATGCATGATGTATGGTATATATGCTTGATATGATGATGTTATGAATTGAAATAATGCAATGATTGATAAATGTAATGCCCCTGTTATTTGAACTAAGGAACCAATGCTTAAGGCAGACTATCAGCGAAGACTTATTTTTTCTGAGAAGCCATTCCAATTAGGGGCTGCGCTTTTGAAAAGATGTGCCATACGAGAACTGGGATTTTGAAAAGATGGGCCAAATGGGAATTGCGATTTTGAAAAGATGGTCCAGATGGGGACTGGGATTTGCACCAATATCCATAGGGTTTCCTGAATAGTATCAACTTGGTGGCTCGGAAAGGTAAAACAGGCAACAAGGTTCCAGCATTGGTAAAGTCACTAGGAGGCGTCGATTGGAAAGTGTGAGGATGCTCACAACTTTTACGTAAGGCTGCTTACGTATGGATGGCTGATGAATGCATGAGGTTGCTCATGCTTCGTATCGTTGCCTACGAATGAATAGTGGATGAGGTTGCGTGAGGCTAATCATATCTTTTTATAAAACGCGGATAAGAAAATGTATGAGGCTTCTCACATCTTAGAAGTTTTTACGTAAGGCTGCTTACAATTTAGTTTGACGAAGAATGCTTGTATGGCAGACTCACTGGGAGGGATAGTTAAATATGTGTTGAAGATTGCAATAGTGACTCCCCTAGAAATTGACTCTGGGTTTTTACGGGGGTGCTAAGTCTTGGCCTATGATATGTTATGTATGTATGTGGATGTAAGTGTTAATGCGTAGAATGACTGACCAATGTATGTAATGAGAGAATTGGATATACGTTAATGGATGTTGAAATTTTGATGTGCCAATGAGAATTGGGATCTTGTTTATATCCATGCTACCGGAACTTGTCAATCAAATGAGATAATAAGTATAGCTTGATTTCAGATTGCAGTATCCTAATGAATGCATGCTAATGATTTATGCAGACTAGTGTGTTTCTTTTGATTGATGCAGATGGTTAAGATGTAGAGAGGGTAATTATGCAACAAGGTTTCTTGTCAAATGATGGTTGGATGTTATGCTAACATGATTTTCCTGATACTTGATTTAAACGTCAAATATTGTTGTTGTAGGAGGAGGATCCATTGGTGATTGCGAAAGTACGCAAAGAGCTTGCCCCTTGATGAGTTGTTTTTGAACCAACTCCTTTTGATTGAGCCTCGCAATGGTTTGTCCCAACATTTGAATTTTGGAAGATGTGCCTCTCATCTCCATGGTTTTAAGGAAGTACTCTTTAGGAAGAACTTGGACTTCACCATGAACTTTGATATATATTTCCCCAAGATTTGAATCTTTGAAAAGTTTGTACTTGAAGTCTCTTGAAGAGGAACTTGGACCCTACGGGCGGTAGGATGAACCTGATATGCACTGCCCCAACATTTGAATATTGGAAGATTACCCCTTAAGTCAAAGCCTTGAGAGATTTTGTTTAAACAAGGGAAATGATTCATACGTTGTTATGATATGACTTGATTAAGAAATGTTCCTTCGAAAGATATGCCCTTGATTGAATAGTGCTTTGAAATTTGATCCGGGTTGATTGAATTTTGGAATGATCACCCATTGTCAATAGCATCTTCATGTGATATACCCCTACGATCATTAGTATTTACCCCTGTTTATAGAGGTCTTCTTAGATGCTTTTCCCCTAGCTAAAAGCTTCTTGGAAATGTTGCCTTTAATCAGACCTTTTCTTTTGAAATCTCCTTGATGCTAAGTATTGATTCGCAGATAAAATTGTACATTTTGAAAAAGTAATTATGTTTGATGCACATGCATGTTCTTGAAATCGAAATTGATTATTTGAAAAGAAATGGAATATTAGAAGATGAATATTCGAAGAAACGGAGTAGTTAGAAATAATTTTAACAAACGTAGGAGTTAGTTTAATACAAATATCGCGGAGTATGCTTTCATAGTTAACCTTGTTTAATTAAGAATTTTGGAGTTTGTAGCATGGCCATGGTTCGTGGTTTAAGAAACAAAGGATATAAGGCTCAAAATATGTTTAGCCCACCCCATTCTTCTTGATGTTCTCCATTCCTAATTTCAATTAATCCAATTAATGCGTTTAATCCCCAAGAGAATTTTCGTAGTCGCGCAGATGATGAGAAGTGTAGATAAAGATCCAAGCACTGATGAAAAGTATTGATAAGATTTAAGCATTGATGAAAATCATTGATAATATCCAAGCATTGAAAAGAAGTGTGATACGGTGGCAGAACCGGACTGGTTTTAGGAAAATGCTGGTTTGTGTTTTGCGTTTTTTATTCGCAAAATGTCGCGGTAAGCAAGAATCGCCACCGACTTTTATTTTATCCAACTGGAAAGGAAAAAAGCACAGAAAAATTCCTTTTTCGAGATATTTCTGAGTACGGGGGGTAGATTATAGAAAGGGAAGGTATTAACACCCTTTTTATCCGTAGTTCTCTACGGGCTCTTAGGTACTTGCTCATCATTTTAAAATTTCTTCCGTGTTTGTGTGTTTGAAAAGTTTTTTTTGTTTACTTCGTTTTAACCCTTGCTTCTGTCTTCAAGAGTGTTACAAAGTGTTTTTTTGAAAACTTTGTTTGGAAAAGTGTAAGTGTGAAAAAGTTTGTTTTTGAGCAAGTACCTACTAGCATCTACCTACTCGAAAAAAGAATGTTTCTGTTCTTGTTTCCTTTAGAAAGCGCTATCATACTATTAAAGAGTAGGTAGCACCGTCGTTGGAGTTTGTAAGGGTCAATTCGAAAGGGACGTACGATCACTAAAGCAATGTTAGGACGTCTTAGTAATAACCCTAATGTCTTAAGATCATATTCGAGGCAACATTTCTGAGGCAACATTTCCGAGGTAACATTTACGAACGGGACTTTGATCTTTTGTTTAGACAATAGAGCGACCACTAAAATACCCTATACTTAATGATCGTTTACCAAAGTGAGAGTATACCCTAGGAGTGCGCATGTGCGAGTGATTCAATTTCAGTTATTATCTTTGCACATTTAGGGTTTGCTAACTGTTTTAAAATTAACATACATTCTTGTCATGCAACTCTATTATCATACATCTAACAGTTAATATTTGCAAAAATTAAAATGCGAGAAAATAAAGCTACGCTATTACAAGGCTTCGGGTGGGATTAATTACATAGCCAAAAACCCGTCAAAACGATAAATAAACGAAAAAGTCCTAATTAAACTATTACATTCCATGAGCAATTACATCAATATTTGCAAAAATAAATAAGTGCGCGCGATGAAACGAGAACGAGAGAAAATTAGGGTTTTGACCCCGTCTAATCCTAATTAAAAAGAAAATTATTTTTGTTTGTTTTTGATTATTTTTTAAGAAAATAAGGTTTTTAAATTAAACACAAACCTAATTACCAATTAAATTAAATTAAGAAAAATGATTAATCTTGACCTATTTTTGTATTTTTTGTGAATTTTAAGAAAAAAGAATTAAATCAAACAAAACTCTAATTTCTAGTTTGTTTTAATTTATTTACAAAAAGATTACAATTACCCTAAAAATTAAATTAAACTAATTAAATTAATTTTGATGAAAATAAATAAAACCTAAATTCTAATTTGGTGAAATTGATTTTATGGATTTTTTATAAAAAAGAATTAATTTTGTGTTAGTAAAATAATTTAAATGAATTAAATAAAGAAAATATAAAAAGAAAAAGAAAAAGAAAATGGGCCTGGTAAACAGCAGTTTGAGGGGTGCCATTAGCAGCTTTTAGGCCTAGAATCCATTGGCCCACGTTGACTTCCTAGATCCAATGTTTGCACGTTGACTGGGATGTATGGTTGACCCTCACGTGATGGCCTTCAGATCTGGCCTTCTAGAGATCTAATGATTGAACCTTGAGGGTACATGGTGGTCTCCATGCATGTGCACACGCTTGATCATGCAAGTAAAAATAATATGAAATACATGGGGGACCTGGGATTCGAACCCAGGTCTTATGGCCTTTTCATTCGCCTCAACACCAACTGAGCCAAGCGCGCTTGTTGTATATCAAACAACAATTAATCAATGTATTGAAAAAACACAAAATAAGAATTATCAGCGCGCGGAATTCAAATGGAGGAATCAGGGCTTGCCACGCCATCATCCATAACCTCTCTCCATTGGTAAAAGTCTGATGACTTTTACCTACAGACAAGAAGCGTAGGTACAAACCCTGTAATTTTCCAAAATCACATATATGCATGATAAATGAAACCTAAAGCCATAAACCAATTCGCCTTGGCCTGGTGAGCATCATGGTGCCCTTCTTTTGGGCCAATTTTACCTGTACAAGAAGATCCCAAAACGAGACAAAAAACCCTAACAATGGCATATCTCTATAGGGTTAGAAAAAACACAATTAACTGTTATCAATAGCTTGCAAATGCTTCCAGGATTCAGAATATATACGTGATTCATGCTACAAATGCCTAAACAATGATATTCAATTTCAAGAATATCTCAAGTCCGTGAATCACTTACAGCGAGTTTTAATGCACGAAAACGCTTGCTTTTGATTGCTATGGACTCCTTGAATGCCCAGGAAATGAAAGGAATGCTTGGCAAGGCTTCAAAGTACCTGGAAATAGGAAAACAGATCACCACTTTTTCTTGATTTTTTGGAGTTTGTTCTTCCTCTTACACGCCTCCAAACCCTTGTTCTTTTGGTCTGCATTTGTTCAATATATATCACTGATAGAATTAGGTTTGCAAATGTGCATCCAATCTTTTTCAATTATGGTCTTTGATCATGATTTGATTCCCATGAAGATCTTTCCAAAATAAGACAAAAAATAATCTTTTTATGCACCAACATGCCTTGCACAATTTGATTTTGTTGCTAGCTGTATAAGGGACCTGAAATATGCACAAAATCTCAAGGCTTAAATGATTTTGATATTTCCATGATTTATTTTGATTTAATTTTATTTAATTGAAATAAAAATCAAAATAAATGGCAAAAATAAAATAAAGGTAAGTGGGAAGAGTCATGGCTCGTGGACCATGTTACAAACTCAAAACAAGTACAAAAAGTTGGGCCCATTTGACAAAAATTGCAATTTGAGGCACTTGACTTTTGGCAATTTTGCAAAAAAGATCAACTTCACCAATGCATAACTTCCTCAATTTTGACCCTATGAGAGTGTTCTTGGACTTTTTAGAAATCTTGAGATGTCCTCTAAGCAAAACTTTCGGTATCATCTCAATTGAGTCTTCCATGTTCATGTATGAAGCTTTGACAAAAAAAGGTGTTTTTGTTGACTTTTCAAAGTGACCTATAATGTCCAAATTCATAACTTCTTGTGAATGCATATTTTGAACTTGGGATATGAATATAAGTTGTAGGTAATTTCATCCTCTTCAAAATGAGCTTGGGATGGGTCATTCTTGATAAAGTATAAGAAAGTTATGCTTGGTCAAAGTTGAGTTGACTTTTCCTACAAAACCCTAATTTATCAACTTTTGGGTTTTGATGAATTGTGAGAAATCCTTGAGGAATCATGATCAACCCTTGATCAAATGATGAATAATACTTCAAAATTAGTATGTTGACCAAAAACCTTGAGGTTTGACTGTATGTGGGCCACGGTTGACTTTTGCGCTGACATAGTTAATTTTCAGCCCTTTGAGCAATTGACTGGGCAAATTTCCTCTGCAAGGCTTAAAACTTGACATGGATGATCTTGAGAACATATTAGGACAATGTTGAGCATTTGGGATCCTTGGGACTCAAATATCTTGATGCAACATGAAACCCTAATTTGAGGTAGACTGCCTTAGGAGAGAGCTTGTCTAGTCAACCCTTGGACTTCCTTGAGCAATTTGAGGACCTCACTTGAAATGTATTGAGAAATATGAGAGGGCAAATTTTGGGGTACAACAGCTGCCCCTGTTCAATCTTCTTAAACCTGAGGATGTAGATTGGCTTTCCTGCCTTTCGTGATCTGAAGGTTGAAGATGATTGAACACTAGAGTGCTCAGAAATTTGCACTCGCATGAAGCGGTATTTGTCTTGTGATGTTGGGAATGGGCTTATAGATGCCATTTGGAGAATGATGACGGTAGATGGGCTTAAATATGCCATCCGAAGGAGTGTCAATCGCATAAGAGATTCCTTAGCGAGAGCTTGCATACCTGTTGTTGAGGAAGATTTCACTGGGGAATGTTGTTCTCTGTCTTGAGAAAAGTTGAATTTTAGGAGTTTCAGTCATCCGTTATTATACTAGGGAATCGTCTATTAGTAGGAGAGGTGAAAATGAACTACTATCTGGTCGTGATCCAGGCTTCATAGTGATAAGATCGACTGCTATCTGGTCGTGCTCCAGGCTTTACAGTGACTTACCGGGGAGATGAGATTAAACTTGCTATCCGATTGTAATCCAGGCTTCGCAATTTCTCAATTCTTATCTGGTCGTAATCCAGGCTTCAGAAGGAATTTGGTTGTTATCCGGTCGCATCCGGGATTTAACTTGAATTTAGGGCATACTAATATCTGGTCGACTCCGGACTTCTTAGTAATTGTCCAAGTAAGTTGCTATTTGGTCGAAATCCAAGCTTCATAGTGTCTTTTACCGTTATCTGGTCGTAATCCAGGCTTCACGATGTATTATACCATTATCTGGTCGAATCCAGGCTTCGTGGTGTCCTGTACTGCTATCTGGTCGATTCTAGGCTTCACAATACCTTACTTCTTATCTGGTCGAAATCCATGCTTCATAAGAAATCAAGTGGTTATATAGTCACATCCGGGCTTCTATTTTATTTTAAGGCCTACTAATATCCTGTCGACTCCGGGCTTCATAGTAATTGGCCGGGTGGACTGCTATTTGGTCGAAATCCAAGCTTCGCAGTGTCCTTTACTGTTATCTGGTCGTAATCTAAGGCTTCAGTGTCTTTACCGATATCTGGTCGTAATCCAGGCTTCACGATGTATTATACCATTATCTGGTCGAATCCAAGCTTCATGGTGTTCGGGGAAATCAAGGTATTATTCGGTCGAATCTGGGCTTCATAACTTGCATTAAAGATATACCACTATCTGGTCGACTCCAGTCTTTGTAGTATTCTTGGCTACTATCTGGTCATAATCTAGGCCTCACAATGTCTTCTACCATTATTTGGTCGAGTCCAAGCTTCATGGTGTCTTTGTACTGCTATCTGGTTGTAATCCATGCTTCACAATAACTTGCTGGGGATTAAACTATTATCCGGTCAAATCCGGGATTCATAGCTTAAATTTAAGATAAACCACTATCTGGTCGATTCCAGGCTTCACGGTATTTGGTACTGTTATCCGGTTGTTCTCCGGGCTTCACAATATGATGGGGAAATCAAGATATTATCTGGTCGGACCCGGGCTTCATAGCTTGAACTTTGTGAGAATTTGATTGTATCTTTTCCTGAAATGTAAAGAGTTAGTCGTATGTAATGCCATGATGCATAAGATGTATTGAGCAATGATGTTCTCAAAATAAATGAGACTGTGTTGTATGATGAGTATACGCATGCCATGATGTATAGATGTGCAATGTTTTTATGATATTCTTTAGTTGGGGAAAATAAATCCCGGACTGTTGTTAGAGAATATAAAGAGTTTCGCTCGCTGGGGATAACGACCGAAGATGATTTGAGAATAAATTGGCGGGAGAATAACTCTACTGGAGAATAAACTGGCGAGAGAATGACTCTATGGGGAAGAGAGACTTTGTTAGAAGATCTGCTGATTTGGAGAAATAACCTCGGCTGAGGATGAATTACCGTTACTGGTGATGGTGAACTCTGTCAGGGATAAAGTTTCTGTTTGTGGAAGAAATAAACTCCACTAAGGATGATCTTCCATTTTTGGTGAAAGATGAACTCTGCTTGGGAAGAATTAACACCACTGTACTTTGGTACCTCTTACCCTGCAGGGAGTGTATATACTTTTAGTCATTTTCTCAAGCTGTTTATATCCCTGTACATGGTGAATAGAGCAACTGTAGGGCTTGGACAATTCTTGTTTGTCCCTGTTCCTGGAATTACGAGCAATTGTCTTTTTTTTCCGCATGTAAATATTTATGAGCAACAATTATTTTCAAATGCATATATAAAAAATGAACCATTGGACGTTCTTGCAAAACAAAACAGAAAAAGAAAAACAATTTTGAAATTTATTGTAAAATGAATTGTATTGATTTTTGAAGTTGGCCTGTAATAGGCGTTTCGTACAAGAGGATGGCGTCCTAGTAAGAGAACGCCGCCGAATGATAGAATTTATACAATTTGTGAAAAACAAAGAAAAACAGCTATGTGAATAATCTCACTAGGTTCCAACTCTGCTATTGCCTTTATATCTTCGAGCATCTCATCACTTTGCTACTTGGTTGAAGGTAGATCAGATTGATTGGCGCTGTCCGAGCTTGGTAGTTGATACCGAAGTCTGGTTGCAAGGTGATCCAATGAGACATAGTGTTACGCTTTGATCCCTAATTTTTGCCTGGACCGCCCTTTCGGGTTTTCAGTCCACCGCGATATCCTTTTTTGCCCAAGCCGCCTTTTCAGGTTTTCGACTTGCCGGGTGTACAGTTTTTTCATTTTCATCCCTTACTTTTTCCCGAACCCTTTTGGTTCGTCGGGAAGCCCTTATTTTTGCCTAGGTCATGCGACCTAGTGGGTCCTTGATTATGCATAGTATTTCTTCACTATGTCTGCATTGACGGGATGAGGAAGGTCGTCACCATCCATGGCGGTTAGAATCATAGCTCCTCCTGAGAAAATGTTCTTAATCACAAATGGCCCTTCGTAAGTAGGGGTCCATTTGCCCCTGGGATCACCTTGTGGCAGTATGATGCGTTTGATCACCAGATCCCCGACTTGATACTCTTGTCGTCTAACTTTCTTGTTAAATGCCTTGATTATTCGCTTTTGATACGTCTGACCATGATAAATAGCAGTAAGTCTCTTTTCATCGATTAAGTTCAGCTGATCAAGCTGGGTCTGGATCCAATCGTCCTCGCTTAAACCTGCATCCTTCATAATCCGAAGAGAGGGTATCTGGACTTCAATGGGTAAGACTGCCTCTATGCCATACACCAAAGAGTAAGGTGTTGCCCCTGTCGAGGTCCGTGCTGAGGTACAATACCCATGAAGAGCGAATGGTAACATCTCATGCCAGTCTTTGTACCGTCATCTTCTGCACAATCTTCTTAATGTTCTTATTAGCCGCTTCAACAACCCCATTCATCTTCGGCCGGTAAGGAGAAGAGCTGTGATGCTGAATCTTGAACTGTTTGTAGAGCTCAGTGATCATTGTATTGTTGAGATTTGTACCATTGTCCATAATGATCCTCTCTGGTACACCGTATC
Source organism: Vicia faba (assembly GCA_948472305.1). Classification (NCBI taxonomy): domain Eukaryota; kingdom Viridiplantae; phylum Streptophyta; class Magnoliopsida; order Fabales; family Fabaceae; genus Vicia; species Vicia faba. Next base: position 375,282,695 of record OX451738.1, read on the forward strand.
GACATATCAGATTATGTCAGATAAACCGCGCCACGACGTTCTTGGTTACTGTAGCAAAGGAAGCTGCTTCAACCCACTTCGTGAAATAATCAATAGCCACCAGAATGAAACGATGCTCGTTGGACGTAGTAGGTCTGATCTCGCCAATCATATCGATGCCCCACATTGCAAAAGGCCAAGGAGCTGTCAAGACATTTAAAGGAACTGGAGGTACATGCACCTTGTCAGCATAGACTTGACACTTATGACAGGTTCGAGAATGCTAATAATAATCGGCTTCCATAGTAGACCAATAATATCCTGCCCGTAGGATTTTCTTTGCCATGGTATGTCCACTGGAATGAGTTCCGAAAGTACCTTCATGTAACTCCGCCATAATCCTTTCCGCCTCGTTCTTGTCCACACATCACAGTAAGGTTGAATCATGGTTACGCTTGTAAAGGATACCATTACTGATGAAGAACTTCGCAGTGAACCTCCTCAGAAACTTCTTATCATTAACAGATGCACCCTCGGGGTACTCTTGAGCCTCAAGATACCTCTTTACCTCATGAAACCAGGGTTTATCTGCTACCTCTTCAATCTCGATGTCACAGTAATGCGCGGGTTCATCCAACCTCTCAATGGTAATCTGGGGAGCTTCATTGTCCCACCTGACCTTGAACATAGAAGATATGGTAGCTAGTGCGTCCGCTAACTGATTCTCCTCTCTGGGGAAATGTTCAAAGGTTATCTCCTCAAAATGCGGAAGCAACGTCAGTACATACTCTTTGTAAGGAATAATATTTGGGTGCTTCGTATCCCACTCGCCTTTGATCTGACTGATCACTAGAGAAGAATCTCCAAATACACTCAAGAACTTAATCCTCAGGTCAATAGCAGCTCGAAGACCCAGGATGCACGCTTCATACTCTGCCATATTGTTGGTGCAGTTAAAACATAATCGGGCGGTGAACGGAGTATGACAGCCCTCAGGAGATATGATCATGACGCCAATCCCATTACCTAACGCGTTTAAGGCTCTGTCAAAATACATAGACCATCAGGATCCCTTCTCAGGTCCTTCATCCGGTCCAGGTTCTTCACAGTTGGTCACCAACATGATGTTCTCATTCGGGAACTCGAAATTCATGGATTGGTAATCATCCACGGCCTGATGCGCCAAATGATCCGCTAACACACTCCCCTTGATTGCTTTTTGGGTTGTGTATTAGATATCATACTCAGTTAAGATCATCTTCCATCTTGCTATTCTTCCGTACAAGGCAGGCTTTTCGAAGATATATTTGATTGGGTCCATCTTTGATATCAATAGGGTAGTGTGAGTCATCATATACTGTCTCAGCCGGCGAGCAGCCCATACCAAAGCACAACAAGTTTTCTCAAGCAGTGAGCATCGGGTCTCATAGTCGGTAAACTTTTTGCTAAGGTAGTAAATAGCATGCTCTTTTCGGCCAGACTCGTCATGCTGCCCCAGCACACACCCCATTGAATTATGCAGTACTGTCAAGTATAAAATCAAAGGTCTTCCTTCAACTGGAGGCATCAGAATAGGTGGCTCTTGAAGATATTCCTTGATCCTTTCGAAGGCGGTCTGACATTCATTATTCCATTTTACCACTTGATCTTTCTTCAGCAGCTTGAAGATCGGCTCACAAGTAGAAGTCATATGTGAAATGAATCGGGAAATGTAATTCAGACGTCCCAAAAAACCTCTTACTTCCTTTTCTGTTCGGGGAGCAGGCATCTCCTGTATAGCCTTCACCTTTGCAGGATCCACTTGAATACCTTTATCACTAATGACGAAACCCAGCAGCTTACCATACCTCACCCCGTAGGTGCACTTGTTCATGTTTAACCTTAGCTTGTACATCTTCAACATGTCAAATAGCTTCTAGAGATGGTCAAGGTGTTCTTCTTAAGTATGGGACCTTGCAATCATATCATCAACGTAAACCTCAATCTCATGGTGAATCATGTCGTGGAACAAAGCGACCATGGCGCGCTAATAAGTTTCCCCAACATTCTTCAACCTGAAAGGAATTACCTTGTAACAGAAGGTGCCCCACTGCGTAACAAAAGTTGTCTTCTCCATGTCCTCGGGAGCCATCTTAATCTGATTGTAACCAGAAAAACCATCCATAAAGGAGAAGATCTTATGCTGCGCGGTGTTATCGACCAGAACATCGATGCGAGGTAGTGGGAAATCTTCTTTGGGACTCGCCCTGTTCAGATCTCTATAGTCCACACACATTCATACCTTACCATCTTTCTTTGGCACCAAAGCAACATTGGTGACCCACTGCGGATAAGAAGTAACAGCTAGAAATCTGACGTCAAACAATTTCATGACCTCAGCTTTGATTTTCTCAGACATCTCGGGGCGCATACGGCGAACCTTCTGCTTTACCGGAGGATAGTCTTCTTTGGTTGGCAGCCGGTGCACCACAATGTCAGTGTCTAAACCAGGCATATCTTCATAAGACCAAGCGAAGATCTCAACATAGTCGCGTAGCATCTGTATCAACTGTTGCTTGACACTAGGCTCCAGATTTGCACCTATCTTGACCTCTTTCTTGTCTTCCTCCGTACCCAAATTCACTGATTCCACTGGCTCTTCATGAGGCTGTATGGACCTCTCTTCCTGCAGTAACAGTCTAGCAAGTTCCCCAGGCACTTCACAATCATCCTCACCTTCGTCCCCGACTTGGTTGATCGGATTTTCGAAGTCATAACTGGCAATAGCAGAGTCGTTACCAATGGGATCCACAGTGGATGTGGATCTGAATTATGATATGTGAGTGTGTGTAAGACAATAGCTGTTTTGATAAAGTGCAAGATAGAAAAGAAAAACAAGGAGCGCAAAAATTTGTAATGCAAGAAAACGTCCAATGTTTTATTGATGATATATGAAAATGAAAAATAATAAGCCCTCACAAACAAAGCCAAGGTGCCTCGGGAAAGGCACCGGGCCGTAAAGTTTCAAATTGTCTGTTACAAATCTTAAAACAAAAGTCAATTACTGTGTAATAAAAGAAACAGGCACGAAGTCCTTCGCCGTCCAGTTGTTCAAGCCACCGTTGGTAGTCGGGTAAATCCAACTGTCGAACTATGACTTTTCTTCATCATCCTCAATTGCATTCACTCCCTGATTACTGATGTGCAGAGGAGGTCTTCCAATCCGCGCGCGCCGAACAGCCCTTTGAGCCTCTGCAGTAAAGCCCAAACCAAACTTGTCAATTTTGTGTGTGAAGTCAGGGAGTTGACCATAATTTGAACACCCACCTTTTTCAATCACAACCCTAGCATCCTTGAGGGAAGCCATCTTCATTGGAGGTTCGTCAATAGAAACTTCAGTCGACGCCAGAGTCTGGGGGACCTCTTCAAAGTTCTGACACGAGGTCTCGATGAACTCTCCATCCATCTCCACATAGCGAAAGGAATTAATATGACTCATCATATACTCCTCCTCACCTTGTACCGTGACGATCTTCCCCTTTACTGGATATTTCAACATCTGATGGAGCGTAGAAGTCACTGCCCCAACCTTATGAATCCAAGGGCGACCCAGCAAGCAAGAATAAGATGGTCGGATATCCATCACATAGAACGTAGATGTAAAATTCTGAGAGCCAACTTTAACAGGGACGTCCACTTCCCCGTGCACCATCCTTTTTGACCCATCGAAAGCTCTAACCACAATATTGCTCGGCTTCAGAATCAAACCTTCACAGTCCAGACGGTCTAGTGCCTTCTTTGGAAAAACATTCAATGAGGACCCAGTATCCACCAGTACATGGGCCAAAGTAGTGCCTCTACACTCGATCGAGACGTGCAGAGCATCATTGTGATTTCTTCCTTTAGCAGTCAGATCTGCATCTGAGAAACTCAACCCGTTGTCGGCAGTTAAGCTAACTACGCAGTTTTTGAATTGATCAGCAGAAGTTTCCTGCGGCACATGCGCAGTTTTGAGGAAAGCAATTAAAGCCTTTGCATGGGCTTCAAAACACAATAACAAGGATAACATGGAGATTTTCAACGAGGTCTGCCCTAGCTGCTCGACTACGTTGTATTCGCTCTTCTTGATAATCTTCAGAATTTCCTCTATCTCCTGCTTAGAGGTTTCTACAATGATCTTCTTAGGTGCCTCCATCCGTACAGGCTCATCTGTAACTTCTTTACCCCGAGTGTTAGATGACTCGGCGACAGGGGTGATAACTGGAGTAAGAATTGGAACAGTAGCTGATGTACTGGCAGATGGAATGGCAACAGCCTTTTGAACAGTCAGAGGAGAAATCTCAGGAGAGAAAAGCCTTCCACTTCTAGTGACCTTGCTAGCCCCGATGTGATACGGTGGGAGAACTGACTTGGGATTTTGCATTTTGTGTTCGCAAATGTTTCGGTTTAGCAAGAGTCGCCACCGACTTTTTATTTTATCCTAAGGAAAAGTCAAAAAGCACAGGAAAGACCTTTGAGATGTTTTCTTGGATTCGGGGAGTAGATTATAGAAAGGGAAGGTATTAGCACCCTTTTTATCCATGGTTATCCATGGGCTCTTAGTTACTTGCTTAGATCACTTGCTTTGCATTTTCAATTGTTTGAAATGGTGCTTTTCAATTGTTTGAAATGGTGCATTGTGTGTGATTTTGGAAAATGTTTTGAAAAGAGGCCATCGTTGTGGCAACCTTTATAATGATTCTTTGTTTGAATGTATACAAAGGTGTTTTTGTCTTTTGAAAAGTTTTCAATGTTTGAAAGTAGGGTTTTGAAATTATGTTGTGGAGTGTGTTTTGAAAAGTAGCAAGGATGTTTTTGCAAGCTTGATCAAGTAGCTAAGAGCTATCTACCCTATTTTACTCAAAGATCTTTCTTATGTTTTTAACCCTTTTAACAGTGTTGTTTCACCATTGTATTTGGTGAACAACCTTGTGTTAGGATGTTAACGGGACAGGCGCGGGTCATCGTATAGACCATGATAGCAATTGTGTTAAGTGTCTTTGGCAATTTTTGAGGGACTTGATCATATTTTTTTTGTTTAGGCAACTCCGATAGCGTCATCGAGGGACTATGATCTTTTTGTTTTGTTTTTGTTTTGCCAAAGTACTCAACATGCAACCATGGCCCATTTTTTGAAGGCAACAAGTGGATGAAACCCTAGGGGTGTTTGTGTGCAAGTGTGTTTGATTGCATGATTTTGTCTTTGATTTTTTTTGGTGGTCTATTTATTGATTTTATCTTGCGTTTACAATTGAAAGCGATAAATTGCAGAAATGTAAAATCCTACGCTATTACAATATTTAGGGGGTGGGGGTACAAATTTATGAATGGGGATTGCAAATAAAAATAAAACCCTAAATTACTATTACAACCACATTGGAATACATACAAGAAAATTAAATGAACTTGTTTTGTTTTAAGAAAATAGTTTTTTGTTTTTTTTTGTTGTTTTAAGGAATAAAATAAAGTGTGAACGAAAATATTTTTGGTGTTTTGCTGATTAATGAAAAGGAGAGTGCCAGCGAGAAAAATAAAGAAAAAAAAGAAAAATAACAAGGGGAAAGAAAAAGGAGGATCAACGTGTTGCTGAAAGGAAGTCAGAAGTTCTGACCCAGGCGTGCTGCAGAACATAAACTTGTTAGCAAAAATGTATAGGTCAGAGGTTCTGACCCTGGCACGCTGCAAAACAGAAACCTGTTAATGAAAATGTATGAGGTCAGAGGTTCTGACCCTGCTGGGAACACAATAATTTTTAGAAGTTCTGATATTACTGGTAACAAAACAGGCTCCAAAGGCGCTGGTGCCAATGTCAGAACTTGGTCTCCCTCTATGCTAGTCAGAACATCTGCAATTTGGTTATTTCTCCACAAAACAGAAGACATTCCTAGGACAGTTTCAGCATGTGTCGTATCATTTCATAAATCAGAACCAAAAAATCAGAGGTAAGTTCTGAACTGATTCATTCTCTACCTAAGCGTACAGATGCGTAAAAACCTCAGAACATGTACAACATCAGAAGCATGATATCTACATTATGTTTTTGAGCATGCAAATCTGGTAATGCTTAGGCAAGGTGGTGAGAGTCAGCAAGTGCTTACCTTGCAGCTGGAAGAAGCTCTGTGAACTGGAGTTAGCCTTAACTCTGATGATGTTTTGAGTAGCTTCTTTGAATGGATGGATGGACGGTATATAGTGGTATGAATACAGAAGTTATGGCAGTTTCCAACGTGTGGGTCAGAAACTGTATGAAATGTTTTTTAGTCAAGAAATACTTTGAGAACAAATGGAGTTTGAAAGAAAGGGATCCAAAGTTAATGGTTTGTACGTTGTGTTTACAGTTTTTTGAAACTCTAGGAATTTTGGGCAGAGGTTCAAGACTTTTCTTTCTCAAACTTTCTGTCTCTTTTCAGCAATTTTTTTGGTCCCTTTCTCAGTGACTAATGGCCTTCTATTTATAGGCAAAGTTTTGTGGTTTTTTTTTAAAATGTCAAGTGGCGCCAATATCATGCATTAGATGCTGACTTACTCTTGAAGTAAGTTCCAAAAAGGTTGTGGTGATTGACAGCCTTTAGCCTAGGCTGGATTAGTAAGCAAGGATTAAGGAAAAGTGAACCTATAAGCGAAATGTAGCGTATGGGCCTTTACCTAATCCTGCACAAAAGTATTTCTACCCTACACGTGGAAAGATCCTTTGGACGAAGACTCAAAAGTGGTTGTGAGCATTAATGAGCATTAAATGATGATGAGATTCGTCAAGAATCAGAAATCTTGTAATATGAGATTTGCATCATTACTTAAATCTAGGCTAGAAGTTCCATTTCAACGTAGTCCAGGACAAAGTACCCAAGTTCTGATCTTGATATCCTGTTGCCTTAGCAAGTTCTGAGGAATCCCCAAGCTTTCCAGCATGTTTCTTTGACTTGCTTCTGAAAACTCTGGACTTAGAGATTCTGCTTCAGTGTAGCACCCAATCTTCTGACCCTCTTACCTTCTGGTTCCAGCATGTTCTGAAGGAGCTTTCAGATTTTTCATCATGTTTTATAATCTTCTGGAAACTTCTGACTGAGCTGGCGCAGATGCTGAAGGGCCACGTTCTGAATGAATGTTATGTGCTGAAACACATTTACAACTTCTGACTGCTCCTGCCTGGAGGCTAGCTCAGAAGTTCTGAAGTGTCATTTTTCTTAAATACTTTAGAAAAATTCTAAGCACTTAGAATTTAACTTTTCCAAGGTAAAATTTGACTTTTGACCTTCTTGATGAAACAAACTTCATATTCCAACATGTCTTGATGAAATATGATTTTTGAGATTTGATTTTTGATCCAAAAACTAAAGTTTGACTTCTCAACGTGTAAATGACCATTTTTCCCTTGTAAATGGATTGCTTGGAAAGAAATGATAATTCAAGGCTTGGATTTGTATGAGAGAAAACTTTGAGAATCCAGGGTGATTTCCTGAGAAATGAGATGGAAAATTTTGGGGTATGTTGCACCCCAAAATTTGCCCTCCCATATTCTTCAAAAAGTTGCCAAGTCAAGCTGCAAAATTCCCCAAGGGTTGCACAGTCCAACTGTCTCCTATACAGTCAAAACTAGGGTTTGTGTTCTGATCAAGGAAGTGAAGGTTTCAAAGGCCCAATCAAGTCTCACATGTCTACAAATGTGGTCAAGCATCCTCATATCAAGTATCAAGACATTCAGCACAAAATTGCACAGTCAAAACCCTAAATTGCACTACAGTCAACTGTAGGGGCAAAATGGTCATTTGACAGTCAAAAGTTCAAATTTTTGGTCAATATATCATTTTGAAGCCACAAACATCATTTGATCAATGCTTGATCATGATTCTCAAAGTTTGGCTCAGAAATCATCAAAGATGCAAAAGTTTCCTTATTTGGACAGTTGAAAAAGTCAACTGAAATTGACCAGGGCATAACTTTCACATGGATTATCAGAAAAATCCCATCCAAAGCTAATTTTGAATAGAAAGACATTTCCTACAACTCATCTTCATACTTCAAGTCCAAGAAATGCTCTCACAAAAAGTTATCAATTTCAACATTATAGGTCATTTTCAAAAGTCAACAAAAAGAGACTTTAAGTCAAAGGCCATAACTTGAGATTGGTAAATCAAAATGACATGGGACCAAAGACATTGGTTAGAGGACTCAAAGACCTTTCCAAAATGTCCAAGAACATGAGAAAATCTCAAACATTGAGCAAGTTATGCCTTGTAGAAGTTGGGAAATTTTTGGATATTTTGAAAAGTCAACATTACTTCAAAAGACCTAAAATTGCTAATGGGCCCATTTTTCTTCCATGATTCATCATTCTAAGCACATGAACGACCACTTGGCCCAAAGGGAAGTATTTTCTCATTTTTTATTTATTTATTTGAATTTTTATTTATATTAATTCAATTAAATCAATTAAATATGTGAAAAATATCTAAATGAACCAAACAAATCTTTTTGTACACATTTCAGCTTCAATATTTCGTGCACATCCCAACATGGAAAGATTTGATGTGATTTAGGCTAATTGACACAAAATACACTTGAAAAAGATTCAAAAAGATCTTAAGAAAATCAAATATGCAAAACAATGAATGCCTTGGATTTGTGCTAGTTTTGTTAACCTAATGCCTTCCATACAAATACTTGAATCAAAACCTAATCATAAGACACAGAAAGCTGCGCAAAAGAACCCTATGAAAAACTTGAAATTCTTGCCAAAAGTTCAAAACTGAAAAGCAGGTTCTAGGTTGATTCAAAGCACAAGATTGATTGCAAAAGCTTCCTTGTGTTCCCCTGAAGCTAACTGAGTCATTCCCCAGGTCCCATACTTAAAGAAACGCAAGGTTGCTATTAAAATTGGTAAAGGAAATTTCGAAACTGCTTCCCATTATCCATGCATCTTTAACATATTCTATTGCTATTTTTATACTTAGGGTGATGTTTACAAACTAACTGTATGGTTTAATTAAAGTTTCATGCCCTATAGGAGAATTCGCCATTAGAGATGCTTAGGGTTCCGAGGTTTTCAAATTGGGCGTTTTCAATTCTTATAAAATTAAGACGTAACAATGCCATGAATGAAATCTACAGGTTGAGACGAAGAAGATAGGACGTTCGCGCTCAATTTATGAGCCTTCAGGACCTAATCGCTATTATGGAATTAGGCCTGTTTTGAGGGGGTTCAAAACCCCCGTTAAATGTTTATTATTTTTCAGGCAGAAAGGAACAATGAAGAAGACGATGCAGTGTCAGGCGTGGATTGGTCCATTCAAAGTTTCGCGCCAGAAATCCACTAATTGTCATGTTTGCATTATATTTATTATTTGTTTGTTAATATACAAAGTAATCAAATGGCTCAATTGGCAGGCAAACGCGTTGGCAACCCTTAGGACCTGGGTTCGATCCCAGGTCCCCACACTTTCCAAATATTTTTCTTCAAAAGATATTCATATGCAGGTATAACTTTGTAGACCATGATGCACCAGCATAATCAAGCGTGCCACGTCCATCCCAGCACTAGATCAACGACCATGAACTGAAGCCTATGGTGGATCCAGGTCAACGCATCCACACGCTACGCAAAAAGTCAAACGGACTCAGGGTTGTTGGGCCAGCATTCTGGGCTCAGACCTCCAAATTGGGACTTCCACCCCCCCTGGTTTGCAATTCCTTTTTTATTTATTTTGTTTTCAATTCTTATATTATTTATTTTATTGTTTTAATTTAACAAATTATTTTTACAATATATATAAAATGCCTAAAAATCAGAAAAAAAGATAAAAACATGATAAATAATTTTTATTTTAATATGTTCATGTAAATAAATTTAGTATTAAATAGGTTTTAATTTTAATTCTTTTTAATAACTAAAAATCCAAAAAACATAGAATTTAGGTTTAATAAATTTTATTCCTTTCAATTTTTCTTTTTTTTCATAATAATAATATTACTTATTTTATTTTCATAATTAAATTGTACATAAATTAATTTAGGTTTAATTTAGGTTATATTTTAATATTTTCATAACAAACTTAAAAACCATTAGAATTAGGGTTAGTTAATTTTAATTAATTCTTTTTTCTATTAAATCTTAAAAAACATAAAAATACCAAAAACATTCTTTTTTAATTTAATTTTAATTTTAATTCCTCATTAACTTTAATTTTTTGCAAAAGGGTCCAACGCCCTCGTTTCGACTTAATTATTAATCTCGCATATTTATTTTATTTCGCTTAAATAATTATGTATCTCTCCCAAAGCGTTGTAACTTAAACTCTTCGCACTTTTTAAATTCTTTATTTGCTTTATTTATTTTTCTGTCAAATCGGGTCCGGTTTAATTTTGGCGATGTGGACCCGCGCCATTTGTAATAGCTTTAGATTTATTTTCCTCGTAATTTTTAACTGTTAACAAAAAAGCATGAAAGAATGTATGGACTTAAATAAAATCAAGCGTAGATCACAACAAACATGACAAGACAAATACAAATGAAAACGACACACAAATCGCACACACCACCCCTAGGGTACGCCTCACTGTTGCCTTGCCTCGAAAGGTGATCGTCGAGTAGAGGATGTCTTAGTAAGTCCTCATGATCCGGGAACCTGGCATGAGGGTAGCTTCTAAGGTGTCTTCTCATTGCTCTGGTGATCACCATGTCCCTACAAACTCGAATTGACCCGAACACCTCCAACGGTGGTGCTACCTACCTCTCAATGGTGGGATGGCACTACTTTAAAGGACATTTACACAGACGAATTCCTTAGGGTAGGTAGACGACTCTAAATACTTGCTCTAATTTCACAAACAAATCAAAAATACTTTTCACACCGACACCTTTTCAAAAGCTTTCGAAAGCGATTATTCAAACACTCTTGAGGACTGATACAAGAGTCGAACTGGAATTTTCAAAGAAACTTTTTAAAACCCACAATTGAAAAGCAAACAAACCAATTTTGAAAACACAATGAGCAAGTATCTAAGAGCCCATGGATAACCATGGATAGAAAGGGTGCTAACACCTTCCCTTTCTATAACCTACCTCCCGAACCGAGAGCAATCTCTTTAAGGAATTTTTCTGTGCTTTTGTCCTTTCCATTTGGAGAAAATAAAAGACGGTGGCGACTCTTGCTTCCGCGACATTTCGTGAACCAGCTTTAAACAGTCAGTTCCAGATCCACCGATCACAGGGTACAACAGCTTCCCATGTTCAATCTCCGTTAACCCGAAGAGTTAGATTGGCAAAATTCGCCATTCGTGACTCGAAGGTGGAAGATGATTGGACACTAGAGTGCCCCGAAATTTGCACTCGGCGACGGTAGGAGGAATGGGCTTAAAGATGCCATTTGGAGAGGTAATAAAATCTTGTTGGGGATGGGCTTGTAGATGCCATCCAAGAATGCTTGTTGAGATATAGTTTGTATGTTTGAATATCAGAATGACTTCCGTGTCTGGAGTGTATCTGAACTGCATCAGGAGATTGAATCTGAATGAGTATCAGAATGGCTTCCGTGTCTGGAGCGTATCTGAACTGTATCAGGAGTGTCTTTGAATGAGTATCAGAATGGATTCCGTGTCTGGAGCGTATATGAATTGTATCAAGAGTTGTCTTTTAATCTGAATGGGTACCAGAATGGCTTCCGTGTCTGGAGCGTATCTGAACTGTATCTGAAGTTGAGATCTGTATGAGTAGTAGAATGATCGCCGCGTCTGGGGGTGTATCTGTACTGTAACTGGGATCTGAGTGAATGACAAGATGACTTCCGAGGCGACTGCACTGAAGGGAATCAAACTGCTGATGTAAGGGTCAGAATGGTATCCGTGTCTGGAATGCATTTGAACTTGAGGTTGATAATTGAATCCGAATGAGAGATAGAATGGCTGCCGTGTCTGGAGCGTATCTAGCCTGTATCGAATTGTTGAAGTCTGGATGAGTAGTAGAATGACCGCCGTGTCTGGGGTGTATTTGTATTGTATTTGACTTGAAGTTCTAAATGAGTAATAGAATGACCGCCGTGTCTGGGGTGTATCCATACTGTATCTGAATAATTGTTAATGATAGCCTTTTGATCTTATCCTGAAAAGAATAAAATGTTAGCTAAACACAAAGTTATGTTGCATGATATGTATGATGTAATGAACTGTATTTCATCAATGATATATGAATGTAATGGTTATGCATGTAAACTGAGTAGTCGTCTTGCTGAGGAAGATAAATCCTGCTAGCGGGAGATAACATAATCTTTGACTTCTACCGGGGAAAATAAATCCATGACCAAAGCTGGGGATTCCAAAAAAATCTTTGATTGTTGAGGATGAGAAATCCTTGCTGACTGCTTGGGGAATAAGGAAAACTTTGAAAATCTCTACTGGGAAGTTAAAGCCTGGGAGGCCTCTACTGGAGAAAGGAGACTGAGAATCTTCAATCTATTGGGAAATATCTCTGTGGGGAGAATGTTCACTATTCTGGTTCCGCTGGGTATAGGATTTTCAGGATTTTTGGGGGTCCATTGGGGATCTTGAAGCTTAATTTTGATGGGAACTTAGAAACTTAGCTCATCTGGGGAATCAAGTTTTGGAATGTACTGACTCTGCTAAGGATCTTGAAGCTTAACTCCGCTGGGGAAATATACTCCAAATTTAGCCTTGTTGAGGATCTGAATGATGTATCGCAGGGGATTTCTCCTGAGATGGCACAAAAATATCTTCCTACACCTTCAACCTATCAGTAACTATCCTTTTTTTTTTCAATTTCGTTTTACTTGTAAGCAGTGATTATATTCAAATGCACATGCCTATTTAACAAAACATTGTATGTTTTCAAAATAAACATAAGTGTAAAAAGAAAAGAAAGGCAAGCAAATTTCTGCACTTGGAAGTGTATTTGTATTAACTTTTGTGAGTATCTTTGTACAAAGGAGACAAACATCCTAGTAAGAGAATGTTGTCGTGAAAATTGAAAAAATTTATACAAAAGAAAGATGGCTATGTGTAACAATTCCATGGGATTCCCATTCTGTTATGGCCTTCACAACTCTGAATATCTTGTCCATTTGTTGCTTTGTCCGCCGATGACTAGGTTGATCAGAAGCTCAGAGCTTGTTGATGAAGAGATTATTCTTGGAGTGATCCGACGAGACACAGTCATACGCCTTAATTCCCTAACTTTTGCCTGAATCGCCCTTTCGGGTTTTCGATCCACCAGGAAACCCTTTTTTGCCCAAGTCACCCTTTCGGGTTTTCAACTTTTCGGGTATACAGATTTTTTTTGTTTATCCCTAATTTTTGCCTGAACTTCCCTTTCGGGTTTTCGATTCACCGGGATGCCCATTTTTTCCTAAGTCGCCCTTTCGGGTTTTCAACTTGTCGGGTCGTTTATGCATAGTATCTTTTGACTATGTCTACATTCGCAGGGTGAGGCAGATCGTCGCCGTCCATGGTGGTTAGAATCATAGCCCCACCAGAAAAGATATTTTTGATCACAAATGGTCCTTCGTAAGTAGGAGTCCATTTGCCCCTGGGATCACTTTGCGGCAAGATGATCCGCTTGATTACAAGATCTCCGACTTGATATACCTGACGCCTGACTTTCTTGTTGAAAGCCTTGATCATCCGTTTTTGATACGTCTAACCATGACAAACAGTAGTAAGTCGCTTCTCGTCGATCAAATTAAGTTGATCAAGCCGGGTCTGAATCCAATCGTCTTCACTCAAACCGGCGTCCTTCATAATCCTTAAAGAAGGAATCTGAACTTCCATGGGTAGGACAGCTTCCATGCCATACACCAAAGAGAATAGGATTGCCCCTGTTGAAGTACGTGTCGTGGTACGATACCCATGCAGAGAAAACGGTAACATCTCATGCTAGTCTTTGTAGGTGACTGTCATCTTTTGAATGATCTTCTTGATATTTTTGTTCGCGGCTTCAACAGCATCATTCATCTTCGGCCTATAGGGAGATGAATTGTGATGATAAATATTGAACTGTTCGCATAGAGCGGTGATCATAGTATTGTTCAGGTTTGTACCGTTGTCTGTGACGATCCTGTCAGGGACACCATACCGGCATATGAGATTCTTCTTGATGAAGCGGGCAACCACATTCTTTGTAAGTGAGGCATAGGAAGCTGCTTCGATCCACTTGGTAAAATAATCAATAGCGACCAAGATGAAGCGATTTCCATTGGATGTCGTGGGCTTGATCTCTCCAATCATGTCAATGCCCCACATTGCAAACGGCCAAGGAGCTGTCAGAACGTTGAGAGGAACAGGAGAAATATGTACTTTGTCGACGTAGACTTAGCATTTATGGCAGGTACAGGAATATCGGTGACAATTAGCTTCCATGGTAGACCAGTAGTAGCCTGCTCTTAGAATCTTCTTTGCCATTGTATGCCCGCTCAAATGGGTGCCAAATGTGCCACTGTGTATCTCAGTCATGATCAACTCTGCTTCACCTTTGTCCACACATCGAAGTAAAACACAATCATGGCTGCGTTTATAAAGGATGCCATTGCTTAGGAAGAACTTTGCAGCAAATCTCCTTAAGAACTTTTTGTCATTGACGGAAGCTCCTTCGGGATATTCTCTAGTCTGGAGATACCTTTTGATCTCGTGAAACCAGGGTCGTTCCACTACTTCTTCGGTATTAATCTCATGACAGTGCGCAGGTTCGTCCATTCGCTCGATGGTGATTTGGGGGGCCTCGTTATCCCAGTTGAGTTTAAACATGGAAGACATTGTAGCCAGAGCATCTGCTAGCTGGTTTTCTTCTCGCGGGAAATGCTCGAAAGTAATCTGCTCAAAATGAGGCAACAAAGTCAGGACATGTTCTTTGTATGGGATAAGATTAGGATGTTTGGTGTCCCACTCTCCTTTGACTTGACTGATAACCAAAGCCGAGTCCCCAAATACGACCAAAGATTTGATTCCCAAGTGTGATCGGTGGATCTGGAACTGACTGTTTAACGCTGGTTCGCGAAATGTCGCGGAAGCAAGAGTCGCCACCGTCTTTTATTTTCTCCAATTGGAAAGGACAAAAGCACAGAAAAATTCCTTTAAAGAGATTGCTCTCGGTTCGGGAGGTAGATTATAGAAAGGGAAGGTGTTAGCACCCTTTCTATCCATGGTTATCCATGGGCTCTTAGATACTTGCTCATTTGTGTTTTCAAAAATGGTTTGTTTGCTTTTCAATGTGGGTTTTAAAAAGTTTCTTTGAAAATTCCAGTTCGACTCTTGTATCAGTCCTCAAGAGTGTTTGAAAAGTTGCTTTCGAAAGCTTTTTGAAAATGTGTTGGTGTGAAAAGTATTTTTGAATTTGTTTTGAAATTAGAGCAAGTATCCATGAGAATCTACCTACTCTAAGGAATTCGTCTGTGTAAATGTCCTTTAAAGTAATGCCATCCCACTATTGAGAGGTAGGTAGCATCACCGTTGGAGGTGTTCGGGTCAATTCGAGGTTCGGGACGTGGTGATCACCGGAGCAATAGGAAGACACCTTAGAAGCTACCCTCATGCCAGGTTCCCGGATCATGAGGACTTACTAAGACATCCTCTACTCGACGATCACCTTTCGAGGCAAGGCAACAGTGAGGCGTACCCTAGGGGTGGTGTGTGTGATTCGTGTGTCGTTTTCATTTGTATTTATCTTGTCATGTTATTGGTGTTCTACGCTTGATTTTATTTTGTCCATACATTCTTTCATGCTTTTGATTAACAGTTAAAATATTACGGGAAAAGTAAATTCTAAGCTATTACAAACGGCGCGGGTCCACATCGCCAAAAGTTTCTCGAACCCGATTTGACGGAAAATAAAGAAATTAAAAGTGCGATAAGAAATTAAAATGTTACAAGGCCTTGGGAGAGGTACATAAATATTTAAGCAAAATAAAATAAGTGCGCGAATTGGAAATTTATCGAAGCGAGGGCGTTGGACCCTTTTGCAAAAAATCAAATTAATGATGAAGTTAATTAATTAAAAAAAAAAAGAAGGACCTATTTTTGGTATTTTTTAGTATTTTAGGATTTAATATAAAAAGAATTAATTAAAATTAATACTAACCCTAATTCTAATGGCTTTTAATTTATTAAGAAAAATATTGAAGTTTTTTAACCTAAATTAAACCCTAATTAATTTACAATTTTAATTATGAATATAAAATATTTAATTATTTAATATATTTATGAAAGAATAATAAAAAGGATGAAAAATTATTAATTAAGCCTATTTCTATATTTTTTTTAGATTTTTGTTAAAAGAATTAAAATTGCAACCTAATTTACAATTAAATAATTACATGCAAATTTATTTATGAAAAATATTAAGACAAAAATATTCATTGTATTTTCCCTTTTTTCTGATTTTTATTAGTATTTTATATTTTGTGAAAATAATAAAATTAATTACTAAAACAACAATTAAAAAGAAAAATAGAAAATAGAAAAAATAAAGAGAATAGGAAGAATTGCAAACCAAAGGGGGTTCAGATCCCAAATTAGGAGGTATTCTTTAGAAATCCAGGCCCAATAAGACATTGATCCGTTTGACTTTCCAGGTAGTGTGCTGCAGCGTTGACTGGACCTTATGTTGTTCCTCCAATTTGCACCCTTGGATTGCTTTAAACGTACGCGTGGCTGGCCTGATGAGGAGGTGTATCATGGTCTTCAGTAAGCGAAGCTGCATGTGATGGCTAATTGAAAAATAACATTGAAATTATTGAAGACCTGGGGCTCGAACCCAGGTCATGTGCGTTATCTCCAGATATGCTTGCCACTGAGCCACTTCATGCATTGTTAATATTAAATAAGCAACAAATATTATAAAAAGAACAACTGCATTAGTGATTCAAAACGCGCGAAATTTTGAACCCTCCAATCAGCGCCGGCCAACACATCATCTTCTTCATGTTCCTGAAATACAACCAACATAAGCAACGGTTTTTACACCGTTGCAGAAAGTATCTTTACAGAAAATAACGATTAGCACTAGGGCACTCATAAATTAGGCGCGATAGTTCCATTATCTTCGTCCATGTGCGCTGAGTTGAATGGTGGTGGTCTTGAGGGCCAATTTTTCCCCATTTAAAAATCCCCAATTTGGAGCTTCCTGAACCCTAAATATCATCAATGGCGAAATCGTGTATAGCACGTAAAAATACAATTAAACATATTGGTTAGCTTCAGAACTTCACAAGGAATGTAAATCAACAATTAAAATGCCATAAGAATGCCTATATGTCAAAACACGATCATGGATTTTGTTTGAAACAGTTTGACTTCATTATACCACTTCTGGGCGTTTTGATGAGTATTCTTGATTGAGAATCGTTCAGTGGACCTTGAGGAAGCTAATGGAATGAAAATTATGTCTTGAATCAACCTGCAAGGTAGTTTTCAGTTTTGAGTTTCTTCACCAAAATTCCAAGTTTGATTATGGTTTTCTGCGCCGCTTCCAGGGTCCTCTTGATTAGGTTTATGTTTAGGCTTTTGTACTGAATCAATTAGGTTAACAAATTTGATCAGAATCTCTTGTATTCATGATTTTGAGATTTGATTTCCAAGCTTTATTTTTCAAATATTTTTCATGCAATTTTGTATCAATTAAGATCAATTCAATCCAAATCTTTCTATATTGAGTCATGCACGAAATCTTGAGGACAAAACATGCACAAAAAGATTGAAAAAACTTAGGTTAGCATTTTTCATGTATTTATTTTAATTTAAATGAATTATTATTAATAAAAATCCAAATAAATAAATAAAAAATGAATAAAAACTTCCCTTTGGGCCAAGTGGTCGTGCACATGCTTGGAATGATGAATTGTGGAAGAAAAATGGGCCCATTAGCAATTTTAGGTCATTTGAATCAATGTTGACTTTTCAAAATATCCAAAAATTTCCCAACTTCTACAAGGCATAACTTGCTCAATTTTTAAGCTTTTCTCATGTTCTTGGACATTTTGGAAAGGTCTTTGAGTCCTCTAACCAATGCCTTTGGTCCCATGTCATTTTGATTTACCAATCTCAAGTTATGGCCTTTGACTTAAAGTCCCTTTTTGTTGACTTTTGAAAATGACCTATAATGTTGAAATTGATAACTTTTTGTGAGAGCATTTCTTGGACTTGAAGTATGAAGATGAGTTGTAGGAAATGTCTTTCTCTTCAAAATGATCTTTGGATGGAATTTTTCTAATAATCCATATGAAAGTTATGCCCTGGTCAATTTACAGTTGACTTTTTCAACTGTCCAAATAAGGAAACTTTTGCATCTTGATGATTTTTGAGCCAAACTTTGAGAATCATGATCAAGCATTGATCAAATGATGTTTGTGGCTTCAAAATGATATGTTGACCAAAAATTTGAACTTTTGACTGCCAAATGACCATTTTGCCACTACAGTTGACTGTAGTGCAATTTAGGGTTTTGACTGTGCAATTTTGAGCTGAATGTCTTGAAACTTGATATGAGGATGCTTGACCATATTTGTAGGCATATGAGACTTGATTGGACCTTTGTAAACTTCAACTTCTTGATCAGAATAAAAACCCTAGTTTTGACTGCTTAGGAGATCTTTGACTGTGCAACCCTTGGGGAACTTTGCAGCTTGACTTTGCAATTTCTTGAAGAATATGGGAGAGCAAATTTTGGGGTACAACAGTTGCCCCTGTTCAATCTTCTTAGACCTGAGGATGCAGATTGGCTGATGCGCCTTTCGTAATCCGAGGGTGGAAGATGATTGAACACTAGAGTGCCCAGAAATTTGCGCTCACATAGTAGCAGTGATGGTGGAATGGGCTTATAGATGCCATTTAGAGGTTGCTGGATAGGATGATGGGCTTATAGATGCCATCTGGATGTTGATCGCGTAAGAGATTCCTTAGCGAGAACCTGCATACCTGCAAAAGAAACATAAGTACCTGACACGTTGCAGGAGTTGATTTCAGATGCTTGGCATAGATATGTTCTGACTGGTTACGGGAGCTGGATCTGGAGCTTCAAAAGATGATGAATGAACCAGGGATGGTTACTACCTTAGCATGAATGGTAAGAGAACCTTGGGTGACTTTAACTTCAACAACGCTCGTTGAGAAAATCTTGGTGGGAATTATCATCTTCGCAGGATCGGGAAGAGAACCATAGGCAATTATAATCTGAAAGGGAATTATCACCTCACTCACCGTCGGAGAGGGAACCATAGGAAATTATAATCTGAAAGGAATTATCACCTCACTCACCGTCGGAGAGGGAACCATTAGGAAAGGAATTACCATCTCACTCACCGTCGGAGAGGGAACCATCTGAAAAGGAATTATCACCTCACTCACCGTCGGAGAGGGAACCATTAGGAAAGGAATTACCACCTCACTCACCGTCGGAGAGGGTACCATCTGAAAAGGAATTATCACCTCACTCACCGTCGGAGAGGAAACCATCTGAAAAGGAATTATCGCCTCACTCACCGTCGGAGAGGGAACCATCTGAAAAGGAATTATCACCTCACTCACCGTCGGAGAGGGAACCATCTGAAAAGGAATTATCACCTCACTCACCGTCGGAGAGGGAACCATCTGAAAAGGAATTATCACCTCACTCACCGTCGGAGAGGGAACCATCTGAAAAGGAATTATCACCTCACTCACCGTCGGAGAGGGAACCATAGGAAAAGGAATTATCACCTCACTCACCGTCGGAGAGGGAACCATCTGAAAAGGAATTATCACCTCACTCACTGTCGGAGAGGGAACCATAGGAAAAGGAATTATCACCTCACTCACCGTCGGAGAGGGAACCATCTGAAAAGGAGTTATCACCTCACTCACCGTCGAAGAGGGAACCATCTGAAAAGGAATTATCACCTCACTCACCGTCGGAGAGGGAACCATTAGGAAAGGAATTACCACCTCACTCACCGTCGGAGAGGGTACCATCTGAAAAGGAATTATCACCTCACTCACCGTCGGAGAGGGAACCATCTGAAAAGGAATTATCACCTCACTCACCGTCGGAGAGGGAACCATCTGAAAAGGAATTATCACCTCACTCACCGTCGGAGAGGGAACCATCTGAAAAGGAATTATCACCTCACTCACCGTCGGAGAGGGAACCATCTGAAAAGGAATTATCACCTCACTCACCGTCGGAGAGGGAACCATCTGAAAAGGAATTATCACCTTACTCACCGTCGGAGAGGGAACCATTAGGAAAGGAATTATCACCCCACTCACCGTCGGAGAGGGAACCATCTGAAAAGGAATTATCACCTCACTCACCGTCGGAGACGGAACCATCTGAAAAGGAATTATCACCTCACTCACCGTCGGAGAGGGAACCATCTGAAAAGGAATTATCACCTCACTCACCGTCGGAGAGGGAACCATCTGAAAAGGAATTATCACCTCACTCACCGTCGGAGAGGGAACCATCTGAAAAGGAATTATCACCTCACTCACCGTCGGAGAGGGAACCATCTGAAAAGGAATTATCACCTCACTCACCGTCGGAGAGGGAACCATCTGAAAAGGAATTATCACCTCACTCACCGTCGGAGAGGGAACCATCTGAAAAGGAATTATCACCTCACTCACCGTCGGAGAGGGAACCATCTGAAAAGGAATTATCACCTCACTCACTGTCGGAGAGGGAACCATCTGAAAAAGAATTATCACCTCACTCACCGTCGGAGAGGGAACCAATAGGAAATTATAACCTGGGATAACTTCTACTGAGTCTTTATCAGAAAAATCTGTTGGGAGTCGATTTAGCTGGACTAGAGAAGGCCTGGGACTGGATAAGAAATCTTTGGAGTCGATTAACTGAACCGGTCTAGGTCTTGAAATATGATTGAGAATTTCAACTGCATCTTTCCTGAAAGGTAAAGGTCAGTCATATGCAATGCATGATATGGATCAAGCAATGATGTTCTCAACATAAATGAGATTTGTATGATATAATGCGTCTATGCATGCTATAATGATGTATGTGATGTTTTATGAATGTATGTTTTCGTCTAGGAAAGTAAATCCTTGACGGGTGCCGGGAAGTCATATCCTGGGCCGATATTGAAGAATAGATTTTGCTTCCGCTGGGGATGATAACTGCAAGAATACCGGTAGGAGAAGATGACTCCGTTGCGGAATAAACTTGGCAAATGGAAGATTCTGCGGGGAGAAAAGATACTCTAGCGACCATGCTGGGAAGCAATACTCTGTGGGAAGAGGGATGCCTTGCTGAGTGTTGATAATAATTTGCTGGGGATACCCTTGTTGTTGGAAGTGTTGATGGACTTCGCTGGGGATACCCTTGTTGTTGGAAGTGTTGATGGACTTCGCTGGGGTAAGAAGACTTTGTCGAGGACGCTCTTTCCGTGGCTTTTGGCTGAGGATAACCCAGTTATATCCTGTTAAGGAAATAACTCTTTGAATAAAGTCGGGAGACGCGTTCGTGCTCTGCGAAGGATAAGCTTCCAGAATTTACTGGGGATAAGCTTACTGCTTGGGGATATGAATTCCAAATTTCCTGGGGAACTAGATTGGATTCTCTTGGGGAAGTTTTGAACTATGTCGGGGAGGCGATTCCTTTGAATGTTGGTCTGCCGCCGGGGAACAATCTTTAGACCAAGACTGCCGGGGATGCTTGTTAAGAATATATGCATACTGCTGGGGAATGTTGAGATCTATTGGAGGATACCCAACTTCTTAAAGATTTGATAACTTTGCTTGGAGAAGAATGCACTGCTTGCTGGCTTACTCTCTGGGGAATTAGGATGTGCCGGGTTATGTTCTTTAGCTGAACCTACCTTGGTACCCTGGAGGACAGAACAATTAGATTGCTTTTAGACAACTCCTTATTGCCCCTGTTTCTGCGGTGGGAGAGGAATACCTGTGGCGGTGCTTGATGACTGCCGATTGACAAATCTTCTTCTGGTAAGCAGGTGACAAGATGACAGGACATAGTCGTACGCTTTGATCCCTAACTTTTGCCTGGACCTCCCTTTCGGGTTTTCAGTCCACCGGGATACCCATTTTTTCCCAAGCCGCCTTTTCAGGTTTTCGACTTGCCGGGTGTACAGATTTTTTTTCATTTCAGCCCTTATTTTTGCCCGAACCCTTTTGGTTCGCCGGGAAGCCCTAATTTTTGCCTAGGTATGTCAACCTAGCGGGTCTTTGATTTTGCGTAGTATTTTTTTGACTATGTCCATGCTTTCAGAATGTAGGGAGTTGCCCCTGTTAGAAGTGCTTTGTCATGCCACCAGGAGGTATTTGATTAGGCAAGATTCGTCGTTGGAATGCCCCAAGCGACTCAGGCGGAGATTTGCCCCAGACTATTTGGCCTTTGAGAGATTCTCCGAATCTTGACTGAATTGCCCCAGATAATAGACAATAGTCATGTCGTGCCCCTTGATTGGAGGTACTTCTGTTCATTAGGCATTCGTCGTGCGAACTTCTGCTGTTCAAACAAAAAGTCATATGCAAACAATGTTATATCAAAAATGAAAAGCTTATGTCTGTCTTGAAGATTTTGAAAATGCATTCTTTTTCATAAAACAAATGAATGTTTGTAAAACGTGATGTCAACTCCGTATTTACCGTAGGCCTTCAGGAGTCAGGATACCTTTCGTAACAGTATGCTTTCGAACTAACCCGTGCTTCGGCTAGGACTTTTAAGGGTTGTAGCGTGGTCCGGTTCACGGTTTAAGAAACAAAAGATAAAGGCTCAAATTATTTGTACCCACCCGCTCTTCGTGATGTTCTTCAAACCTAAACTCAGTTGATCATACGTTAGACCTTGTTTGAGTCTTTACTCTGATTTTCCGGTGATGATTCAGATGTTGATAACTTATATTGAATAGGCAGTCATTCCTTTTTTGTTGAGGGTTTGTAGGACCTCTTTCTTTTTGATTTTTGTTATCCCTTTCTTTTTTTGCCTGAACTGTTTCCTTTTTTGGGATTACAGTCAGCGGGATGCCCCAGTTTCATAAGTCCCTTTTTATAGGTTTTGACTTCTTGGGCTTTTCGTTTATGATTTTTTTTGATAATGACTGCTTATCCTTTTGATTGTTCTGAACCATCACTGTCTTTCTTTTTTCGTAAGGATCTCTTTGGTGCCATTCGTTATGCACTTGGATCAACTGAGAGACTACCCTGCCCCAGGTTATGATTAAGGGTTTTAAATTGCGAAAAGAAAAACTCCTACTTCTTTGGCTCAGATGGGTTGACGAGGGATTATCTTCCTTATAACTCCAGTGTTTAGGAATTGAAACAATGCCTGTACCTCATCAGCGGGGTCTGTTCAAAAGCATACTGTAAAGATCGTGGTATCGTTTTCGTCATCCTCCCTCAAGAGGCTTAGAATTATTGATTGAGAGTTGATCATCAGAAAAAATATGAAAATAATTTGCGTATAGTGAATACGAATATATTGATTCAAAATAGACATAAGCGATGCATTAATGAAATAACAATGTTTTAACAATGAGTAAATGTTTGAACAAAAGAAAATTGCAACTTGAACATTCGAATGAACAAAAGTCTTTTCAGTCTTAGGGCTTGTCACTTCACATAGTGGATCCTGTGAGGATGGTAGAAGTACTCAGCCTGGACCTCTTGGGTGAATTCCAAAGTTCCTTCCTCAATCAGGTCCTGGATTTTATTCTTCAAAGTCCAACAATCCTCTGTAGCATGCCCCGGGCTGTCAGAATGATAAGCGCAGTGAGCATTGGGGTCATACCTTGAAGGTGTCCTGTTGGGATTCTTAGGAGGATCCTTTAGAGTTACCAAGTTCAACCTCAGCAGTTGTTGTAAGGCTTGAGGCAGCGACACGTTGAGCTTGGTGAATTGCCTTTTGGGCTTGTCTGGCTGAAGCTGGTGAGGTTGATACTGAATTGGTGATACTGGAGCCATATGAGGAACTTTCTCCTTGCCTCTTTGTCTTAAAGATGGTCGAACGATGACTGGCTTTTTACCCTTAGATGTTTGCCCCAGTTGGTTACCCTGAAGCAGTTGGTTGACGAGAAACCGGAGCTCATCTTGTCTTTGAGCTAAACCTTGAATGGCATTCCTCTGCCCCAGCATCTGGACCTTCAATGCATCCACCTCAGCTTGTAGGTGCTTCAGCCTTTCATCCTCAGCCCTGTTCCTGACCAAAGTCTCCATGAGAAGTGTCCTTAGCTCCTCCTGCCCCTTAGATAAATTCAGGAGGATTTCCCCGAACCGAGTCTCTTGAGCAAGAAGATCCTGGTCGTCTGGTTGGAAAGCCATTGCTGAAATAAACAGCGGAGATGGTAAGGGACCTGTCCAAAGGGTACCTGTTATGCAATGATATGTATGATATGCATGCAATGTTTTCAGGGACCTCGCAGGGTAAATAAGAAGATTGTTAGCATTTGGATTTGTAGCTTGATTGAAGGAAACCCATGTTGTTGAGAATTCTTCTTCAAGGGTCAAAGGCTCACCATATCTAGTGGGTCATAGCCCCTGACTTTAGTCATCATGTCTGGTTTTGGTTTCCAAGCAACTTTGGTTAGGGGAACCTTCTTCAAGAGTCAGAGCTCACCATATCGAGTGGGTCATAGCCCCTGACAACCTTGGCTAGAGGAAAATAAATCCTCTTTGCCCCTTGCTAGATGTTTGATTTATCATGACCTGCATCACAAGCCCTTGAGATCCTTGAAATGGGTTAGGATGTATGCAATGGTATGATGTCATGCTATGCATGGGGTGATGTAGGTAAACCCTGTTATGAGTCCCAATCAAGGACTATAGACAAACCCTGCAAGAAATTCAGTGTACTTTGTTATGAGTCCCAATTAAGGACTATAGACAAACCCTGCAAGAAATTCAGTCTACTTTGTTATGAGTCCCAATTAAGGACTATAAACAAAACCTGCAAGAGACCTAGTAAACCCTGTTATGAGTCCCAGTTAAGGACTATAAACAAAACCCGCAGGGAACTCAGATGTCAGACAACAAGCATGCAAATAGTCAAGTACGAAGGCACGCAAGTCACACAAGAGAAACCCTTAGAGTTTAGGCCGGCATGAGGTCTAGGTATTACCCTCTTTCAGTTTGTTGGTTCATACCTGTCCTATCAAAGTAACAGGGTTCTTAGAGGATCCCAATATCATTGACTACCCTCAATCGGTCATAACTCCAGCATCGCAATCTTTTCTTGCGGCCAGAACCATCACGAGAGTTTAGCCTCAATGGGCGTAGCATACTGCTACAATTCTAAAGGCCAAGTTGTGTCAATTAAGGTTCTAAGGTTGTTGGTGCTTAATGACTCCTTAGAAGACCCATATTCTCCTCGTTGCGACACAAGGGATATCGGTACAGACCAAGGTGCCACACCAACGTAGCCACTGCTTCACCCATGTCGGTATACGCCGGACAGGTCCCTCACAGCTTATGCTACCTAGACAGGGTATCCCCAGATCCGGGTTAGGATCTATGTAACTCCCATGCAACCCACAATTTAAGGCACACAAGGAAAACAATTGAAAACACAGTTATGAACTAGCCCTAAGGTACACCACACTTTAAGTTTATTCCCCAGCAGAGTCGCCAGTTCTGTGATCGGTGGATCTGGAACTGACTGTTTAACGCTGGTTCGCGAAATGTCGCGGAAGCAAGAGTCGCCACCGTCTTTTATTTTCTCCAATTGGAAAGGACAAAAGCACAGAAAAATTCCTTTAAAGAGATTGCTCTCGGTTCGGGAGGTAGATTATAGAAAGGGAAGGTGTTAGCACCCTTTCTAACCATGGTTATCCATGGGCTCTTAGATACTTGCTCATTTGTGTTTTCAAAAATGGTTTGTTTGCTTTTCAATGTGGGTTTTAAAAAGTTTCTTTGAAAATTCCAATTCGACTCTTGTATCAGTCCTCAAGAGTGTTTGAAAAGTTGCTTTCGAAAGCTTTTTGAAAATGTGTTGGTGTGAAAAGTATTTTTGAATTTGTTTTGAAATTAGAGCAAGTATCCATGAGAATCTACCTACTCTAAGGAATTCGTCTGTGTAAATGTCCTTTAAAGTAATGCCATCCCACCATTGAGAGGTAGGTAGCATCACCGTTGGAGGTGTTCGGGTCAATTCGAGGTTCGGGACGTGGTGATCACCGGAGCAATAGGAAGACACCTTAGAAGCTACCCTCATGCCAGGTTCCCGGATCATGAGGACTTACTAAGACATCCTCTACTCGACGATCACCTTTCGAGGCAAGGCAACAGTGAGGCGTACCCTAGGAGTGGTGTGTGCGATTCGTGTGTCGTTTTCATTTGTATTTATCTTGTCATGTTATTGGTGTTCTACGCTTGATTTTATTTTGTCCATACATTCTTTCATGCTTTTGATTAACAGTTAAAATATTACGGGAAAAGTAAATTCTAAGCTATTACAAACGGCGCGGGTCCACATCGCCAAAAGTTTCTCGAACCCGATTTGACGGAAAATAAAGAAATTAAAAGTGCGATAAGAAATTAAAATGTTACAAGGCCTTGGGAGAGGTACATAAATATTTAAGCAAAATAAAATAAGTGCGCGAATTGGAAATTTATCGAAGCGAGGGCGTTGGACCCTTTTGCAAAAAATCAAATTAATGATGAAGTTAATTAATTAAAAAAAAAAAAGGACCTATTTTTGGTATTTTTTAGTATTTTAGGATTTAATATAAAAAGAATTAATTAAAATTAATACTAACCCTAATTCTAATGGCTTTTAATTTATTAAGAAAAATATTGAAGTTTTTTAACCTAAATTAAACCCTAATTAATTTACAATTTTAATTATGAAAATAAAATATTTAATTATTTAATATATTTATGAAAGAATAATAAAAAGGATGAAAAATTATTAATTAAGCCTATTTCTATATTTTTTTTAGATTTTTGTTAAAAGAATTAAAATTGCAACCTAATTTACAATTAAATAATTACATGCAAATTTATTTATGAAAAATATTAAGACAAAAATATTCATTGTATTTTCCCTTTTTTCTGATTTTTATTGGTATTTTATATTTTGTGAAAATAATAAAATTAATTACTAAAACAACAATTAAAAAGAAAAATAGAAAATAGAAAAAATAAAGAGAATAGGAAGAATTGCAAACCAAAGGGGGTTCAGATCCCAAATTAGGAGGTATTCTTTAGAAATCCAGGCCCAATAAGACATTGATCCGTTTGACTTTCCAAGTAGTGTGCTGCAGCGTTGACTGGACCTTATGTTGTTCCTCCAATTTGCACCCTTGGATTGCTTTAAACGTACGCGTGGCTGGCCTGATGAGGAGGTGTATCATGGTCTTCAGTAAGCGAAGCTGCATGTGATGGCTAATTGAAAAATAACATTGAAATTATTGAAGACCTGGGGCTCGAACCCAGGTCATGTGCGTTATCTCCAGATATGCTTGCCACTGAGCCACTTCATGCATTGTTAATATTAAATAAGCAACAAATATTATAAAAAGAACAACTGCATTAGTGATTCAAAACGCGCGAAATTTTGAACCCTCCAATCAGCGCCGGCCAACACATCATCTTCTTCATGTTCCTGAAATACAACCAACATAAGCAACGGTTTTTACACCGTTGCAGAAAGTATCTTTACAGAAAATAACGATTAGCACTAGGGCACTCATAAATTAGGCGTGATAGTTTCATTATCTTCGTCCATGTGCGCTGAGTTGAATGGTGGTGGTCTTGAGGGCCAATTTTTCCCCATTTAAAAATCCCCAATTTGGAGCTTCCTGAACCCTAAATATCATCAATGGCGAAATCGTGTATAGCACGTAAAAATACAATTAAACATATTGGTTAGCTTCAGAACTTCACAAGGAATGTAAATCAACAATTAAAATGCCATAAGAATGCCTATATGTCAAAACACGATCATGGATTTTGTTTGAAACAGTTTGACTTCATTATACCACTTCTGGGCGTTTTGATGAGTATTCTTGATTGAGAATCGTTCAGTGGACCTTGAGGAAGCTAATGGAATGAAAATTATGTCTTGAATCAACCTGCAAGGTAGTTTTCAGTTTTGAGTTTCTTCACCAAAATTCCAAGTTTGATTATGGTTTTCTGCGCCGCTTCCAGGGTCCTCTTGATTAGGTTTATGTTTAGGCTTTTGTACTGAATCAATTAGGTTAACAAATTTGATCAGAATCTCTTGTATTCATGATTTTGAGATTTGATTTCCAAGCTTTATTTTTCAAATATTTTTCATGCAATTTTGTATCAATTAAGATCAATTCAATCCAAATCTTTCTATATTGAGTCATGCACGAAATCTTGAGGACAAAACATGCACAAAAAGATTGAAAAAACTTAGGTTAGCATTTTTCATGTATTTATTTTAATTTAAATGAATTATTATTAATAAAAATCCAAATAAATAAATAAAAAATGAATAAAAACTTCCCTTTGGGCCAAGTGGTCGTGCACATGCTTGGAATGATGAATTGTGGAAGAAAAATGGGCCCATTAGCAATTTTAGGTCATTTGAATCAATGTTGACTTTTCAAAATATCCAAAAATTTCCCAACTTCTACAAGGCATAACTTGCTCAATTTTTAAGCTTTTCTCATGTTCTTGGACATTTTGGAAATGTCTTTGAGTCCTCTAACCAATGCCTTTGGTCCCATGTCATTTTGATTTACCAATCTCAAGTTATGGCCTTTGACTTAAAGTCCCTTTTTGTTGACTTTTGAAAATGACCTATAATGTTGAAATTGATAACTTTTTGTGAGAGCATTTCTTGGACTTGAAGTATGAAGATGAGTTGTAGGAAATGTCTTTCTCTTCAAAATGAGCTTTGGATGGAATTTTTCTGATAATCCATGTGAAAGTTATGCCCTGGTCAATTTACAGTTGACTTTTTCAGCTGTCCAAATAAGGAAACTTTTGCATCTTGATGATTTTTGAGCCAAACTTTGAGAATCATGATCAAGCATTGATCAAATGATGTTTGTGGCTTAAAAATGATATGTTGACCAAAAATTTGAACTTTTGACTGCCAAATGACCATTTTGCCCCTACAGTTGACTGTAGTGCAATTTAGGGTTTTGACTGTGCAATTTTGAGCTGAATGTCTTGAAACTTGATATGGGGATGCTTGACCATATTTGTAGGCATATGAGACTTGATTGGACCTTTGGAAACTTCAACTTCTTGATCAGAATAAAAACCCTAGTTTTGACTGCTTAGGAGATCTTTGACTGTGCAACCCTTGGGGAACTTTGCAGCTTGACTTTGCAATTTCTTGGAGAATATGGGAGAGCAAATTTTGGGGTACAACACCAAGTCTATAGCAGCCTTGAGACCAAAGATGCAAGCTTCATATTCAGCCATGTTGTTGGTACAGCTGAAGCAAAGTCGGGCAGTGAAAGGTGTATGGCAACCTTCTGGGGAAATGAGTACTGCACCGATACCGTTTCCAAGTGCATTTGAAGCACCATCAAAGTATAGGATCCATCGGGATCCTTGTTCAGGTCCGTCATATGGTCTGTTACTTTCAATGTTGTCCAAAGTCATGATGTCCTCGTCAGGGAAGTCAAATCTCATAGATTGATAATCTTCGACAGCTTGATGAGCTAGATGGTCAGCTAGTACACTCCCTTTTATAGCTTTTTGAGTAGTATACTGGATGTCATATTCAGTCAAGATCATCTGCCATCTAGCGATTCTTTCAGATAAAGCAGGCTTCTCGAAGATATATTTGATCGGATCCATCTTAGAAATCAGCAGAGTGGTATGAGTCAACATATACTGCCTTAGCCGGCGAGCAACCCATACCAAAGCGCAACAAGTTTTCTCGAGCAGTGAGTAGCGAGTCTCACAGTCGGTAAACTTTTTGCTAAGGTAATAAATGGCATGCTCTTTTCGACCATACTCGTCATGTTGGCCCAGTACGCACCCCATTGAGTTGTCCAAAACAGTCAGATACATGATCAACGGCCTTCCTTCGACGGGTGGCATCAGAATAGGAGGTTCTAGCAAATACTCCTTTATTTTATCAAAAGCAACTTGACAATCGTTGTTCCATTCAACTACCTGATCTTTCTTCAACAGTTTGAAAATTGGCTCACAGGTAGACGTCAGGTGAGAGATGAACCTGGCGATATAGTTCAAGCGTCCCAAGAATCCTCTAACCTCCTTTTCAATACGGGGAGCAGGCATTTCTTGTATAGCTTTTACTTTGGCAGGATCAACCTCAATACCTTTGTTGCTGACAATAAATCCCAGAAGTTTACCAGATCTAACTCCAAAAGTGCACTTGCTTGGGTTTAGTCTGAGCTTATACTCCTTTAACCTGGCAAACAACTTTTGCAAATGTTCAAGGTGTTCTTCTTCTGTCTGTGATCGAGCTATCATGTCGTCTACGTAAACTTCGATCTCATGATGTATCATATCGTGAAATAAAGCTACCATGGTGCGCTGATAGGTTGCCCCTGCGTTCTTCAGTCCGAACGGTATCACTTTGTAGCAGAAGGTACCCCATTGCGTGACAAAGGTAGTTTTCTCCATGTCCTCGGGGGTCATTTTGATCTGGTTGTATCCCGAGAATCCGTCCATGAAGGAAAATACCTTGTGCTGAGCTGTGTTGTCAACCAAGATGTCAATATGTGGCAGCGGAAAATCGTCTTTAGGGCTAGCCCTGTTTAAATCCCGATAATCTACACACATTCTGACTTTGCCGTCCTTTTTGGGTACGGGCACAATGTTAGCAACCCATTATGGGTAGGTTGTAATAGCCAGAAAGCCGGCGTTGAATTACTTCATTACTTCAACCTTAATCTTTTCAGACATGTCAGGCCTCATTCGGCGAACCTTTTGCTTGATCGGTGGACAATCTTCTCTTGTAGGGAGACGGTGAACCACGATATCTGTGTCTAACCCTGGCATGTCTTCATAAGACCAGGCAAAGATTTTAACATATTCATTTAACAACTGCACTAAGCGCTCCTTGACACTCGGTTCCAGGTTGGCACCTACTTTTACTTCCTTCCTCTCCTCCTTTGTCCCTAAGTTGATGGTTTCTAGCAACTCTTCATGAGGCAGAATGGCCCTCTCTTCTTGTTATAGAAGTCTGGCTAACTCTCCCGACACTTCACAATCTTCATCAACTTCGTACTCAGCATGATTGACCAAATCTTCAGAGTTATCGAAGGCTAAAACAGAATAGTCACCCATGGAATCCGGAGTGGATGAGTACCTGCATTTGTGAGTGTGGGTGTGTGTAAGGGATATCCATCCTTAAAAGAACAAAATGCAAAAGGAAGGAAAAATGAACACAACAGTTTATAGATGAAAAACGTCCAATGATTCATTAAAACATGGCATATGATTATGAAGGAAATCAAGCCCTTACAAATGGACCTACATGCCCCGGGCAAGGCATGAGGTGAAAATAGTGTGCGAATTGTTTTAGTTATTACAAACCATAAAAATGGGAAATTTGTTCAAAGATAAAATTACTGGTTGATAAAGGTGATGGGAACAAAATCCTTTGCTTCCCAATTGCTCAAACCCCCTTCGACAGTCGGAAAGATCCAGTCTTCAAAGTGGCTGTCCTCCTCTTCATCTTCTACAACATTGATTCCGTGGTGTGAGATCTTGACGGGTGGTCTTCCAATCTTAGAGCGGCGCATAGCCTTTTGTCCTGCAGCAGTAAACCCTAAACCAAACTTGTCCACCTTATGGGGAAAATCAGGCAATTGTCCTCATACTGTGCTCTTGCCCTCCTTAATCACAGTCTCTGTGTCCTTGAGAGATGCCATCTTAGCCACATGCTTGGGAATGATAGGTACCTCAACCGCTGTCTTCGCAACTGCTATCTCGGGAGAAACTTCCTCGAAATGTTGAAAAGGTGTTTCGATGAACTCGCCGTCCAACTCCATATATCGAAAGGAATTGAGATGACTAATCATGTACTCTTCCTCGCCATGCACAGTTATGATTTTACCCTTAACAGGATATTTCAGCAACTGGTGCAAAGAGGATGTAACTGCCCCGGCATAATGGATCCACGGTCTTCCCAACAAACATGAGTACGACAGACGGATGTCCATCACGTAGAAGGTGGAGTTGAACACTTCGGTGCCTACCTTGATAGGAATATCAACCTCTCCATGAACCATTCTTTTGGAACCATTGAAAGCTCTGACGATGATGTTACTAGGTTTGAGGGTCAAACCTTCACAATCCAAACGGTCTAAGGCCTTCTTTGGCAGCACATTTAGGGAAGAACCAGTATCAACCAAGACATGGGCGAGGGTTGTCCCTCGGCACTCAACTGAAACATGTAACACATCATTGTGTTTCCTTCCTTTGGGAGTTAGGTTAGCATCGGAAAAACCCACACCATTGTCAGCAGTAAGACTGGCCACACAATCCTGAAATTGGTCAGCCGAAGTCTCTTGGGGTACATGTGCAGTCTTCAAGAATTTAATCAGGGATTTAGAATGGGCCTCTGAACAGAGTAGGAGGGCTAACATCGAAATTTTAGAAGGGGTTTGCCCTAATTGTTCCACAATGTCATAGTCACTTTTTCTGATTATTTTCAGGATTTCATCCATCTCCTTCTGAGTGGTTTCGGGGATAACCACAGCATGAGCCTTCGTCCTAACAGGCATTTCCAGTATCCCCTTACCTTTGTCGGTATTATCAGCAGATGGTCTTTCTTCAGGAGGGTTTAGCTCTTCAATCACTGGGCCTTGCACAGAGGGTCCAACAGGTGCAGAAGCTTTTAAGGGTCTGAAAACTGCTCGGGGGGGGAGCAATTTCTAGAGAAAAGATCCGGCCACTGCGGGTTATCTTTCTTGTGCCCGCGATGTTCCCTATATCAGGGTCTTCTTCAAAAATTTCTTGGACTGTTTCGATTTGTTTGATGCCGTGGTAGAAGATTTCTCCCCCATAGTTCCACGGTATCATTTTGCTTGATTGGTACAGGACAGGTCCCGGCATAGTGATCTTTAAAGGTACACATTTAGAGTTGGTTGTAATCCTGACAGGCCTTTTGTAAGCCTTGGGAGGGTTGTCGGAAATGGTTATGATGGCAATATCATTGGTTGAGGTATCACAAGCATCAGGAGTAATCGGATTGAAAGTGTTAACGGGGGTTTTCTGGAAAAGTATTTCTTGAGTATCCATCAGGCGTTGGACACCTGATTTCAACATTGGACAATCATCTTGAATGTTCACGCAAAAATAGCAGTCTTCATCACAACCAGGAAAAATCCCGGCTCTCAACAAATTTTCTTTTATCACTAACAATGGGGTCAACAGATCGACAACATCAATAACATGGAGATTTTCCAAAATAGCATGCACATTGTGGCCGTGCTTGGGCATCGGTGCGGATATAACATTAGGCTTCTCAGGAGCTTCAAATTCAACCTCTTTGGCGTCAATTAAGTCCTGAATTTTGTTCTTGAGTGCCAGCAATTATTGGTATCGTGCCCAATACTGTCGGAATGGTAAGCACACTTGGCTTTTGAGTTGTAGGATGGAGAGGTGGTATTTACATTCTTTGGCGCCTCTTTTAAATTAGCAAGATTCAACTTCAGGAGATGTGGAAGGATTTGAGTAGGGGTCATGTTTACTGGGGTAAACTGCCGTGGTGGCCTTTGCTGATAAGTTCTGGGCTGATCATTCCCCGATTGACTGTTTCTAAGCTGGTCTGATGCGGACTTCTGTATTAATACGGCCCCCACTATTGGCCGACGTTCCTCTCTTTCCCGATTTTTCTGGGTGAATATAGCAGATGCTTCCTTTTTGGCTGGGAAAGGTTTTCTAGCAGCTGTGGATGCGGAAGCATCTTTTTGAATCTTTCCACTTTTGATACCGGCCTCCACCCTTTCGCCGGTCAGGATCAGTTCAGTAAATCCCGCAGAAGAGCTTCCGATTAAATGGTTGAAGAAGGGGCCAAACAGGGTCCCCAAAAACATGTCAACTAATTCCCTATCTGATAGTGGTGGCTGCACCCTTCCAGCCAGGTCGCTCCACTTCTGGGCGTACTCCTTAAACCCTTCATTTGAAGCCATCCACATACTTTGTAGCTGAGTACGGGTAGGCGCCAAATCAGCATTGTACTGATACTGGCGATAGAAAGCGGCTGCCAAGTCTTCCAAATTGTGGACCTCTGACCTTTCGAGCTGATAAAACCAATCTAACTGAGTGCCAGACAAGCTGTCTTAGAAAAAGTGCACCCACAGGTCTTTATCGGATGAATGTGGCTGGATCTTTCTAACATACGACCTCAAGTGCATATTAGGGCAAGATAGACCGTCGTACTTGGAAAATGTTGGCACCTTGAACTTGGGAGGGATTACAATCCCGGCTACCAACCCCAGTTCCTCAAAATCCAATTTGGGCACCCTCTGCAACTCCATAGCTGCCAATCTGTCTTCAAGGTTCTTATACTTGTCATCCGCTGGTGGATATTGTTGTTCTGAATAGTCTTTGTCTGCTTCCTCTTCCTCCTCTTCTACCTCAGACTCAGAAGGTACAGTAACTCCTTTCCCCTTGCCAATCCCTTCGTCATACGTCGAAGGAAACTCAATAGTTCTTCTAGCATCGCCCTCAAATCTTCTTTCGAAAGTAGCTACCCCCGGTCTCTTTTTCTTTTTCTTCTCTTTATTCTTCTCTAGCAAAACTTTGAGATCCTCTTAACCCTTTGCCAAGGTCATGAGGAGTTGCTGAAATTGTGAATTTTATGCTTGTAGGTCCTTCACTGTTTGCTCCAAATCCATCTTGCTGAAATAAACAGCAGAAAGATAAGGAAACCCGGCTTGATGACCTGCTTATGCATATGATGAATGATATATTATTCATGTAATGCATTAAAGGGTTCAAAAATTCAAATTTGTTGTAAACAAAAAGAACACACGTCATATTAAGAAGAACTTGTTAGTACATAAGTGCCCCATGGGCGAAATATTACAAAATTCTTAATGTAAAAAGACGTTGTGCATCCTCTTTGGTGCGATGTAGGTGTTGAGAGTTTCCTCCTTGTGAAGTCGGCGGGTGAGCTCTAAAACCTTCTTCTCACTGGCATAGAAGCTGGCTTCAAAAGTATCCCGTTCTTCTTTGAGTTGGATCCAACTCTTTTGCATTTCCTCCCATGATGTTGGCATGTCAGGATGTAGGATGGTGTATGGAACCTCTCCTTCCATAACAGGCTCTTTAATCAAGGGGAGAATGTGAGGATATGGCATCATAAGATTCTGGGAGCGGGTCTGTACCCACTTGAGGTAAGGCTCAAGGGGGATGGAATTCTTGTGCCTCAGTGTCTTACTATCCACCTTGTTAGGCATCCTCCAAGTTCTGATGAACCTTTGTCGAAGTCCTAGCACATCGTTGTCGAAGTCAAAAACTAGGTCAGGAATCAGCATGTCATGAGGGTTGTCCCTTCGGGCATATCCAAATTGTCTCAAAGCTAGACATGGGTTGTAGGTAATGCCTCCCCTAATGCCAAGTAATGGGACATTAGGGTATTCACCACAACGATCAATGATGATGACATTTTCTCTGGACCGAGAACACCAATGTACATCAGAATGTGTGAGGGTCATCAACCATTGTGACCACCTTAAACCCTGCTCATTCTTCAAGACTGATTGTGGAAGGTGAGAAATAAACCACCTTGTTAGGAGAGGAGTACAGCACATGATAACACCTTTTTTCCTTATTGTTCGTGTGTAAAATGAGTGTAGGATGTCCCCAAGCAATGTAGGTATGGGATTCTTGGACATGAAAATCTTGACAGCATTCACATCTATAAGTTGATCAGGGTTTGGGAACAAGACCAACCCATAGATGAGGAGTGCCACAATCTCTTCAAAGGCTTGTAGATCAAGAGAATTCCAGCAGTCTTGTGCCTTCTCAAACAAGAATTTTTCCAAGAAGCCCTTGACACCACTTCTGGTTTCCCAATGCCCCTTGATGTCAGATGGTTGCAAGTGTAATGCTTGAGCAACATCTTCAGGCTTTGGTTCTTTTTCTGTACCGTTGTAGGGTATTTAATTAAGAATAGGAATTCTCAGGAGTTGAGAAAATTCCTCCAAAGTAGGCACCAATTGATAATCAGGGAATGTGAAACAGTGGTGTAGGGGGTCAAAGAACTGGAAAAGTACTTTCACCATGTTTTCTTCAATGCCGGTGTTGACTAAGTTGAGGAGTCTACCATGTCTTTCACTGAAGAGAGAATTCTCTGGAATCCTGGAAGTAAGCTCTTTGAGTTGAGGAGGGATCCTCACAAGGTTGACTTGAATTGTTTTCCTGCGAAGAGATTCCATGACCTACAAAACAAGAACAAAGATGAAGATCCAAACCCTTGAAATGGTTAGTGGATGCATATGATGCTTTATGATGTTCATGATGTATGCACAAACACATGTACAAGCAAGTCACACAAAACCCTAGTTTCAGGCTTGCATGAGGTTTCATAGGTAAGTACCCTCTTGAGTTTAGTTGGCTTAAAACTTGTCCTATAAATAGTAACCGGGTTCTAAGGAGCTCAATATCATTGGATTGTTTTCTGTGTTCATTGTTTTGGTTTAGCCACTTAACTAGCGACCAAAATATTCCAAGAAAACAACCCTCAATGAGTGTAGTATCGAGTATCTACCAACTTGGGACTGCACCAAAGCCGGTCATCTCACTACCCCTAATAAAAGGCCAAGATGGTCAAGTAAGGTTCTAATTCATTAGTGCTTAATGACATCACTCAGCGGCCCCGTATTCTCTTTGATTGACTCAAAGGCTACCGGTACTCACAAATATGTCGCACTAATATAGCTATTGCTTCAACCGTGTCGGTATACCCCGCACAATTTCCACAACGTATTGCTATCTATGAATATTTCCCAAATCCGGGTGGAGGATTTCAAGGCCAAACAAGAGAACCAAAATGTAAAACAATCAAAGCAAACAATAATCACGCAAAGGGTGATCTAAGCCCTAAGGTTACTCCACTTTCAATTTTTCCCCAACAGAGTCGCCAGTTTTGTGATACGGTGGGAGAACTGACTTGGGATTTTGCGTTTTGTGTTCGCAAATGTTTCGGTTTAGCAAGAGTCGCCACCGACTTTTTATTTTATCCTAAGGAAAGGTCAAAAAGCACATGAAAGACCTTTGAGATGTTTTCTTGGGTTCGGGGAGTAGATTATAGAAAGGGAAGGTATTAACACTCTTTCTATCCATGGTTATCCATGGGCTCTTAGTTACTTGCTTAGATCACTTGCTTTGCATTTTCAATTGTTTGAAATGGTGCTTTTCAATTGTTTGAAATGGTGCATTGTGTGTGATTTTGGAAAATGTTTTGAAAAGAGGCCATCATTGTGGCAACCTTTGTAATGATTCTTTGTTTGAATGTATACAAAGGTGTTTTTGTCTTTTGAAAGGTTTTCAATGTTTGAAAGTAGGGTTTTGAAATTGTGTTGTGGAGTGTGTTTTGAAAAGTAGCAAGGATGTTTTTGCAAGCTTGATCAAGTAGCTAAGAGCTATCTACCCTATTTTAATCAAAGATCTTTCTTATGTTTTTAACCCTTTTAACAGTGTTGTTTCACCATTGTATTTGGTGAACAACCTTGTGTTAGGGTGTTAACGGGACAGGCGTGGTTCATCGTATAGACCATGATAGAAATTGGTTAAGTGTCTTTGGCAATTTTTGAGGGACTTGATCATTTTTTTTGTTTAGGCAACTCCGATAGCGTCATCGAGGGACTATGATCTTTTTGTTTTGTTTTTGTTTTGCCAAAGTACTCAACATGTAACCATGGCCCATTTTTTGAAGGCAACAAGTGGATGAAACCCTAGGGGTGTTTGTGTGCAAGTGTGTTTGATTGCATGATTTTGTCTTTGATTTTATTTTGGTGGTCTATTTATTGATTTTATCTTGCGTTTACAATTGAAAGCGATAAATTGCAGAAATGTAAAATCCTACGCTATTACAATATTTAGGGGGTGAGGGTACAAATTTATGAATGGGGATTGCAAATAAAAATAAAACCCTAAATTACTATTACAACCACATTGGAATACATACAAGAAAATATTAAATGAACTTGTTTTGTTTTCAGATATTTTTTTTGTTGATTTAAGGAATAAAATAAAGTGTGAACGAAAATATTTTTGGTGTTTTGTTGATTAATGAAAAGGAGAGTGCCAGCGAGAAAAATAAAGAAAAAAAAAGAAAAATAACAAGGGGAAAGAAAAAGGAGGATCAACGTGTTGCTGAAAGGAAGTCAGAAGTTTTGACCCAGGCGTGCTGCAGAACATAAACTTGTTAGCGAAAATGTATAGGTCAGAGGTTCTGACCCTGACACGCTGCAAAACAAAAACCTATTAATGAAAATGTATGAGGTCAGAGGTTCTGACCCTGCTGGGAACACAATAATTTTTATAAGTTCTGATATTTTTGATAACAAAACAGGCTCCAGAGGCGCTGGTGCCAATGTCAGAACTTGGTCTCCCTCTATGCTAGTCAGAACATATGCAATTTGGTTATTTCTCCACAAAACAGAAGACATTCCTAGGACAGTTTCAGCATGTGTCGTAGCATTTCAGAAATCAGAACCAAAAAATCAGAGGTAAGTTCTGAACTGATTCATTCTCTACTTAAGCGTACAGATGCATGAAAACCTCAGAACATGTACAACATCAGAAGCATGATATCTACATTGTGTTTTTGAGCATGCAAATCTGGTAATGCTTAGGCAAGGTGGTGAGAGTCAGCAAGTGCTTACCTTGCAGCTGGAAGAAGCTCTGTGAACTGGAGTTAGCCTTAACTCTGATGACGTTTTGAGTAGCTTCTTTGAATGGATGGATGGAGGGTATATAGTGGTATGAATACAGAAGTTATGGCAGTTTCCAACGTGTGGGTCAGAAACTGTATGAAATGTTTTTTAGTCAAGAAATACTTTGAGAACAAATGGAGTTTGAAAGCAAGGGATCCAAAGTTAATGGTTTGTACGCTGTGTTTATAGTTTTTTGAAACTCTAGGAATTTTGGGCAGAGATTCAAGACTTTTCTTTCTCAAACTTTCTGTCTCTTTTCAGCAATTTTTTTGGTCCCTTTCTCAGTGACTAATGGCCTTCTATTTATAGGCAAAGTTTTGTGATTTTTTTTTTAAATGTCAAGTGGCGCCAATATCATGCATTAGATGCTGACTTACTCTTGAAGCAAGTTCCAAAAAGGTTGTGGTGATTGACAACCTTTAGCCTAGGCTGGATTAGTAAGAAAGGATTAAGGAAAAGTGAACCTATAAGCGAAATGTAGCGTATGGGCCTTTACCTAATCCTGCACAAAAGTATTTCTACCCTACACGTGGAAAGATCCTTTGGACGAAGACTCAAAAGTGGTTGTGAGCATTAATGAGCATTAAATGATGATGAGATTCGTCAAGAATCAGAAATCTTGTAATATGAGATTTGCATCATTACTTAAATCTAGGCCAGAAGTTCCATTTCAACATAGTCCAGGACAAAGTACCCAAGTTCTGATCTTGATATCCTGTTGCCTTAGCAAGTTCTGAGGAATCCCCAAGCTTTCCAGCATGTTTCTTTGACTTGCTTCTGAAAACTCTGGACTTAGAGATTCTGCTTCAGTGTAGCACCCAATCTTCTGACCCTCTTACCTTCTGGTTCCAGCATGTTCTGAAGGAGCTTTCAGATTTTTCATCATGTTTTATAATCTTTTGGCAACTTCTGACTGAGCTGGCGCAGATGCTGAAGGGCCACATTCTGACTGAATGTTATGTGCTGAAACCCATTTACAACTTCTGACTGCTCCTGCCTGGAGGTTAGTTCAGAAGTTCTGAAGTGTCATTTTTCTTAAATACTTTAGAAAAATTCTAAGCACTTAGAATTTAACTTTTCCAAGGTAAAATTTGACTTTTGACCTTCTTGATGAAACAAACTTCATATTCCAACATGTCTTGATGAAATATGATTTTTCAGATTTGATTTTTGATCCAAAAACTAAAGTTTGACTTCTCAGCGTGTAAATTACCATTTTTCCCTTGTAAATGGATTTCTTAGAAATAAATGATAATTCAAGGCTTGGATTTGTATGAGAGAAAACTTTGAGAATCCAGGGTGATTTCCTGAGAAATGAGATGGCAAATTTTGGGGTACAACACCCGACAATATTGCTGACATCAGCATCAGATTCTTCAATCTTTAAATCTTGCTTAACTCCATGGTAATACATATCGGCTCCATAGTGCCAAGGGATAGCCTTATCCGAAGTGTATGGGATAGGACCAGGGATAATAATGATTAACGGAGCGATTCTCGAAACGGGTGTAATCCTAACAGGATTTCTCGAGGAAGCCTTGGAAGGATTGGAGGAAATGGTTATGATGGAAACATCTTCAAATGGAACTAACGGAATCAAAGTCTTCTCGAATAAGATCTCTTTGTTATCCATCAGGCGTTGAACATCTAATTTCAATAAGTGGCAACCAGCAGGTAGAATTGAACATAGGTTGCAACCTTCGCCACAGCCCAGAAATAAACCGGCCAACAATAGATTCTTCTTCACTGTCATCAAAGGAGTAAAAATGTCTTCCACGGAGGTCACAAATAAGTCATCGTCCACAACATTTACCCCATGACCATGCTTGGGCATAAGAGCAGTTATAACGTTGGGTTTCTCTGGAGCGTCAAACTCAATCTCTTTAGCTTCAATCAAATCTTGCACCTTATTCTTCAAGGCCCAACAGTTATTTATATCATGACCTGGGCTATCAAAGTGATAGGCGCAACGGGCATTCGGGTTATACAACGGAGATGTGGTGCTAGGATTCTTCGGGGCTTCCCTCAGAGTTACCAGGTTGGTATTCAACAATTATGGTAGAATTTGAGACAAGGTCATATTAAGCGAGTGTACTGTCTCTGCGGTCTCTCCATGCTTTGATGATTATTGCATTGTGGGGCAACGGTGGGTCTTGATATTACTACCGCATTTACCGCTTGTCAGCGTTCAGGTCTGTTTTAGCTCCTCGAGTTGTAAACTACACTAGCTTCTTTTTTACCAGTGAAATACTTCTTTTCTACACTTGATGTAGTACCTTTCTGTATTTTACCACTTCGAATACCAGCTTCTACTCTTTCCCCAGTCAAAATCAATTCAGTAAACCCAGATGATGAACTGCCGATCAGATGATTCAAAAATGGACCAGACA
The DNA here is from genome assembly GCA_948472305.1 of Vicia faba. NCBI lineage: Eukaryota > Viridiplantae > Streptophyta > Magnoliopsida > Fabales > Fabaceae > Vicia > Vicia faba. The sequence continues at coordinate 375,323,883 of OX451738.1, forward strand.
ACGTCCCTAGAAACATATCTACCAACTCCCTGTCAGACAAAGGGGGTTGGACTCTTCCAACCAAATCTCTCCACTTCTGAGCATAGTCCTTAAAACCTTCATTTGCGCCCATAGACATACCCTGAAGCTGAGTACGAGTGGGAGCAAGGTCGACGTTATACTGGTACTTCCTGTAGAAAGCAGCAGCAAGGTCCTCCCAGTTTCGGACATTAGCTCCTTCCAATTGATAAAACCATTCAATCTGAGTCCCTGACAGACTATCTTGAAAGAAATGTACCCATAAATTCCTATCATCAGTGTAAGGTTGGATTTTTCTGGCGTACGAGCGGAGATGGAGCTTTGGACAAGATACTCCATCGTACTTAGCAAAAACCAGAGCTTTAAACTTGTGAGGGATCACCACTCCTGATGCTAGTCCCAAATCCCCGAAATCCAAACCAGGGACCTTCTGAATCTCCATAGCACTCAGACGGTCTTCAAGTTGTTTGTACCTATCCTCAGCAGGAGGGTATTGTTCATCATTAAAATCAGTATCATTATCAGAGACCACAATACTAGGACCCTTTTCTTCCTCTTGATTCTCTCCTCCTTTGGATGAATGAGACAGATCAGCTTCCTGTCGCAACCTATTCCCAAATCTGTGACCCATATTCAGAAGAACCACCTTCTTCTTCTTCTTCTTCTTCTTCTTCTCCTTCAGGATGAGAGTCTTCAAATCCTCTTGCCCTTTAGCCAAGTTCAAGAACATCTCTTGGAATTGGGCATTCTGTGCCTGAAGAGCTTTGATGGCTTGATCGGTAGGTATTTCAGAGGACATTTCGTGCTGAAATAAACAGCGAAGAAGATGAGAAACCTGTAATGGTACCTGTAATGATGTGCATGATAATGGGATGCGTATGTAATGATTTCAAAGACTTTTGGGAGATTTAAATTTGTAAAACAAAAATAAAACAAACTTTATTAGATTAACTTGTAAAAATGTTTAACAATGCCTTTAAGGAGTTAAAAAAGAAATAAACTGAAAACAAATCTAAACTAGAAAAAAGCAAAAATCAGAAATCCCATGGTCGCTTTCCCTTCGTGCTGACATAGTCATTGTTCGTCCTTTCATTCTCAAGTTGCCTTGTGAGCTTCAAGATCTTCCTTACTTTATCATGATACTTCTCCCCGTAGGTATCCCTTTCCTCTTTCAACTTAATCCAGGATCTCTTCAATGCTCCTAGATCAGTAGGCATGTAGGGATAAAGGACTGTATAAGGAACGCCCTCTTCATTGGTATGCTCCACAATCACTGGCAACACAGCTTCATAAGGCATCCCAAGCTTTTGAGCACGGGCTCGAACCCACTGGAGATAAGGTTGCATAGGGAGAGAAGTCTTTGGTTCTAGCTCGTGAGGGTCAGACCTGTTCACCATGCCCCAAGCTCGTATAAACTTGCGGTGATGCTCGTCAACGTCCCCTTATAGTCAAAGACAATATCTGTAAGAAGTAGCTCATGAGGATCGTCTCTCCGAGCGCGACCAAACTATCGTAAATCCAAACAAGGACTGTAGGTTATTCCCCCTCTAATTCCAAGCAACGGGACATTAGGGTATTCCCCACATCGATCAATGACAACGACTCTTTCCATAGCCTTGTGTTGTACCCCAAAATTTGCCCTCTTTTCATACACGCATATTATTGGTTTTATGGTTATGGAATAAAGGTATATTTATCAAGCTTCTCCAGGTTACAAGTGACGTTTATTTCGTCAATAGATATTCTCAGAGTATTTTCCGTGCTGAAGATCGGTTCGCCGTTTTGCAACGATTCGGGGTTCAAAGATTCACAAGTCCAACCCGGCGCGTCATATTCAGGTTTTCTTTCGCCAAGATATCTCTGATAACGTATTCTCAAATTCAGGTTCGGCTCAAGATTCAATTCTTTAAAGAAGGTATCTGAATGTGTGAGTTTTCTCGAAGAAATATGGTGAAAAAGTGTGCTGAAAGTGCAGTTTTTACGTGCTAAAAAATTCATAACTTGAAGATCGTGGCTTGTTTTGAACTCGTTCCGGTGGCTAAAATTCCGTATTGACGTCATCTATGTTTTCATCTTTCACGGATGGAAGCCAATTTCGATCAGAAGGTCTTCAAAAATGTGGATTTATCAAGTATTTTCGTACAGAAAATTTGTGACAAATTTATTTGCGTTATGTTCAGAAAATCATAACTTAGTCGATTTTCATCGCATCGAGCTGGTTCCGGCGCCAAAATTTCACAAATTGAGTTGGCTACGTTTTCATAGGAGGTATCAAGTTCGAACGGTATTCAAAAGGCCTTCGATTTTTGCTCAGAGTGCGTGTGACGCGCCGAAAATCCTGAATGCTGAATATTATTTTATCTGGGTCGAAACTTCGAAAATTCATAACTCGGTGAATTTTTATCGGATTGGGCTCATATTTTTACACAAGGTCATGGACTCAGATATCTACAACTTTTCTTCAAAAGTAGAGACCGGATTATGCTCCGATCAATACCAGTTTTTTATTGAAGGACGTGTTAGAATCGACACTGGAGCCCAAAATAAATTTGTCTGAACTGAAACTTCAAAAATTCATAACTAATTCACCGTTTATCTGATTGAGCCCATTTTCGGACAGGAGTTAGTTCTCAATGTCGGCTACATTTTGCTTTCACATTTCAACTTAAAAAATTGCACTTAAGCCCCTGCGATTTAGCCTGGAATCTGACGGACTCAAGTGAACATTGGAGGCCCAATTGCACATTCAAAGCCCATTTTTTCTCTCTAATTTCCATTATATAATCTCATTCTTTTCACACAAACAAAGGAGAGAAAAAATTAACCTTTGCCACAATGCTGTCAGAATATCGAATTCTTTCAAGAACCCTAAAACCTTGAAATCCTTATTACGAATCTCCATCTCACTACAAACAAGCCATCCCGGTTACAAACCCACATATCACTACTTCTCCAGTAAGGGTAAGGCTGACTTGATCTCCATGATCAAAAAGGCATAAAAACATTCATATCACTACTTCTTCAGTAAGGGTAAGGCTGATTTGATCTTCATGATCAAAAGGGTATAATCATTCATACATTCATACATCATACATTCGTACATGCCATATCGGTTTTAACATTAAATTTTTTCATATATTGGCTTTATTTGTATTTCATGGTTTATAGTAATTTATTTAATGTGTTCATGAGATTCAACACTGCAGATTTAGACAGGATCCCATGCAGGTTCATTACAGAACGTTGAGGCCAAAACACAAATGGCCAAAACAGAACAACTTACACATGATACCAATACATGGAGAGGCAGACATCCTGAGAAGGTTAAGGGCGTGGGTTCAACAACCACCCCTATTGATTTTGATTTTCTTCCTACAAGAACGTTGAGGCCAAAACACAAATGGCCAAAATAGAACAGCCAACACATGACACCAATACATGGCGAGGCAGACATCCTGAGAAGGTTAAGGGCGTGGGTTCAACAATCATCCCTATTGGTTTTGATTTTCTTCCTTCCTATTTATCCTTTTACCTATTTTTATTCTTTCTGTTTAAAATCTTTTTTTTCCATAAAACTTAACATTTTTCACAAACCTTTGATTTTTTATAATAAACTCGAATAATTAATTTTAGGTTTTAATTTAATTTTAGGTAACTTTAATTGTTTTGTAAATAAATTAAAATTAATTAGAACAATTAGGATTTTGTTTCTAACTTAATTCTATTTTCTTTTTTCTTAAAATAACAAAAACAAAACCAAAAATAGGCTATGTAATTATTTTTATTAATTAATTTAATCACTAATTAATTTGCACATTTATTTTTAAAACCTAATCTTTTTTCTTAAAAAATATTAAAAACAACAAAAAACAAGTTTTCTTTTAATTAGGTTAGAATGGTCAAAACCCTATTTTTCTTCCCGATCTTAATTTTTCTCGCGCGCTTTATTTTTATTATTTATCATATTGATGTAACTTCCTACAGTTTGTAATAGTTTAATTAAGATATTTATTTACATTTATCATATCGCTTTATCTGCAAACTATAAACTGCTTAGATGTATGGCTAATAGGATTGTATGGAATGAATGTATGTAATTTTAAAACAGTTAGATCACCCTAAATGTGCAAAGATAAATAAACTGAAATTGAATCACTCGCACATGCGCACTCCTAGGGTACACTCCCACTTGGTTGCCTTCGGTAAGAGATCATTGAGTATAAGTTGTTTTAGAGGTCGTCCTCTTGTCTAAAAGATCATAGTTACCTCGGAAAGGTTGCCTCGAAAAGGTTGCCTCGAATATCGTTGCCTCGGATAAATTGATCTAAGACATTAGGGTTACTACTAAGACGTCCTAACGTTGCTTTAGTGGTCGTACGTCCCTCTTTCGAATTGACCCTCAAACTCCAACGACGGTGCTACCTACTCACTAATAGTGGGATAGCATTGTCTAAAGGAAACGAATACAGAACGATTCTTTTTTTGAGTAGGTAGATTAGCTCTTAAGTACTTGCTTAATCAAAACAAACTTTTTCACACTTACACTCCTTTTACAAACAAAATTTTCAAAAACACTTCATTACACTCTTAAAGACAGAAGCAAGAGTTAAATCGAAGTCAAAACAAAAACTTTTCAAAGCACACAAACACAAAGAAAACAATTTTGAAAATGATGAGCAAGTACCTAAGAGTACGTAGATAACTACGAATAGAAAGGGTGCTAATACCTTCCCTTTCTATAATCTACCCCCCGTACTCAAAAATATCTCGAAAAAGGAATTTTTCTGTGCTTTTTTCCTTTCCTTGTTGGATAAAATAAAAGTCGGTGGCGACTCTTGCTTACCGCGACATTTTGCGAACCCAAATGCAAAATGCAAACCAACAATTCCTTAAAAAATAGGGAAACACGTCCCAGTTTTGGCCACCGTATCACAGAACTGGCGACTCTGCTGGGGAAACGGTAAGTGGGGTGTACCTTAGGAATAGTTCATCATATTATTTTCAATTGTTTGATCTGTTTGCTTTATCTTTGTGGGATTTGTATCGGAGTTACTATAGATCCTAACCCGGATCTGGGGATACCTTTTAGGTAAGTAGCAATAGACTGTGAGGGAACTGTACAGCGTAGACCGATACGGTTGAAGTAATAGCTACGTTGATGTGACACATTAGTTGGTACCGATATCCCTTATGGAGGAACAAGGAGAGTATGGGGCTGCTAATGGGTCATTAAGCATCAACTGACCTTAGAACCTATAATTGACCAACTTGGCCATAGAAAAGTAGCAATATGCTACACTCATTGAGACCATACTCTCGCGTTGATTTCGGTTGCAAGAAAAGGTTGCTAAACTGGAATTATGACTGATCTAGGATGGTCAGTGATATTGAGAACCTCTAGAACCCAGTTACTATTACTAGGATAGGTTGAACCAACTAAACTGCAAGAGGGTAGTACCTAAACTCCATGCCAGCCTGAAATTTAAGGGCTATTGTATGACTTGTGTGCTTTCAAGCTTGAACTACTTACATATTTTTATCGTCTGACAACATGAGTTCCTTGCAGGTTTTGTTTACAGTCCTTATCCAATAAACTTGGATTTCTTGCTGGATTTACTTGTTTGCATCACCTCGCATTTTTGCTTAAACGCATAACATACACATCATAACATCATGCCTTAAACAATCTCCTTAACCATTTCAAGGATCTCAAGGGTTTGTGATGCAGGTTATAGTAAATCAGACATCTAGCAAGGGGAAAAGGGGATTTATTTTCCTATAGCCAATGTCGTCTACAGATCAAAACACGATGACTTGAGTCGGTGGCTATGACCCACTCGATATGGTGAGCTTGACTCTTGAAGGAGGACTCTTGATGACACGAAGTTTCTTCAATCAAGCTGCAATCAAATTCTAACAGTTTCTTGTTTACCCCGCGAGATCCTTGAAAACATTGCATACATACATATCATTGCATAACAGGTCTTCCAATACAGGTCTCTCATGTTCTCGCTGTTTATTTCAGCAATGGCTCTCAAACAAGACAACGGAGATCTTCAAGAAACGCAGTTCAGGGAAATCTTCCTAAACCTATCCAAGGGGCAGGAAGAGTTGAAGACACTCCTCGTTAGGAACTTGGTCAAGAAAAGTCCTGAAGACAACAAGGATGAACGACTGGAACAACTGCAAACTGAGTTAGGTACAATGAGAACCTAGATGCTGGGGCAGATGGCTCTTATCCAAGGCTTAGCCCGGGAACAAGAAGAGTTGAGAACCATTATCAACCAGCTTCATCAAGACAGATACAACAGTGTGAAGCAAACAGTCAAGGCCGGGGACCAAGTCATTGATCAGCCTCCAAAAAGACAAGAGTTTGGTATGGTGAAGAATGGACCTCTCCAAGTTTCTACTACCTCACGGGTCCAACAACAACCTCGCCAAAAGCAACGGGTTAATCAAAGTAAGCCAGATACATCCAAGAGGAAGTTTACCAAGCTCAACATGCCGTTGTCTCAAGCTTTACAACACCTATTGAGGATGAATCTGGTGACGTTGATAGGACATCATCTGAATCCCAAGACTTCTTCACCTAACTACAATCCTGATGCGAGGTGTGTATACCACTCCAACAGTCCGGGGCATGATACTGACGACTGCTGGAAGTTGAAATACAAAATTCAAAACCTAATTGATGAAGGAGCATTGGAATTCACACAAGATGGTCAAATGGAATGTTTCTGTCAATCCTCCAAGGCTCACCATTTGAAGTGACAAGTTCTGACAAGAGAGGCTTTTGTTCATTAGAATTTTCAAGTTGTAATTTTCTTTTGATTGTTTGAATATTTGTTTATGTCAAACTTGGTTACTTTATCAATGCATTGCATATGTCTGTTTTGAATCAATCCATTCGTATTCACTATATTTAATTTGCTTTCATTTTTGTGATGTTCAACTCTCGATTAAAAAACTCTAAGCCTTTAGATGGAGGATGACGAAAATGATATCAAAATCTCTACAGTATGCTTTTGAACAGACCCCGCTGACGATGTACAGGCGTTGTTTCAAATCCTAAACAGTGGAGTTATAAGGAAGATAATCCCTAGTCAACCCCATTGAGCCAAAGAAGGTGGAGTTTTTCTTTTCACACAAATTAAAACCCTTAATCACAACCTGGGGCAAGGTAGTTTTCTCAGTTAATTCATGTGCACAATGAATGACATCAAAGATGTCCTTCCAAAACAAAATACGGTGATGGTCCCCTATAATCGTCCAAGCAGGAAGTCATTATCTCTCGAAATAAAAGCCCATTAAGTCGAAACCTATGAAGGGGACTTAAGAAAAAAACTGGGGCATCCCGCTGACTGTAATCACAAGAAAGAAACAGTTCAGGCAAAAAGACACGGATAACAAAATCAAAAAGAAAGAGGTCCTACAAACTCTCAACAAAATGACTGTCTGTTCAAAAGAATCTGTCAGTATCCGAACCATCACTGGAATATCAGAGCAAAGACTCAAAACGGGGTCTAAATGCACAATTAGCTGAGTTTAGGATCGAAGAACATCATGAAGAACGGGTGGGTACAAATAAAATTTGAGCCTTTATCCTTTGTTTCTTGAACCGTGAACCAGACCACGTTATAACCCTTAAAAGTCCTAGCTGAGGCATGGGTTAGTTTGAAAGCATAATGTTACAAAAGGTATCCTGACTCCTGTAGGGCTTGCTGTAAATCCTGAGTTGACATCACATTTTACAAAAATTCGCTTATTTTATTGAAAACTGCATTTTTAAAGAACTTCAAAACAGACATAAGCTTTGCATTCTCAAAATAACATTGTTTGCATATGACTATTTGCTCAACAGCAGAGAAATTCGCACGACGAATATCTAGTGAACAAAAACCTTTTCAATAAAAAGGGTCACCTCAAGTGGAAAAAAGCACTTCCAACCAAGGGGCAGACATGATCATTGTCCATCATCTGGGGCAGTTAAGTCAAGATTCAAGGAAACTCTCAAAGATGCCAAATAGCGAGGGGCAAATCTCCATCTGAATCGCTTAGGGCCTTGGACATGAATTCCAGCAACGAATCTTGCACGATCAGACAAACATCTTCTGGTATCGTGGCAACACAACACTACTGACAGTGACAACTTCCTACACCTTGAGAGCGTGGACATAGTCAGAAAATACTGCGCATGAACAAAGACCCGCTAGGTTGACACACCTAGGCAAAACAAGGGCGTGCCGGCGAACCAAAATGTTCGGGCAAAAATTAGGGATAAAAAAAAATATTTGTACACCCGGCAAGTCGAAAACCTGAAAAGGCGGCTTGGGCAAAAAAGGGTATCCCGGTGGGCTGAAAATCTGAAAAGACATTCCGAGCAAAAGTTAGGGATCAAAGCGTACGACTATGTCCCGTTATCTTGGCATTTGTCTACCAGAAGAAGACTTATCATTCCGATCGGAAGTTACCAAGCACCTCATAGGTCGGGATAATACTCGATCCACAGGGCCTCCGCAGGCACCGTCTCCCACAAATACCGGGGCAGAAAAGTCCTGATGCAAAGCCATCGTCATATCTTCGGCATGCGTCCCAGTAACATCCACTCCCCACAGAGTGAGAAAAGGACAGTGATGTTAATTCTCCCCACCTGAGGCTCGCAACCACAAATGAGTCGGTAAGATTCTCCCCAAGCAGAGTTTATCTATCACCAGCACTGGAAGATTATCCCCAGTGGAGTCTGGAAGATTATCCCCAGTAGAGTCTAAAAGATTATCCTCAGTGAAGTCACAGCTGAAAGATCATCCCCATCTGAGTTCTTTCCTTTCACAAATGGAAACTCAATCCCCGACAGGATTCAGTATCGCCAGCAACGGTAATTCATCCTCAGCTGAATTTATCAGCGGAATCCTCAGCAGAGCATATCCTCCCCACAGAGCCATCTCTTCATCAGTTTATTCCCTAGCGAAGTTATCCTCTCCTGCAGGTTTATTCTCATAAATCATCTTCATTCGCTATCCCCAGCGAAAACGAAGAATTTAATTCTTTTCTCCAGCAGCAACCCGAGATTTATCTTCCCCAACTACAGGCATCACATTTCCATACATCATGACATGTATACGCATCATACAACACAATCTCATTTATTTTGAGAACATCATTGCTTGATACATCTCATGCATTACATACAACTAACCTTTACCTTCCAGGAAAGATACAATCAGATTCTCACAAAATTCAAAGCTATAAAGCTTTTACCTTAGTTGAATTACGGACAAGCTCCTAAATCTCGACAGAGATGTTTCCTCAGTTGAATTACGGACGAGCTCCAAAATCTCAGCAGAGATGTTTCCTCAGTTGAATTATATACAAGTTCCTAAATCTCAGCAGAGATGTTTCCTCAGTTGAATTACGGACGAGTTCCTAAATCTCGGCATAGATGTTTCCTCAGTTGAATTACGGACAAGATCCTAAATCTCTACAGAGATGTTTCCTCAGTTGAATTACGGACGAGCTCCTAAATCTCGACAAAGATGTTTTCTCAGTTGAATTACGAACGAGTTCCTAAATCTCAACAGAGATGTTTTCTCAGTTGAATTACGGACAAGTACCTAAATATCTGCGGAGATGTTTTCTCAGTTGAATTACAGACGAGTTCCTAAATCTCGACAGTGATGTTTTCTCGGTTGAATTACGGACAAGTTCCTAAATCTCAGCAAATCTTTTACCTCAATTGAATTACGGACGAGCTCCTAAATCTTGACAAAGATGTTTTCTCAGTTGAATTACGGACGAGCTCCTAAATCTCAACAGAGATGTTTCCTCAGTTGAATTACGGACGAGTTCCTAAATCTCAGCAGAGATGTTTCCTCAGTTGAATTACGGACGAGTTCCTAAATCTCGACAAAGATGTTTTCTCAGTTGAATTACGGACGAGCTCCTAAATCTCAGCAGAGATGTTTCCTCAGTTGAATTACAGACGAGTTCCTAAATCTCAGCAGAGATGTTTCCTCAGTTGAATTACGAACGAGTTCCTAAATCTCGACAAAGATATTCCTCAGTTGAATTACGGACGAGCTCCTAAATCTCAGCAGAGATGTTTTCTCGGTTGAATTATGGACGAGTTCCTAAATCTCGACAAAGATATTCCTCAATTGAATTACGGACGAGCTCCTAAATCTCAGCAGAGATGTTTTCTCGGTTGAATTATGGATGAGTTCCTAAATCTCAGCAGAGATGTTTCCTCAGTCGAATACGGATAATTGAAGTTCCTAAAATTCAACAGAGATGTTTCCTCGGTAGAATACGGACGACCGAAGTTCCTAAAATTCGACAGAGACGACTCACCAACAGAATAACAGACGACCGAAGCTCCTAAAATTCTAATTCTCTCACCAAAGATCAAGATTCCCCAGCGGAAACTTCTTCAACAACAGGTACACAAGCTCTCTCTAAGGAATCTCTTAGGCGATTGACACTCCTTCGGATGGCATCTTTAAGCCCATCTCCCGTCAGCAATTTCCAAATGGCATCTGTAAGCCTATTCTCGACATCACAAGACAATTACCACTTCATGCGAGTGCAAATTTCTGGGCACTCTAGTGTTCAATCATCTTCCACCTTCAGATCACGAAAGGCAGACGAGCCAATCTAAATCTTCAGGTTTAAGAAGATTGAACAGGGGCAGCTGTTGTACCCCAAAATTTGCCCTCTTTTCATACACGCATATTATTGGTTTTATGGTTATGAAATAAAGGTATATTTATCAAGCTTCTTCAGGTTACAAGTAACGTTTATTTCATCAATGGATATTCTTAGAGTATTTTCCATGCTGAAGATCGGTTCGCCGTTTTGCAACGATTCGGGGTTCAAAGATTCATAAGTCCAACCCGGCGCGTCATATTCAGGTGTTCTTTTGCCAAGATATCTCTGATAATGTATTCTCAAATTCAGGTTCGGCTCAAGAGTCAATTCTTTAAAGAAGGTATCCGAATGTGTGAGTTTGCTCGAAGAAATATGGTGAAAAAGTATGGTGAAAGTGCAGTTTTTACACGCTAAAAAATTCATAACTTGAAGATCGTGGCTCGTTTTGAACCCGTTCCGGTGGCCAAAATTCCGTATTGACGTCATCTACGTTTTCATCTCTCACAGCTGGAAGCCAATTTCGATCAGAAGGTGTTCAAAAATGCGGATTTATCAAGTATTTTCGTATAGAAAATTATTTGTGTCATGTTCAGAAAATCATAACTTGGTCGATTTTCATCGTATCGAGCTGGTTACGGTGCCAAAGTTTCAAAAATTGAGTTGGCTACGTTTTCACAGGAGGTATAGAGTTCGAACGGTATTCAAAAGGTCTTCGTTTTTTGCTAAGAATGCGTGTGACGCGCCGAAAATCCTGAATGCTGAATATTATTTTATCTCGGTCGAAACTTCGAAAATTCATAACTCGGTCAATTTTTATCGGATTGGACTCATATTTTTACACAAGGTCACAGACTCAAAGATCTAAAACTTTGCTTCAAAAGTCGATACTGGATTATGCTCTGATCAATACCAGTTTTTTATTGAAGAACGTGTCATTATCGACACTGGAGTCCAAAATAAGTTTGTCTGAGCTGAAACTTCAAAAATTCATAACTAATTCACCGTTTATCTTATTGAGCCCATTTTTGGACAGGAGTTAACTCTCGATGTCGGATACATTTTGTTTTCACATTTCAACTTCAAAAATTGCACTTAAGCCCCTGCGATTTAGCCTGGAATGTGACGGACTCAAGTGAACATTGGAGGCCCAATTGCTCATTCAAAGCCCATTTTTTCTCTCTCTAATTTCCATTATATAATCTCATTCTTTTCACACAAACAAAGGAGAGAAAAAATTAACCTTTGCCACAACGCTGTTAGAATATCGAATTCTTTCAAAAACCCTAAAACCTTGAAATCCTTATTACAAATCCCCATCTCACTACAAATAAGTCATCCCGGTTACAAACCCACATCTCACTACTTCTCTAGTAAGGGTAAGGCTGACTTGATCTCCATGATCAAAAAGGCATAAAAGCATTCATATCACTACTTCTCCAGTAAGGGTAAGGCTGATTTGATCTCCATGATCAAAAGGGTATAATCATTCATACATGCCATATCAGTTTTAACATTAAATTTTTTCATATATTGGCTTTATTTGTATTTCATGGTTTATAGTAATTTATTTAATGCGTTCATGAGATTCAACACTGCAGATTTAGACAGGATCCCATGTAGGTTTATTACAGAACGTTAAGGCCAAAACATAAATGGCCAAAACAGAACAACTTACACATGATACCAATACATGGCGAGGCAGACATCCTGAGAAGGTTAAGGGCGTGGGTTCAACAACCACCCCTATTGGTTTTGATTTTCTTCCTACTAGAACGTTGAAGCCAAAATACAAATGACCAAAACACAACAGCCAACACATGACACCAATACATGGCGAGGCAGACATCCTGAGAAGGTTAAGGGCGTGGGTTCAACAACCACCCCTATTGGTTTTGATTTTCTTCCTTCCTATTTATCCTTTTACCTATTTTTATTCTTTCTGTTTAAAATCTTTTTTTTCATAAAACTTAACATTTTTCACAAACCTTTGATTTTTTATAATAAACTCGAATAATTAATTTTAGGTTTTAATTTAATTTTAGGTAACTTTAATTATTTTGTAAATAAATTAAAATTAATTAGAACAATTAGGATTTTGTTTCTAACTTAATTCTATTTTATTTTTTTTAAAAATAACAAAAAAAACAAAAATAGGCTATGTAACTTTTTTTATTAATTAATTTAATCACTAATTAATTTGCACATTTATTTTTAAAACCTAATCTTTTTTCTTAAAAAATATTAAAAACAACAAAAAACAAGTTTTCTTTTAATTAGGTTAGAAGGGTCAAAACCCTATTTTTCTTCCCGATCTTAATTTTTTCGCGCGCTTTATTTTTATTATTTATCATATTGATGTAACTGCCTACAGTTTGTAATAGTTTAATTAGGACATTTATTTACATTTATCGCTTTAATTTCAAAGGGTTTGTTTTTGGCTATGTAAATACCCGAAACCTTGTAATAGCTTACTTACTTTCCGCATTTTAATTCTGCAAACTATAAACTGCTTAGATGTATGGCTAATACGATTGTATGGAAAGAATGCATGTAATTTTAAAACAGTTAGATCAACCTAAATGTGCAAAGATAAATAAACTGAAATTGAATCACTCGCACATGCGCACTCCTAGGGTACACTCCCACTTGGTTGCCTTCGGTAAGCGGTCATTGAGTATAGGTTGTTTTAGAGGTCGTCCTCTTATCTAAAAGATCATAGTTGCCTCGGAAAATTTTCCTCGAATATCGTTGCCTCGGATAAATTGATCTAAGACATTAGGGTTACTACTAAGACGTCCTAACGTTGCTTTAGTGGCCGTACGTCCCCTTTCGAATTGACCCTCAAACTCCAACGACGGTGCTACCTACTCACTAATAGTGGGATAACATTGTCTAAAGGAAACGAATACAAAACGATTCTTTTTTCGAGTAGGTAGATTAGCTCTTAAGTACTTGCTTAATCAAAACAAACTTTTTCACACTTACACTCCTTTTACAAATAAAATTTTCAAAAACACTTCATTACACTCATGAAGACAGAAGCAAGAGTTAAATTGAAGTCAAAACAAAAACTTTTCAAAGCACACAAACACAAAGAAAACAATTTTGAAAATGATGAGCAAGTACCTAAGAGCCCGTAGATAACTACGGATAGAAAGGGTGCTAATACCTTCCCTTTCTATAATCTACCCCCGTACTCAGAAATATCTCGAAAAAGGAATTTTTCTGTGTTTTTTTCCTTTCCTTGTTGGATAAAATAAAAGTTGGTGGCGAATCTTGCTTACCACGACATTTTGCAAACGCAAACGCAAAACGCAAACTAACAATTCCTTAAAAAATAGGGAAACACGTCCCGGTTCTGGCCACCGTATCACACCTTGGAACTCCAAAGAATGTCTGTATGGGCAAGGGACATTATCCTGTAAGACCATCCTAAACATTCCTCATTCTTCAACACAGACTTGGGGAGGTGCAAAATAAACCACATCGCCAGCAAAGGCATGCAACACATGAGGGTTCCTCTTCTTCGCACAATACGAGTATAGAGGGCATGCAGGATATCACCCAGAAGAGTTGGCACAGGATTGTGAGACAGGAAGATCTTAACCGCATTCACATCTATGAAGGAATCTGGATTCAGGAAAAGAACCAAACCGTAGATAAGGAGAGCCAAGATGTCTTCAAAAGCTTGAAAGTCCAAATTATCCCAGAATAGCGGAGCTTGATCTATTAGAAACTTGGCTAAGAAACCTCTAACCCCGCTTCGTGTTTCCCAATTAGATACTACATCAACCTGTTTCAAATTTAAAGATGAAGCAATATCTTCTGGTCTAGGATTCTCTTCCAAACCTGTGAAAGGCATCTACTCAAGGATGGATATGCCCAATAAATGAGAAAACTCTTCCATAGTGGGAACTAGCTGATAATCCGGGAAAGTGAAACAATGATGCACCGGATCGAAGAACTGGAAAAGCACACTCATCATCTGCTAATCAAACTTTGAGGTAACCAAGCTAAGAAGCTGACCATGTCTTCTAATGAATGAGGAAGTATCAGAAACTCTCGAGGCTAAATCTTTGAGTTGAGCAGGTATTTGCACAAAGTTAACTTGGATGGTGTTTCTGCGTATGGAAGCCATAATCTGCAAAACAGAACAAAGATAAATCCCCTCGGTCTTTGAAATGGTTAGTATAATGGAGTATGCATGCTATGTCATGATGCATGATGTCATGATAAAACACACAACAGGTATAGCAGATAACAGACATGGTAAAGGCAAACAAGTCACACAAGAGCCCTTAAGTTTCAGGCTTACATGGGGTCTAGGTACTACCCTCTTGAAGTTCAGTTGGTTTTAACCTGTCCTAATAATAGTAACCGGGTTCTAGAGGTTCTCAATATCACTGACCATCCTCCACCGGTCATGGTTTCAGCTCACACAATCTTTTCTTGCAGCCAGAACTATCTCGAGAGTATGGTCTCAATGAGTATAGTATCGAGTATCAACCAGTTCTCAGCTTTACACCGAGGCCGACTATCTCACTACTTCCTATGGCCAAGTTGGTCAATTATAGGTTCTAATGTCATTTGATGCTTAACGACACACATAGAAGCCCCATATTCTCCTCGTTTCTCCACAAGGGATACCGATACCAACCAATTTGCCACATCAATGTAGCTACTACTTCAACTGTATCGGTCTACGCTGTACAGTTCCCTCACATTTTATTGCTACTTACCTAAAAGGTGTTCCCCAGATTCGGGTTAGGATCTATAGTAACTCCCAATACAAAGCCCTCAAAGGTAAAGCAATCAAATCAAACAATAGAAGCAAATATGATGAACTAATCCTAAGGTATACCCCACTTACAAATCCCCAGTAGAGTCTCCAGTTCTGTGATACGGTGGTAGAACCGGACTGGTTTTAGGAAAATGCTGGTTTGCGTTTTGCATTTTGCGTTTTTTATTCGCAAAATGTCGCGGTAAGCAAGAGTCGCCACCGACTTTTATTTTATCCAACTGGAAAGGAAAAAAGCACAGAAAAATTCCTTTTTCGAGATATTTCTGAGCACGGGGGGTAGATTATAGAAAGGGAAGGTATTAGCACCCTTTCTATCTGTAGTTCTCTACGGGCTCTTAGGTACTTGCTCATCATTTTAAAATTGCTTCCGTGTTTGTGTGTTTGAAAAGTTTTTTTTGTTTACTTCGTTTTAACCCTTGCTTCTGTCTTCAAGAGTGTTACAAAGTGTTTTTTTGAAAAATTTATTTGGAAAAGTGTAAGTGTGAAAAAGTTTGTTTTTGAGCAAGTACCTACTAGCATCTACCTACTCGAAAAAAGAATGTTTATGTTCTTGTTTCCTTTAGACAGCGCTATCTTACTATTAAAGAGTAGGTAGCACCGTCGTTGGAGTTTGTAAGGGTCAATTCGAAAGGGACGTACGATCACTAAAGCAATGTTAGGACGTCTTAGTAATAACCCTAATGTCTTAAGATCATATTCGAGGCAACATTTCTGAGACAACATTTCCGAGACAACATTTCTGAACGGGACTTTGATCTTTTGTTTAGACAAGAAAGCGACCACTAAAATACCCTATACTTAATGATCGTTTACCGAAGGCAACCAAAGTGAGAGTATACCCTAGGAGTGCGCATGTGCGAGTGATTTAATTTTAGTTATTATCTTTGAACATTTAGGGTTTGCTAACTGTTTTAAAATTAACATACATTCTTGTCATGCAACCCTATTATCATACATCTAACAGTTAATATTTGCGAAAATTAAAATGCGAGAAAATAAAGCTACGCTATTACAAGGCTTCGGGTGGGATTAATTACATAGCCAAAAACCCGTCAAAACGATAAATAAACGAAAAAGTCCTAATTAAACTATTACATTCCATGAGCAATTACATCAATATTTGCAAAAATAAATAAGCGCGCGCGATGAAACGAGAACGAGAGAAAATTAGGGTTTTGACCCCGTCTAGTCCTAATTAAAAAGGAAATTATTTTTGTTTGTTTTTGATTATTTTTTAAGAAAATAAGGTTTTTAAATTAAACAAAAACCTAATTACCAATTAAATTAAATTAAGAAAAATGATTAATCTTGACCTATTTTTGTATTTTTTGTGAATTTTAAGAAAAAAGAATTAAATCAAACAAAACTCTAATTTCTAATTTGTTTTAATTTATTTACAAAAAGATTACAATTACCCTAAAAATTAAATTAAACTAATTAAATTAATTTTGATGAAAATAAATAAAACCTAAATTCTAATTTGGTGAAATTGATTTTATGGATTTTTTATACAAAAGAATTAATTTTGTGTTAGTAAATTAATTTAAATGAATTAAATAAAGAAAATATAAAAAGAAAATGAAAATGGGCCTGGTAAACAGCAGTTTGAGGGGTGCCATTAGCAGCTTTTGGGCCTAGAATCCATTGGCCCATGTTGACTTCCTAGATCCAATGTTTGCACGTTGACTGGGATGCATGGTTGACCCTCACGTGATGGCCTTCAGATCTGGCCTTCTAGAGATCTAATGATTGAACCTTGAGGGTACATGGTGGTTTTCATGCCTGTGCACACGCCTGATCATGCAAGTAAAAATAATATGAAATACATGGGGGACCTGGGATTTGAACCCAGGTCCTATGGCCTTTTCATTCGCCTCAACACCAACTGAGCCAAGCGCGCTTGTTGTATATCAAACAACAATTAATCAATATATTGAAAAAACACAAAATAAGAATTATCAGCGCGTGAAATTCACATGGAGGAATCAGGGCTTGCCACGCCATCATCCCTAACCTCTCTCCTTTGCTAAAAGTCTGATGACTTTTACCTACGGACAAGAAGCGTAGGTACATACCTTGCAATTTTCCAAAATAACATATATGCATGATAAATGAAACCTAAAGCCATAAACTAATTCGCCTTGGCCTGGTGAGCATCATGGTGCCCTTCTTTTGGGCCAATTTTACTTGTACAAGAAGATCCCAAAACGAGACAAAAAACCCTAACAATGGTATATCTCCATAGGGTTAGAAAAAACACAATTAACTGTTATCAATAGCTTGCAAATGCTTTCAGGATTCAAAATATATACATGATTCATGCTACAAATGCCTAAACAATGATATTCAATTTCAAGAATATCTCTAGTCCGTGAATCACTTACAGCGAGTTTTAGTGCACGAAAAGGCTTGCTTTTGAGAGCTATGGACTCCTTGAATGCCCAGGAAACGAAAGGAATGCTTGGCAAGGCTTGAAAGTACCTGGAAATAGGAAAATAGCTCACCACTTTTTCTTGATTTTTTGGAGTTTGTTCTTCCTTTTACACGCCTCCAAACCCTTGTTCTTTTGGTCTGCATTTGTTCAATATATATCACTTAGAATTAGGTTTGCAAATGTGCATCCAATCTTTTTCAATTATGGTCTTTGATCATGATTTGATTCCCATGAAAATCTTTCCAAAATAAGCCAAAAACCAATATTTTTATGCACCAACATGCCTTGCACGATTTGATTTTTTTGCTAGCTGTATAAGGGACCTGAAATATGCACAAAATCTAAAGGCTTAAATGATTTTGATATTTCCATGATTTATTTTGATTTAATTGAAATAAAAATCAAAATAAATGGCAAAAATAAAATAAAGGTAAGTGGGAAGAGTCATGGCTCGTGGACCATGTTACAAACTCAAAACAAGTACAAAAAGTTGGGCCCATTTGACAAAAATTGCAATTTGAGGCACTTTTGACTTTTGGCAATTTTGCAAAAAAGATCAACTTCACCAATGCATAACTTCCTCAATTTTGACCCTATGAGAGTGTTCTTAGACTTTTTAGAAAGCTTGAGATGTCCTCTAAGAAACCCTTTTTGTATCATCTCAATTGAGTCTTCCGTGTTCATGTATGAAGCTTTGACAAAAAAGGTGTTTTTGTTGACTTTTCAAAGTGACCTATGATGTCTAAATTCATAACTTCTTGTGAGTGAATATTTTGAACTTGGGAGATAAAGATGAATTGTAGGAAATTACATCCTCTTCAATATGTGCTTTGGATGGGTCATTCTTGATAAATTATGAGAAAGTTATGCTTGGTCAAAGTTGAGTTGACTTTTCCTGCAAAACCCTAATTTGACAACTTTTGGGTTTTGATGAATTGTGAGCAATCCTTGAGGAATCATGATCAACCCTTGATCAAATGATGAATAATACTTCAAAATGAGGATTTTGACCAAAAAACTTGAGGTTTGACTGTATGTGGGCCATAGTTGACTTTTGCCCTAACACAGTCGATTTTCAGCCCTTTGAGCAATTGACTGGGCAAATTTCCTCTGCAAGGCTTGAAACTTGATATGGATGATCTTGAGAACATATTAGGAAAATGATGAGCAATTGGGATCCTTGGGACTCAAATTTCTTTATGCAACATGAAACCCTAATTTAAGGTAGACTGCCTTAGGAGAGAGCTTGTCTGGTCAACCCTTGTACTTCCTTGAGCAATTTGAGGACCTCACTTGAAATGTATTGAGAAATTTGGGAGGGAAAATTTTGGGGTACAACAAGAAGCCTTTGATGATTCTTAAAGTGGCAGTCACAAGATTGTTCTCCAATTTATTTGTTTTAATCTCTTATTTTTGCCTAAGTCAAGTTTTTTTCGATTTTTACTTGACCTAGCGGGCTTTATCTTTTTGGAATTCCCTTTTTTTTTGCTTTTCGATTTTGAACACTTGTGACCACCATGCTGATTGTTGTAAGCTTCATCTTTATTGTTTCCTCAATATTGAATGCTGTATTGAGGAAGAAGACATCGTGAACTTTGCCTTTATTGATTAGTTCCCCAATCTTTGTTGATGTGCGCAAGGAAGATGATGTGCTTGAACCTTTGCTTAGATCGTTTCCTCAATGATGTATCAAGGATGGGGATATGCTTTAACCTTTGCTTAGATGTCTTGATTCTATTGAGATTTGAATGCACTACTGAATTAATTGAAAGACTACCCTTCCCCTGGTTGAAATTAAGGTTTTTTTTTTAAAATAGAAAAAACTCCAACTCCTGGCTCGAGGGGGTTCACTATAGATTACCTCCTTATATCTTCCTTGTTTAGGAATTGAATCAGTGCCTTACATCGTTAGTTCAGTCTTACCATTGAAAGAATACGTTAGAAAATTCTTGTTATTTAATTTTCATCATTCTCCTTCGTAGTTTGTTAAAGTTGTGAAATGGAAGATGGAAGTGAATAATTGATATTTATGGAAAGTGATAGAAGAGTGAATATGAATGGATCGACTTCAAAACATGCATGCTTATTTTGTTAGAATTACTAATCAAAAGATACAAGTTTACAATAAACACAACTTAGCAACAATGAAATTACAAAATGAAATTATAAAGGTCTATTGATCCTAGAGAAGAGCTTCTTTGTTGATCCCCTTGACTTTTGGAGAGCTTATTGATTTTGGACTTGTTAGAGCATGGGGGTGACCCTTGAATTTTCTTGGGCACACTAATTCCGTTGACAGGGAAGTTGATCTTGATGTTGAGGAATCACCAATGGTAGCGATATTTGCGGTGTTGTGTAGGCCTGTTGATGACATTGTGAAGGGCTTCCTTCTCTCTCCAATAAGACTTGTGTCTCTTGAATTTCTCCATAGCTCTTTTAGTTCACTTTTGAGTATCGGGAAACCTAATAGCAGATGATAGTTGGATAATGGCAAAGGTGGAAATGCATGATATGCAAATGTATGGGCATATGTAAATGCATCGGTATGCAAAATATTTTTTGGCTTTTGGGTATGCAAAAAAGTTTCATGGATATGCAATGCGATGCAGATGTAGTATGAGGGTATACGTAGGGGTATCCTATACAGGTTTAATAGTCGATATGGAAATGATAATATTCTAAACTGTCTCAGAGATTGAGACAGGTAGGAACTCCTTAAGGACGAAGATAGTGATAGAAACGCGGGGCACCGTACACTGACTCAGATTGAGACAAATAGGAATTTCTTAAAGACGAAGATGATAAATATGTATTTGATGATATCCTACACTGACTCAGAGATTGAGACAGGCAGGAACTTCTTAAGGATGAAGATAATAAATATGGATTTGATGATATCTTACACTGACTCACAGATTGATACAGGAAGGAACTCCTTAAGGATGAAGATAATAATAGATATAGATTTGAAGATATCCTACATTGACTCAGATATTGAGGCAGACAGGAACTCCTTAAGGATGAAGATAATAATAGATATGGATTTGAAGATATCCTACACTGACTCAAATATTGAGGCAGGAAGAAACTCCTTAAGGATGAAGATAATAATAAATATGGAATTGAAGATACCCTACACTGACTCAGAGAATGAGACAGATAGGAATTCCTTAGGGATTACAGACCATAAAAGACGAAGAAGAATCCCTACAAGCTAGGGATTGTAACTGAGGGACGAGAAATCCTACAAGCTAGGAATTGTAATAGACTAATGGGCGGTTGAGGAATCCCTACAGGCTAGGGGTTATGACTTATGAAAGGTAAACCCTACAGGATAGGGATCGTAGTATACCGGAAGTAACCCTTGTAGGTTTAGGGATGTGATTATATGAATGGTATCCTTAGAAGGTAGGCTCCTAGTTTTGGCCTACGGTTAGTCTACCCTCCCCAAAAGGTGACTTCCTTAAGGGTATCATGAATAACACTAGAGAGAAAAGGCACAAGGGCCTCCCTTAGGTGGATCCTCTTTACGGACCGAGATTTTCGTCTCAAAGTCGTGAAAGATCTCGTCATGAGATTTTGGTTAGGGTTATACAAAGAGTCATAGGTGGCATCCCAAAGTCCTACCTTTCAAAAGGATATCTCTTGATAAGTATTTCTTTTGCAGAATTCCACTGACTCTAGACGAAGTCGTCACATAAACTCACAGGGATGATATATCCCATAAGCTAATAGACAAACCTTCTTTCTAAGGGTTTTTGAAAATATATATATTTTAAATTAAAATCCCGCCACATAGTAAATACAATAATAAAATAGACAAGGAATGAATAAATAAATAAATAAAGGAAATAAAACCCCAACAAAATAAAAAATAAAACTAAAACCTAAGGAAAAGTCTTCTAAACCTACGGTTGAAGTCCCCACTAGAGTCGCCAACTGTTGCAACTGGTTTTTTAATCAGAGTCGTCACCCTTAATTTTTATTCTAAGGAAAGCAGTATAAAGGAATAACCTTAAAAGTTACAGAGATTCTAGATTGTTGACTCGGTTTTAGACGAAGAAAAGGTGTTAGGCACCCCTCATCTACCTTGTTCACAAGGATACTAGGGTTAGAAGTGCAATTTTAGGAAAAAAGGTTTTAATAATAATTAGGGGAAAAAGGTTTTAATTTTTAATAGGGGAACTCACCACAATTTAAGTTGTATGCCTACATATCCTCTTAGGAGGAATCAGAGTCTCATTTCGTAGTTCGCGGTTGGTTGGTATTTTTTATAAATTACGCAGATATTTTGATTCCCCTCATACTTAGCCCAGATATGTGAATAGAGGAGATTTTGGACCAAATGCGCAGTTAATCAAAATATGCTTCGTAACTCTTTTTGAAAATTAATTGTTAAATTAATTTATTTGTGAAAAATAATTTGGCGTTGGTTAAATGTTTTTTATATACTAATTATAAAAATTCTTATTTAAATGCGTGGTAAAAGATATTTTAATGCAATAGATAAAATATATTTGGATGAGTTAAAAAATGATATTTGATTTGATAATAATTAATAGTAATATTTAATATAATACTAAAATTATAAAAATAGGAAATATATAATATAAAAATTATAAAATAAAAAGAAAATTAAATGCAAGGGAGTGTTAATTAAGTTGTAGTGGTAAAATAGGAGGTGCTAACAACAAGGGCCTAAATTCATATATTGAATTCAAGCCCAAAAGGCAGGTAGTGTGGTTTTTTGTTCACGCAGTAAAAAAGGGGTGTATAAGGAATATGACCCAAGTTCAGATATTGAACTGAGCTCAATAAGCTGAGGGTTTTAATATCTTTGTAAAATATTAATTTAATTATGAAATTATTTGAATTTATGTATAAGATTAATGATTTGAATTATTAAATTGATTGAAAAATCCCAATAATTATGTATAAGGAATATTTTTGTTACTCTCGACTTTTCACTTAACCTAATAATAAAACTAACATATTTTTTTATTTTTTTATTAAAAAACGACAAACAAAAACAAGAGAAACAAAACCATTAAAAAAATGTAATGCAATAATTAACTTAATAATAATAATTATAATAAAAGCTAAGCCTTAAAAAAATTTAGTAGAAAGAAAGAACATGTATGAAAGTTGTTGTTTTATTTGCATAGTGAACATGTTTCTACATGACCCAAATCATATATACATGTTACAAATTATAATAGATATTGAAATTTTTGTTTTATTAATTAAATTGAAAAAGAATAAACATCAAGACAACAAACATGGAGATTTTAAACAACCAATGAATCTCAACAATAAAACACTCAATAGAAATAAAATATAAACAGTTCAAGAAATTTTACGATGGAGATTTTTAAGAGAGACCAACCTACGGGAGCGGTGATTCCCTCAGTGAGTAAATGATAGAAATTCTTTCTTTCCTTCACCGTTCTCCTCTTTTTTCCTTTGGGACGAGATCCTCCTTAGATAGATGTTGGAGACAACAACAATAAGGTTTTGAAAAAATCTTGATGGAAAAATTTTAGGTGTTCTGTTCAAAACCCTAAAATAAGTTAGCGTTGATGGAGGCTTCAGGGTTTCTTTGTTGTTGTTCTTCGATGTGAAGATCAACAATTTTAGGAGAAATCTAGTGAATTGTGAGTGATTATGAAATTATGGATGATCAATAGTGTGAAAGAGTGGTCTATTTATAGATTTGAAATTAGGTTAAAGACACCCCAAAAAGGAAATAGTTCACGCCAAGAAAAGCCCAAAGCTTATGATTTTATCTTGACACACATTGAGCAATAAGAAACAATTAATAATATTTTTCGTAATTATTATAATTTTTACACTCAATTTTGATAAAAAGTGCATCAAATCAAATTATTATTTTTTAAAAATACATTAATTAAAAATCCAAAGTACACCAATTGAGATTTGAACCTGTAACCTTCTGCTTGCAATTATTTCTCCCTTACCAACTATGATATGCTACTTATTTAAAATAAAAAGTCAATTGAAAGTATATGACAACGAACAATTATTTGCTATTTTAAAAATACAAATAATTGTTATATTTTCAAACAGAATTGAAAACGAATTTTTATTAAAAAACATCAGAATGTTAATGTAATTAAATCAAAGAAATATTATACTCTTTAAAACCCAAGTTCGAAAATAAATTTGACGGTAGCACTAAGGTGGGTAAATTTGGGATATGACAATAGATATTTCTAATTAGGAATAATAAGAGTATCATTGGTCAATGAGACCGCATTTCAGTATTGCATTTCTGAATTAATTCAAAGTTTATTATTTTAATTAGTTTTCCCACTCCAATCTTAATTTTTTACCACCTTAAATAAATATTGTAACAATAGAAAACAATAGATTGACCTTTAAATTTCCGTGGATTCGATACTCTTTATATTACTTTAATAAATTTCGTATACTTGCGGAAATAATCCATCAAGCCAGAAAAGAAAGAGTCAGACCATTGAAACACTATGCCGTGATGATTCCACCACTTATTAAACTCAAGAATCCGATCAAACATGTTGGTTGCCTCGTCATTATGTTGGAACCAAGCTATCTAAAAGAGGGAGGTCAATCAAATCCATTTGAAAAATAAAACTGTGAACTCTTTACAATCAATATTTTTGAAAGAACTGCAAGAACCATCTCCCTTACCCTTCCATAGAAAGAGCAGGCATTCCACAGAAAGAGTAGGTAAAATTGAAATCTCTCAAAACACACCATATATATCTCCTCCAAAATTGTTTTTATGCAATTATTCATACAAATTTACAAAGTGTGATTCATGAAGCTTGCTTTTATTAAAAATAATGAAATGCAAAGTTCACTAATGGTTTCTCACATTTACAAAAGAATATATGATCAATAATTAAGAAATAATGCGCGTTGATTCTTTCAAAACGTGAGTTTTATCACCCACAAATGAAATATAAATATATAGCGGTTATAATTTCATAGAATATTGCAATGTAATAATTTTTTATATAATAAGTAATTAGAATGCTCTTTTCTGCTTTTGTCTCTTCTTGAGAACTACCAGGTAGATATTTCTTAATTTGCTAAACTTTGTGATACTGCTGATTTGTGATGGGGATAGTACTCATTGACGTGTATATATATATATATATATATATATATATATATATATATATATATATATATATATATATATATATATATATATATATATTGGCTAGTAATACTTAGTATATATTATATCTTGACCAGAGAGCTTGTACTTGTTATTAGGTTTTGAAAAAACTCGTTTATGTCTTGACTTAGCAATACGTAGTAGTATGGTTTGAACTTGAAGATTGAAAAGTGAACAAATCAAACTTCAAATATAGCTTCCTTAGTTCCAAACAATTTCAACGGTTATTAATTGTTAAGGTTCATGGTCATATTTTTAACCTCATGTCTCGTTGGACTTATTAAGCTCTCTCGTAAAACATTTTCTATTTTTCATTTTTAATATTTATATTTAAAACTGTTAGCAAAAAGATGTAAGACTCATAACTATAGCATTTTTCGTATAAAGTGAGCTTACTTTGCTCCTTCCTCCAGTTTCTCTTTTATACTGATCTTCCTTTGCATAACGTGACATAAGGGCCATAAATGTCATAAAATCAGTAACTATCGCATGGAAGACATGTCTGAATATCTTTATAAATGTTCATGAATGCATGTATGTGGCTTTCCCGCCCATAACTTAGATGCAATATAAATGGAATGTTCTTCCAATGAAAATAAAACAATCATAAGATATTTTTCATTGAAGAATGAACTCTATCCTTAAAGAATTCAAAGGATTTTTGCTTTAATTATATTGATGTTATATTAATTTTTTAAAATAAAGATCTGAATGATCACTTTAAAAAGTAAAATTAATGCTTATTTGGTGTTTAAATGAATGTTTTATTAAAACTCTTGCTAAAAGTCACTTCAACTGATGTTATTTAGTCATGGATCGAAGAAGACGATATATTTATTATTAAATTGAAATGTTTATGTCGAGATCTTCCAGAATTATTTCATTCATCAGATAATAATCTAATTATTATTAAAATCGATGCTTCAAATAAATTATTATTTACATATATGTCTGAAACTTTTTCAGAAAGTAAAATTAATTATCCTATTTATGAAAAAGAAACATTAGCATTAATTTGAATGTTATAAAAATACCGAATATATATTCTTGATAAAGATTTTATTGTTAGAACCGATTTTACGTATGTTGCAGGATTCAAAAATATCTATAAACAAAGAAACATACCAGCAAGGGAGATTTATAAAATAACAAATCAAATTAGCAGAATATAATTATTTAATTTCTTATATTGAAGGTGAAAAGAACGTGCTTGTAGATATACTTTCAAGACAAAGGAACGAGGCACAGAGAAAATAATGAAACAATAATTAGAGTTCAAAGAAACACTTATAATTCACAAAATAAAAGAATTAATTAGAAAGGAAGTGGAATTAATTGAGAAAGAAATAGAAATAATAAAATCTCTATTCAGGGGAAAAAGTCCACTGGAGAAATTAAAGTAAAAGAACCCAATAAATGATATGTAACATTTAACAAGCCATTTTCAAGAATTTACGATGAATTGTATAAAGCGGTCCTCATTGTACAAAGACACCTAATCTCATACTCCTAAGAAAAAAGCGGAAAGATACTCAAGGATAAAGATGTTCATCTATTGACAAGTTTTGAGTTGTCATTCTACGCATTGAATATGAAAACAACGAATTATAAACCATGTGTACCTATTTATGTTCTAGTATAAAGATGAACGATAACCATGCATGTGAGCGGTGTATGCAAGAAAAGAACCTTCAAAATCTTGCTTCAGAGTCACTATCAGACTCTGACTCATCTTTAGAATCTTCAAAATCATCTGTTGACTTTGACTTATCTTCAGAGTCTCCTTCTGACTCTGACTCATCTTTAGAATCTTCAGATTCTGAACTATTTTCGAAAGTTATCTCAGGTGTTGACACTAAACCAGAGTTGGAATGAGTCTTGCTCTAATCCCATGCTTCTGACTCCTTCACAATAATGACTAATCTTCAGAATCATACTCAACTTCAGATTTAGAGTCATCTTCTGTTTCTGACTTATATTCAGAGTCTCCTTCAGAATCAGAAAATTTCAATTGCACAGGTTCCTCATCAGATTCATAAGCCATTAATAGTACAGGTTCATCATCAGAATCTCCTCTAGGTATGTTTGATTTTTCTTTCTTTGGCTAATAATTTTTAGCAAAGTGGCCAAACTCATTATAACAGTAGCATTGAACGTTTCTCTTGTTAAACTTCTCTTTTCACTTAACATATTTTTTCTCATCAAAGTAGAAGGCTTCTGACTTCTGAGAACTACCACCATGTCTCTTCTTGGCATCTGACCAAGAATGCTTCCGGTCCTTCTTGACAAAAGAAGCTTTTAGAGCCTGCTCAACCTCTCTTTTAAAGGTTCTCTCTGTCATACATAACTCTTGTGTCTCTAGACTGTTTTGTAGTTCTTCAATTTTTATGATGTTCAGATCTTTAGAATGTTCAATTGCTACAACAATATAATAAAGTTGAGGAGTAAGGGATCTCAATAATTTCTCAATGATTACTTGTTCAGAAAGAGTTTGTTCACACGATTACATCTCATTTGTAATCATAATCACTCTAGAGATGTAATCTGGTACTTTCTTATTGTTCTTCATGTTGAGATTCTCACACTGCTTACATAGGGATTGAAGTTTCACCTTCTTCACTAACGTGTCATCGTCGTAGCACCATGTCATTATATCCAATACAGCATTCGCCTTCGTCGAGTCATCGATTTTCTCAAACACATATGTATCTACACACTTATGGATGTACAACAACACTTTCTAATCTTTCTTTCTCATATCTCTCTGCATGTTTCTCTGTTCCTGTCACATCTGCTGCAACGGGAATGTAACATTCGGTAACAACATTAATAACATCTTGAGCACCAAACAACACACACATTTGAATCATCCACTGATTCCAATTCTTTCCATCGAACACCAAAAACTTAGTATTCAAAATATTTTTTCCACTCATCTTCATTTTGTGCACTGAAACTCAAACTCAGATCTCACTAAACACTTGTGTTTCTCGATCCCATAAATCAAGAAATACAATTCTGCTACGATTTTGATAATAAATTCAACGCGAATTCAAATAATAAAATCAATTAAACACGCTTCATGTACACTCGTGTTTCCCTGTGAATCGAACAGGAGCTCTAGATATCAATTGTTGGGGCCCAAAGGTTGAAGATGAAAATGAATATGAAAGAAGAGAGGGAAAGAAGATAGAGAAAGACGACTACAATAAACTTGTTGTGGAAAAAATATATTCACAATTTACTCTCTACTACAAAAACCCTAGTTACAAACTTGTTTAAATAAACAAAATAAAATGCCACCTAAGCCCTAACAAAAAGAATGCTTAATAACTAAGCTAACAAAACAAACAAGAACCCTAGAAGTTAAACATGCTCTTGGGATGCAATCTCAGAAGATTATACTTCTGAGTAACACAAATATTTCTGAATATGAATTACTTCTAATATATTCAACCCATGAAGCATACTTACATAAACTAAATATATTATCTTATTTGTTTTATGAAATTAATGATAGTGCACTGACACACTGTAAAATAATTTTATATTTTCATCCAATAAAAAATCATTATTCAACCTTGTTATACAACTAAATTTAAAATATCAATGTGATTTGATAGAATACAAGATGATAATTAATTATTGTAAAACTATTTTATACTATTACAGTAAATTCTTTTTTTCTCTTGTATTATACAATGAATTTATGAAATTCATTGTCGAAAAGTTAACAATTTGTATTTTATCCGTCCATATTAATCTTTCAATTTTTATTTTATTTTTTAAATATAAATTTTTGATGATACTAATTTTTATGATAACATATAAAACATTATTATATGTGAATTGATCTATTATATTTTTATATCGAAAAATATGTTAATTGATTTTATTTTATAATAATATAAGATTTAGAAATAATCCTATTATTTTTAATAAATTTTTGTAATTAAATAGATAATAAATTAAATTAATATGTTTAAAATATTTTTGAACAATCTGACTTGAGTTAATTTCGCCTAACACGATATTTATAAAGTTTTATAATTTTTCTAATTTGTTTGGATTTTTTTATTCATGCTATTATATCTATTCTAATAAAATTTTGATACTCATATTGTAATATCTCAAAATTTTGAAAGTTTTATAATTTTAAAAATATTTTCAATATAAATTTTTTTAATGTTTATATTTCTCTATCGTTATGAATTATATATGGTTACAATTGTTCTCATAGTGTTTATTAATTAAAACACTTTGTCATTAATATTGTAGAGACTGTTTTAAAAATTTATTTTCTACATAATTTATAAAAAAATGTATAGATAGAAAAACTCGACATGAAAAAAAGATATAAAAGTCACACTTGTATGTCTGAAATTTCATTGAAATGTGTATTTTTTGTTATAATGTTAATGGAAATAAATAAATTACAATCTTGAAAAGTAAATGTGTATAGCGTCAAGTCAACCATAAGTATATTGGTAATAAGAAAAATTTTCTCTCTAAATTTAGCCGCTCTGGCTTCTCACTAGTTTCTCCAGTGCTCTCCATGGTCGGCATCTGGGATGGTCGGTGGTTAGAAAGAAGGAGGTTCGAAGAGAGGTTCAAAAATGGGATTCACACCTAGGGGGGAGGGGATTTGAAGGGCGGAGTCGGTGGGAACAATTACGATCTTCTTTTTTAAGATTCTGGACAGATCCAGAGCATCGGACATTTTCGGCTTATTTGGTTGCAACGAGGAGGTGGTGGAATGTATAATTCCATCTAGAAGGAACAAGTTGGGTAAGAGGTTTAGATTTGCTAGATTCAAAAATGTGGAAGACGCGAGGATGTTGGCGGTGAGATTAGATAATATTTTGATAGATGATAAGAAAATCCATGCTAATCAACCGACATTTTTCTATAAAGCTCACGAATTTGGGAGGTTTGTTGTGTTTATTAGAGAAGGTTAAAGAAGGGTTTATTCTAGATTTGATCAGCAATGGTGAAGTGTGGTGGAAACAATGTGTAATACAGTGGGAGAACTGACTTTGCTTTTTATCGCAAATGTGCGGATAGCTAGAGTCGCCACCTACTTTTCTTTTATTCAATAAGGAAAGAGTGAAAAGAACAGGAAAGACCTTGAAGATTTTAAATTTGGGGGATAAATTATGAAAAGGGAAGGTGTTAGCACCCTTTTCATCTGTAGTTATCTACGAGCTCTTAATCGCAGGCTCACTTTTGAAAATTTTCTTTTTTGCGTATGTGTTATGAAAAATATTTTTGAAAAGCTAACTTTGTAATGATTCTTGTATCAGTCCTCAAGAACGCGTACAAAGTGTTTTAGAAAATATTTTGAAAGTGGTGTGAAAATGTTTTTTTAGAAAAGATTGTGAGCGAGTGATTAACAGTCTTACCCACTCAATGTTGTTCTTGTTATTTTCCTTCTCCTTTAGAGATAGTGCTATTCGTACCATTAGTTGATAGGTAGTCCTATCTATTGGATGTGAAGGGACAAGCGAAGGATCATCGTATGGTCATCGAAGGCAACATATAGAGATACTTTAGCAATTGACCGGAGGGACTAGATCATTTTTTGTAGGCAACATCGAAGGGTCATCGAGGGACTATGATCTTTATTTGAAGGGACTTTGCTAAAGTATCCCTATTTTCGAGGGACATGACCATTTATTCCGAAGGCAACAAAGAGAGGTTACCCTTGAGGTGCAAAGTGTGAATAGTGTGTTCAGTTCAACTATTTTATCTTGAGATTAGGATTTGCTATCAGTTGTTTTTTAGTCTTTCCATACACGCCTAATTACTAACAACATAAAATTAAGTAGAAATATAAATGTGTGGAAAGTAAAATTCCTACGCTATTACATGGCTTCGGGGCAGTTACATAATGGATGAGTGCGAGAATTTAAACCTATAACTATTAAAACCTCGGAGCAGATACAAAATAGGAAAAATGTGGGAAGTAAACCTAAGTTATTACAATACGAATAATGTGACCTATAGATTTTTATCTAAGAATTAAAATAGGAAAAAGAAAAAAAATAGAAAAAGTTTTGAAGAAAAGAAAATATTTTGGTATTTTAGAAAATAATTTTAATAAAATCTAAATCTTTAATTGATTTTAACATTAAAAAAGGTTTAATTAAAAAATAAAAGTCAAATTTTTATTTGTTAAAAAATCTAATCCTAAATTAATAATATTATAAAAAATCATTAGGTTAACTAATTATGCTTAAAAAGATAATTAAGTTTTAATTAAAGTTAGAGTTTAATTAAAAGAAAGGGATAATAAATGAAAAGTAGAGAAAATAGGGTTATTGAAAAATAGAGAAAAAATAGTTGTATGGGGTGGGTGTTGAACCAACGCTCTCCAGCACTTTCCACGCATAACTCACCACCAGACCAAGCGTTTGTTGGTGTTAGAAAAACAGGCGCATTGCATAATATATTACACCTGCAGAAACTGGGAAATAATAAGGAAAAATTAGCAAAAGGCAGGGATCAAACTCACACCCTTGTGTACCAATGCCTTATCATACGCGTCCTTGCCACTAGGGTGACTGTTACATCCGGTAGTAGAATGAAATTAAATAAAAATAATATAAAAACAAGTGAATGGGCCGTAGAGGTGCCGAAGCCCTAGCTCCGGTCGTCGTCTTCGACGAGCTAATTTCTGAAACCTGCAAAATAGAGCGTGTTAGTGATCCAAAGGGATCCTACCTCCTTAATTTGACCTTTGCGAGTTCAATGGTGGCCTCAGTTTTGGCTAATTCTCCCTGCATAATGAAACACGAAGAAAATATTGTAAACTGGTTCAAGAATGGCAACACATAATTCTCGCGTCATAGGATTCATGTGATGGTTCAGACCTGCATATTTATACCTCAGGAACACATTAGTATCATTAGGATCAAGCAAAGCACGATAGAAACTAAAATATAAAATTCAAGAAACCATGTAAATCGATGATGCATGGATGCTCGTTTCAGGCTCTTTTGATCATCAAGGATGATCCCAACTTACTCTGTAATGTCCATGGAATTAATTTGGATGGCTAGCTTGCTTTGAGAAAGGCTGTAGATAAGGGTTTCGATTTTCCCTAGTTTGACAAAAAATTAAGATTTGGAGGGTATGTTTTCTTACAAGGTTTTCGTGTGTTGTTGTTTGAACATGAAAGGCATATATATAGGAAAAGATTAGGAAAAAAAGAATGGGCTTGGACCTCTTGTAATTATATCTTTTATTCTTGTTTGCAAATAGGTTGGAATAAGACAAAAGTATGGAGATTTGATACAAATATAACTCCCACATGGTTTATAGCAATCTTGGGCCTCCAAAATATTTGAAACAAAAACCTTCTAAGCCTTATCCCTCCCCTTGCTATTTATTTGATTTAATTTGTATTTAAATGAATAAAAATTCAAATAAAAGAAATAATAATGGTTTCGGGGGGTCTTCCAACATGTCATGAGCACGTTTGAACTTCAAAAATTAGGCCCATTATTTCAAAAGCCCAAAATTGTTCAATTGAGATTTCATGTAATTTCACAATATTACCCAACTTGTGAAACTCATTACTTGCTCAATTTTTATCATATGAAGGTGCTCTTGGACTCTTTGGAAAGCTCAAGATGTCCCATACAACTCTCATGTTGATCATTTTTTCATTTGAAGACTTTATCTTGATGTAAATTGCTTTGACAAAAAGTGTGTTTTTGTTGACTTTTAAAATGACATGTAATGTTTTAGCCCATATCTCTCAAATGAAGCATTTTTTGGCCTTGAGCTTATAGATACAAAGTTGTATAGAATTGAATTTCCATCAAAATTATCTTTGGTTGAGACT
Organism: Vicia faba; assembly: GCA_948472305.1. Classification (NCBI taxonomy): domain Eukaryota; kingdom Viridiplantae; phylum Streptophyta; class Magnoliopsida; order Fabales; family Fabaceae; genus Vicia; species Vicia faba. The sequence goes on from OX451738.1 coordinate 375,356,815, forward strand.
TTTTTGATGACGCTTGTGAAATATATACTTGGTCAAAGTTCAGTTGACTTCTCCGAAAGAATACCCTAATTTAGCAACTTTTGACTTTTGATGAATCTTGAGTCTTCTTGATGAATCATGATCAACCTTTGATCAAATGATGAATTTGACTTCAAAATCTTTATTTTGACCAAAAATCTTGAGGTTTGACTTTATGTTGACCATAGTTGACTTTTTGTCCAATACAATGGATTTTCACTTATTTGAGCAATTGACTGAGCAAATGTGTGATGTAAGGCTTGAAACTTGACATAAGGATTCTTGGAAGCATGTGAGGAATCATGAAACTCACATGAGGCATTAGAAGTCAAATTTTCCTAGTGAAAAACAAAACCCTAGTTGTAGGCTATTGTTGTACCCCAAATTTTGACCTAAGATACCATCTCCCATCTGCATCATTGCATTGCAAAGGTTTTGACCTACTTTTATCAATTTTTCAAAGCAGTGTAAAAATTCATAACTTTTCCAAGTCGAGAGCTGTTTATTTTTGAACGCTAAATTTATTAATCGATCAATGCTAAAACAATGTTTATTAATTATTTATTATCTTAAATTTAAATAATTGGAATTTATTTTCAGTTATTATATAATTTAAAGATTTATAAATAATAAAATAAATATTTGAAAAGAGGTTTATTAATTGATCAATGATGTTTATTTAATCATCTATCATTCTAAGTTTAAATAATTGAAATTCTATTTTCAATTATTATAATTTAGAGAATTATGGATAATGAATTAAATAATTGAAGAGAAGTTTATTGATCAATGATGTTTATTTAATTGTTTATTCTTCTAAATTTAATAGTTGGAATTCATTTTCAGTTGTTATAATTTAAAGAATTATAAACGATAAATAAATAATTAGAGAGAAGGAAAGAATTGATTGGTAAAATATTGGAATTTTATTCATTTTATTCTAATTGTTACAATTGTCGTTTAAATACTGTATTTATTTACAACGTATTTACAAGGATAATTTTTACAAAGTTTAAAATGAAATAAAAAAACTATTCTAATTTTTCCTAAATTCTAAATCTTCATCTTCTATCCAATGCTTCTTTGTTTGTTCATTTAATTTTACCTGCAAAAGAATTAAAAGAAAAAGTCAGAAATAAATAAATAATTAAAAGCAGAAAATTATTTTTTAGTGTTCATCATTAAAAGCAAACGGCTGGAATCAGTTTTTTTACCCTTTTTGCAAATCGCGGGATTTCTCCCGGTTCACAAAAGGGATGGATTTTTATTTTCAAAATAGAATGCACAAATTTAAATATGCACAAATTCATTCTTTTGTCAAAATTGCATTTTAATTGAAAATTGCATATTCCAAAATAAATTCAATATTTTCAAAAGCCAACTGCATAAATCAACATAAAATGCATTTTCAAACAGCATATGCATTTTCAACACAAGACACAAGCCATATGCAACGTTAACTGTCCATGCATATAGGAAGATGCCAAAACATTAGGCTCCTCTACTGTACAAATGCAAGAGACAAAGAGAAGAATGTGCAGTTAAAACCAATTTGCAAGCAATGTATTTTCCATTTTTTACATCATTTTTCCAGCATGCTTTTTCAGAACAATAAAGTACATATCACATTTTAATGTCAATTATGTACTTAAGAGAGAGAAGAGAGAAGAAAGTATGGTTTTACAGGTTTTGGTTTAGGCAGAAAGAGTTACAAAACAAATCAGCAGCATCCAGTAAGAGAAAAAGAAAGCATGAAATAGGAATAGAGACAAACTGTTTGAAGCAGTAATGTGCAGAGGCATCAAAGAAAATAAAAAATATTCAAACCTGAGCCATCAAAGATATGCCAAACCAACGGATATAACAACCAAAAACCCTTTAAAAATTTCAAGAGTTCAACCTGCCTGAGGCCAGAGGAACAAAAACTATCAAACAAAAACACAAAACGAATTCTCCAAGTCTCAGAACCAAAACCTCAAAAACCTACTGTATCAGAACCAAAACCTCAAAAACCTACTGTATCAGAACCAAAACCTCAAAAAACCTACTGTATCAAGACCAAAACCAAAAAAACCTTATGGCCTAAAAAAACCAGTAGAACCTACATAAACCACAAAACTGTCAAAAGCCCTCAAAAACACATAACCTGCATAAAAACCTTATGGCCTAAAACCATTCCAAACCTGCATACACCATACAAACCAACATGGCCTAAACCTGTAGAAATCAGTAACCATGGCCTAAACCTGCATAAAACCAAAACTATCCATCAAACCAAAGCAAAACCCAGAACAATGCAAACCTACATGAAACTGTCCCTAAACCATAAAGCCTCAGTATTCATCATAGGCCATTGAAGCAACAGTAGCATATCAAAGAAGAAGAAGAAGAAAAGAAGCTAGTCAAAACAAAAATGTCCCAACAGTAGCATGTTCAAGGCAACGGAAGCAAGGCCTTCAGAATCTCTTCATCATTAGGCAACACGAGGCATCCACCAACATTCAAAACATCCAGGCAACCAAATCCAAACATACAGAAGCGTCCAGTACAGAAGAAGAGAGGAAAATTATTCGAAGGAACAGTCAAGCATCCAGCCTCAGAGTATACCATCATAGGCCAACAATAAAGAAGGCAACTGAAACACAGCAAGCAAGCAAGAAGAGGAAAGAGACAAAGTACCGGGTTTCAGTATAAGCAGAAGCTCGCAACGCATCACTTTCTTCCGCCCTTGGCCGCCATGTCGCCTCTAGTCCTTCTCACCTCCTCTTCAAAGGTATAACCCTTCATTCCCTTTTTTTTCACATAGCATGCAAACCTTGAACAATGTAAAATGGAATCAGAAGTAACTAAAACGCACAAAAGCATAAAACATCCAAAGTGAAATCAGTGAAATCAATACCTCATAGACCGTTGCCCACATGACCTTGGAGAAGAGGGAGTTGACTGAGGTACCGGTGGCCGTGGCAAGGAACTCAGAGGCGAAAGCATGAAGGAGAAGAACACGAAAACGAAGAAGACGATACAAGCGAACGGCGCTGCAAACCAAAACCCTAATCCCTTTCTCTCAAATTAAAACAATGTTTTAACCCTAAGCAAAATTATAAAATGTATGGGCCTTACCCTGTTTTACACCAAAGCCCCAGCGTTTTACTTACGCACCTCCCATCTCTGTTTTTGATTGGGCCTCCCTTTGAAACTCTGCAGCCCACAAATTGTTATCTATCCCTCTATTTCTAATACACCTCTGCCCTTTTTTTATTCTCTTTTAGTTTTTCTTTAGAGCTTTATTAATTTAGTTTAATTATAAGTTAATCAAATAGATGTTAATTAAATCAAACAAATTTTAATAATTTGACCATTGTTTATTAAGTTTAACTTTAAGTTTATTTAGTAATTTTTTTAATATTCCCTTTTTTAATTAGATTTAAGTTAAATAACTTTTAGAGTTTTAATTTAGTTTAGATTTATTTATTAAGTAATACTTTATATTAATATTAAAAAACATAAAAAACTTAAAAATTAAAAATATTTTATTTAATTAATTCCCTCGCTTTAGTTAATACTAATATAAAAATAATAAAAAAATAGAAATTTAAGAACTAAAAAACATTTTCATTTTTCTTAATTAATTCTCATGCCTTGTCCATATTAAAAATGCATAAAAATGGAAGCTATTAAAACATTTTCTTTTCATTAATATTAAATAAAATACCAAAAAAAACATGTTCATACCATTTAGTATATTATTTAATTGTTGCTATTTAATCATTATCTGCATAATTTTCTGTTTAATTATTTCATATTTACTTGGTTATTCCGTTTACGTCTAAATCCAAGGGAAAAACGATTAAATTTGTTGACTTCATATCCTCAAGTCCAATCGTGCGAACATTTGCATTTCATTAAAACTTAGGACAATTTCTCTCAAATATTCAATCTTTTCAAAACTTATACCTTTTAAGCCAAAACTTCGACATTAGGTCGTCGTATCTTCAAAAACCCGTCCGTACCCCTTTTCGGCCAAAACAATTTATTTTTAATCAAATGAACATTTTAATAAACAGATATTTCAAAAGGTTCCTATAGAGTACTATAGATACATTGGGTGCTAATACCTTCCCACTGTATAACCAACCCCCGAACCATAGATCTCTTTTCAAAAATGCCTTGTATTTTTATTACTTTTAGAAAGTATTATTTTTTACATTGCATATTTAGCGTTTTATTTCGCTCTTTCCCCTTTTCCCTTGGAAATGATAAAGCGCGGTGGCGACTCTTGCTTTTGTGAGATGAATTAATCAATAATTCGATCTCCGATTTACCCTGCTACATTTTTTATCGCTACAGCTATTGCTTAGAAGGAGGGATCATCTGACCAATTCTTGAGTAGTCTTGAGCAATTGAGAATCCTAGGAGCATGGAGAGATCTTTTAAAATTGGAGGGAAAATTTTGGGGATAATACAATGGTTATCATAAATTAAATCATGGGAAGAGAATATAGTAGAGTTATATGGATAAGGGTTTACGGAGTCCCTTGTCTTGCTTGGACTATGGAATTCTTTGTTAAAGTCGCTAATTTTTTGGGCACTTTTATGTGCGTTGGCGAAAGCACAAAAGAGGGAAGGAATGTGGATGTGGGAAGGATCATGGTGAGGATGTCGATAGGTGATATTCTTATAGATATGCTTAATGTTGAGGTTGATGGTGTTGTCTTCCCCTTATTATTTAAGAATATACTCAGGACCTTTGCGGGTGTTAAAGGGATCTGAGATGGTGAATTCAATCTCGTTTGAATCTCCGATTTCAGAGGAAGAATGGTCTACTGGTGTGAATATTTTGAAAGAGGAAAGAGAATTTGATAGTATTGAAGAATTTTCTGATAAAGAGGTGGAGGCGGAAGTCAATGGGGGTATGAGGCAGAAGGAGATCAATGGGGAGGGTATGTCTTTTAGTTTTGATAAGTTTGCAGATGAATCTAAAACAGGTTCTTTTGATGCGGCTTTGGGTAAGGTCTAGGGGAGACGGTTTAGGAAGGAGAAGTTAGGGGGTGTGATCTAAGTTTTAACTTCCTTTGGAACAAAGGTTCCTTGTAGTTCTGATTATATGGACTCACCTTTTAGGAAACTGATATCAGATATGGTTGCTAAAAGGAAATAACATAAAAGTATCAAGTTTTAGTACTGTATAGAGGCAGGAGGATTTCCGAAAAATAAGGTGTGTTTGATAAAGCTAAAGAGGTATAAAAAAAATATTCAACCTGCTGCTCATCTTCAAGATCTAAGTAGGGAGAAAACGTCTCAAGAAGGTGTTTCCACGAGTTTGAGGTTGGAAGGAAGGGGTGCAGATTCAGTGATGTACGACGACCAATCTGAAAACTCTGACATCTTTAGGAATAACCTGAGGATGTGCGGGAATCTTAATAGTAATGTGGGTGAGAGGCTTTGGAATGACCTTGCTAATTTAGGGGGTTTCAAAAATAGGTTCGAAGAAAGATTATATGTACATGATCTCAGATTTAGAACAATGGATAAGATTAGTGTAATATGGTGGGAGAACTGACTTGGGTGTTTTGTGTTTTATTGCAATTGTTACGGATAGCAAGAGTCGCCATCGACTTTTCTTTTATCCAATATAGGAAAGGGTGAAAAGAACAAGAAAGACCTTTTGAGATATTTTCTTGAGTTCGGGGGGTAGGTTATGAAAAGGGAAGGTGTTAGAACCCTTTTCATCCATAGTTATCTATGGGCTCTTAGTTGCTATCTCACTTTGAAATGCTTTGTAAATATGCTTGTGATTTTTTTTTTGAAAGTATTTTTGAAAAGTTCCTTTGTTTAGGAGAACTTTGTAATGATTCTCGTTTCGGCAAAAATGTATACAAAGTGTTGACTTTTGAAAATATTTCATGGAAAGTGTTAGTGTGTTTGAAAGATGTTTTGAAATGTATATGAGCAAGCAACTAAGAGCGTTCTACCTACTCAAAAAGTCTTAGTTCTTTTCCTCCTCCTTTAGATAGTGTTATCTTACCATTAGTTAGTAAAAAAACATATCATTGGATGTGAAGGGACGGGCGTGGGTCATCTTACAGTCATAGAAGGAAACAATGTAAGATACCTTATCAATTTGTCGTAAGGGTCTAAGATCATTTACCGAAGGCAACATCGAAGGGTCATCGAGGGACTAAGATCTTGTACTCGAGGGTCTTTGCTAAAATATCTCACGTTCGAGGGACATGACTGTTTTATTCTTAGGCAACAAGTGTGGGTTAACCCTAGAGGTGCAAGTGTGCAAAATGAATTGATTTCTTGCATTTTTATCTTGAATTAGGGTTGTCTACTTGTTAATTTTATGTCTTTCCATACAAACCCTAATTACTAACAATAATATTGAAAGCGATAGATTGTGGAAATATAAAGTTCTACGCTATTACATCTTTTTGGGGATGGGGATACAAATCACAAATGGGGGGTTGAAAGAAATTAAAACCTAATTACTATTACAACCATATTGAATAATGAATAAAAATATATAAAAAATAATATAAAAAGAAAGGAAAATTGTTTTAAAAAACCTTTATGCATCGACACATGCACTTATGCATCGATACATATCACTTCTTGTTTTTAGAAATCAAAACCAACTCAGTATGTATTGATACATAATGGTTTGCATTGACTCATTTCCTGGTTGCATCGACACATTCGTGTTTTGCATCGACTCATACACATTTTGTCTCTCTGTAATATGTCTTGATAACAGTATGTATTGATACATAATGCATTGTATCGACTCATACCATGTTTTGTGACTAACATGAGTCGACTCATATGAGATATGCATCGACTCGTGTTGTAGTATTACTTCTAACATTTTTTTGTTACATATATAAGCCAGTTTTGCACTTCATCCCTAACCTCGCACCATCTTCTTCTTCCTTATTTCTCAAAAAAATCAGAAAATGTAAACATGAAACTTGCTCTATTTTTCAACATTAATTCATCCATATAAATTTCATAAACTATAAATCAAAGATGAGTGAGGATTTTGTTTGGCCACAAAATAAACCCTAACTTTTCTGGATTTTCATTTCTAAAATTCTCAACACATGGTTAATAAAAATGAAAAGTAAGCATGTGGTTAGCTTCAGAGAAATGGTATCTACATTTTATCTTCACAAATGAACCACTAATGATGCTTGTATGGAGAGTTCAAAGTCAAGAAAACTTACCTTGAAACTAAAATTCGTGTCTTGACTTAGAGCACCTTTCAAGGTGTTGCGATGATCAAAATAGCTTCAGTGAACCTCCAGGAAGCTAATGTAATGCTTAGTTTACATGGAGAGTGGTTTTATTATTCTGGAGAAGTTAAGTTACAGAGGTGCAAAGTGAGGTTTAGACAATGATGATGGAGGTGTTACAACTGTGAAATAGGGATGGGGATAGCTTCTATATGTATATTAGAAGCTTAGTGATTGATAAAAATGGAAAACGCACGAGGGAAATGAGAGATGGATGTTGAAGGTCAGAACTGTGGTAAAAAAGGAGTTTTTTGTGCAATTTCTGGTTTTAGTAAGTTTAAGGGAGTTTCAATGCTAGTTTTTTCGTGTGTTATGTTGCAAATGGTGTATCTATTTATAGAGAAGAGGTTTTAAAGCTTGGAGAAGTCAGAAGTACAAAATCACATGTTTGTGGATTTAGGCTTGTTTTTGAAGTAACTTAGTCAAACATGGTTTCAATGCAAGGTAGGGCGGCTAGAAACTTTAAACATGTTTGTTCTGGTTGTTTAGGCTTAGTGTGTGCAGAAGAAACAAATGCAAAGTGTTGTACCCTAAAATTTGCCCTCGCATTTTTCCCCAAGAAATCTCAGCTTCAAACATTTCCTGACTTCTCAAACTGGCTCAAGAATCGGACAAGCGGACTTTTCTTGACAGTCAAGCAGAATTAGGGTTTTTACTGATTTTCAGAGCTCTGAATTGTTTCATACAGCGGGCTTAGGGTTTGGTTGATTTTTTGGTTCAATTTTGATCAAGCGAGCGTGATTTGGCATTTAATCGGGAATTAGGGTTTTATGGGCATATTCTCAGAAGAATTTGAATTCCACAGCACTTTGCGGTTTATTTCAAGATTCGAATTAAAATTCGCGTTATCTTGGTTTAATCAGCAAAAGAGACAGTGGCGTAAATTCATTTTGTTTGAGCCAGTCAAAGAAGGGTTGCAGTTGGATTTACAGTACTTGCAAAGAATCAGTGTTTATGACAAATCAGTAAGAGGAGGCGTTTGGTTTGAATTCATCAGTCAAAAGATATATGCAGTGTTGGATTCACAATGCTTATGCGTTTGATCAGTCTATTTGGGTCGACTGCTGCTTTGCTCTGGATGTTGAATAAGACAGACTTTAATTGATCAATGTTGTTTTATTTAAGTTATTTATTATTCTGAAATTAAATGATTGAATTTATTTTTCAATTGTTTTAATTCTAAGAATTTTAAATAAATAAATAAACAATAAAGAAATTAGAATTAATTGGATAATCTAAACTTTTATTGATATTTGAATTATTTGTACAAATTGTTGTTTATTACAGACAATAATTTACATTTAATTTAAATATTACATAGAATGAAAAAACTATCCTATTTTCTAATATTCTTCGTTCTTCATTCCGCTCCGGTATTCCATTTCTCATCTGCAAAAAGAAACAAGAAAAGTCAGAAAGCATTAAATTGGAAAGGACAGATAAAAAGTGCTCATCATTAGGGGCCACTGACTGGGATCAGTTGACCCTCTCTGCAAATCACGGGATTTCTCCCGGTTCACAGAGAGGGAAGAATTCCATATTTTATTTCATGAAATGCAAATGTCAAAAATGCATAAGTTATAAAATTCAAGCTACATAAGAATCTCAATTTCCAATTCAAAACCATATAGTTCAAATCCAAACTGAAAAGTTCAAATCCAAACTTTCTATCCAAAAGCAAAGGCTACTGTCAAAATGCCCAAAGTCCACTCAAAGAAAATCACAAGTACCCAAGCTGTCATGAAAAGATTTAGCCAAGATATCAAGGAAAAGGAAGTCAGCACACATAAACTGTCAAAAGAGATAAAGATGCAAAATGTAAGATGCAAGCTAAGATCTTAATCATCACTTCCCATCCAGGGCCCCTTCAGAAAAGTACAACATAACATATAAAATTCTAAATTGTACTGTAAAGTGAGGAGAGAAGAAAAAAGAGATAAAGCATAGGCAGGTTTTCAGACAGTTCAGAATAGACAGCAGGCAAAAAGACAGAAAAAGATTATACAAATCAAAAGCCAAGACTGAGTTCAGCATAGCAGGCAGCAGTCCAGCATAGCAGGACAGAAGAAAAAGAGATACGAAACTTACCCACTCTGCCTCAATACAAACAGAAGCTAATACAAAGAAGCAAAAGGTTAGAAGAGAGAAAGGATACAAACTCTAAAAGTAAAAAGCCCACTACTGTCCACAAACTACTCAACTCTGCATAATACAAAGAGGCCAAGCCAATAAAACAGTACAGAAGAGAGGTTAGAGAAAAAAGAAAGAAATATACCACTCAGTGGAGCCTAAGCAAAAAGAGATACAAAAATCAGAAAATAACAAAACTGAGTTGAGCAGCAAGCACAGTTCAGAAGTGAAAAGAAGCAAAAGGTAACCTGCATCAGGCCTCACCCTGTCTCAACCTTCAAAAACACCATAGCCTGAACAACCTCAAGCATAAGCATCAGTCATAACCACAAACCCAAACCATCACACCTAAAAACCAGCATTAGCCTCAACTCAAAGGCTACTGAACCTGTCAAAGTTTAAACCTCAAAACAACAATAATCTTCACTACCAAAACCAATACCATGTCATAACCCTAAAACTGTCCCAAACCTTCAAACACCCAAAAAAAATGATAACCAAAACTCAGAATACCCTGTCATACAAACTCAGAACATCCCGCCTCAACCTTCATGCTAAACACACAAACCTGATAAACAAAATCAAAACCTCACCATGCCTGTCAATAAATCATCAAACACACAGTTCAACAGAAAAGATATCAAAAAGCCTCACCATAAAAAGTTGCATCAGTGAACCATTACCAAGGCATAGCATCAAACCTGAAGTATGAACCTTCCTGGACCAACACCAACCCTCCAGGCCTCAGTAAAACGTTCATCATAGGCCTAACCCAAGCAGGCCTCACAATTTATCAAACGCATAATCTCTCAAACATATCCAAATCTCCCAAACCCACCTTAGGCCTCAGAAGGGGGGCTTCATCATAGGCAAATCAGAAAAAAGAAACGAAAGTGGAACAATACTCAAGCAAATCATCACAGGGCAACACGAGAGAGAAAGAAGCAACTCAGGCAACATAGGCCCTCAGATCTCAGAGATCATCACTGGGCATCTCAAGCAAATACTCAAAGCACACATAGGCAAATTGTAACACGCCGTTTATATTTAAATGTTATTTCATTAATTATTTTCCGAAACTATTGAATTATATCTATTTTAAGAAATATATTTATTTGATATCAATTAAAATGTTAATTCGGTTATTTGAAATAAAAATATTCATAATGATAAAATACTATTTTGAGTAATATTATTTTGGTGTGTATTTGGCTTCGTTTGATTTATCGGTATAATTTAGTTTTTATGGAATAAATATTAATTAAATGTAATATGGTTTTAATAGAATTATATGATATAATTTGAATTAAATAGATTGGGCCAAATTAGAATTTTAGAAAGTTAGGGGGAGGAAAGTAAGTAGTAGTAAAAATTTGTTTTATAAGATAGAAAGTAGGATAGTTGGTAAGAATAGAAATAGAAAGAAGAAAGAAAAGAAGAGAGAAAGAGGAGAAGAGAAGAAAGGAAGCTAGGTTTGGAGTTGCAACATCATCATCATCTTGTTTCAAGAAAACCCACACCAAGGTAAGGGTTTGACTTCCACCAATTATTTAGTGTGTGATTTTATAGTTTTGATTTTGGAATAAATTAGGGGTTTAGGGTATTAGTTTCACTACTATGTTTTGATGGAAAAAAATTGGTAGATTGATGAAATTGAGAGATGATTTAGGACCCAATATAATTAGATAATATATATATTTAAGTACATTAGTATTTTCCTTGCAAAAATTTCCATAGTTGCCCTGTTGTTGTAGCGGAATTAATGAAATAATATTGTTGGTACTTATCTTGCACAATGTAGCATGAAATGGTATTTGGAGTTTATACTTGCTACTGTAACATTGAATAGAATTAGTACTTGGTAATAATTACTTGCATATAGTAGTACAGGATTGGTGTGGTACTTAGAAATAATTAATTGGTATACTGAAGTAACGTGACGAAGCGGCTTGCGTACTGTAGCGGTATATATAACAAGTAATATATAGAAGGCACTTGCATTTGGTATATTTGAGGCACTTGCAATTGGTATACTGAGTGTATAGACTGAGTTAATATTTGATAGCAATGGCAATGCTATAGCCAAATGTAAGGATTAACACTTAATAGACATATACTTATACTGTAGCATAAAAAAATTGAAGTAGCGCTCAGAAGTAGCATTAAGGCTTGTTTTACATACAGTGGCGATGGAAGGAGGAGTATTATAAGCTCGTCACTGTAGCAATATTTAATGAAGTATTACTTAGAAATAAATATTAGTTTGTATATCGTAATTACTACGTTCCGGTTTATCAATACGAAATATTTAATAAGAATGATTTAATATCTTCAATAAATAATTTTGTAGGATTTATGAAGAAGAAATAATATAATTTTTGGCTGATAATTAATTAATCGATTTTAGCCCAAAGTGTCCGAATTATTATGCGGTTTATGGTAGTAATTTTGGTTGATCTGTTGGGTGACATTTTTGTTGAAAAATGTGAATTTCGCAGGTGGAGTCGAATTAAGTTGAATGCTTCCGGTTTATGGAATTGTGTTTTGACTTGAATTAAATCATGGAAGTAACATTATTTAAACTTGTATGTTACTTAATTTGTGAATTATATTTGCAATGCATGTACAATTGTTGGTATTTCATTGTGTTGGAATATGTGGTATGTGTATGTTAAGGTCGTAAGTGGTCTTAATTGCATACGAGTTGTTGATTGTACATTGCATGGCATGGTTGGTCTTGAAATAGAGACGGTGAAACAGTGGGTTCACAATTTATAGACGTTGATCCTTGAATGGAAATAGACGTAGTGGCTTTGACCTGAAAAAGGGAACATAGGCGGTGAAACTTGAGTTCACAAAAAGATAGACGTTGATCCTATAATGGAAATAGACGTAGTGGCTTTGATCCTATGTGGAAATATAGGCGGTGGAACTTCGGGTCCACGAGTCGGTACCGCATTCGCATATGTGGAGTCGTGTTGTGAGTCACATGCATAATTGTGTATATTGTGTATGTGTGTTGATGTGTTTGGTTATGTGCCAATATTGTTGTTGTTTGAATAATGGTTCTGTGCCAATGATGTGAGTATTCGGATAATTGGTTTATGTGGTTAATGTGTTGGAAATGACTTCCTTGAGTACGGATACTATATGGGATAAAATGAATATGATCATGATGTATTGCTTTATTTATTGCCATTGCTTTACCTTAATTACATGTTATATGATTATTGGAATTCTTACCCTTCTGTTTGAAAATGCTTTTGATGGCATTGTTCAGGTACCGAGGATGGTAGCGCGAGGCGCTAGTTAGCGGATGCATTGGATTGCAATCTGTTTTATTTTGATTAGAGTCGAGTCGATGCTCTGGTAGTAACACCTGGGGGGGGGGGGTATATTTAGTTTCGAACTCGTCTATTTTGTATTCGGATTATGATGTGTATAATCCTTACTTTGTGTATATTATTTTGTGTATGTGAGACTTGATAACATATGCTTTATGTGAATTATCATGGCTTGATGCCTTGAATTATTTTTTGATTCCTCCATGAATGGAGATGAAGTTAAATATTGAAACTCCGTTGCGTTTGCACGAGAGAAAGAAGTTAAATATTTATGTATGTTTGTTTTGTGTTGATATGCTTAAACTTTCAAACATACCCTGTCCGTTTTTCTTTAAAAACTTTGGAATGTGATGTGTGTTGTGGCATCCCTTCCGTGCAATTTTATTTCTCTGATTTTAATCTTTACCTTTAATTGGGGTATTTAGAAGGGGTGTTACAATAGTGGTATCAGAGCATAGTCGGTCAGTTGTCAGGTCTTATTTTGTTAATCCCTTGTATTTGATTGTGTGGCTAACGCGATCAATACTTTGTGTTGTAGAGAAGATGGCTGGTAGAAGGAATGATGATGCTTTAGCTGAGGCATTGAGGTTGCTTGCGGGGTCAATAAATCAGATGCCGCAAACGACTCAAGCGCCACATGATGGTACTGAAGATGCTTTCCGTGCTCTTGGGAAGTTCCAAAAGAACAACCCGCCTACTTCCAAGGGAGAGCATGCTCCGGTGGAAGCTCAAGAATGGTTAAAAGCAATTGAGAAATCTTTCGTGTGATGAATTGCACCGACGCTCAGAAAGTTCAATTCGGAACACACGTGCTGATTAAAGAGGCCGAAGACTGGTGGATCAACGCTAGTCAGAGGTATGAGGAGGAGCAGGTTGTGGTGACTTGGGAAATTTTCCGAGATGCATTCTTGGAGAATTATTTTCCGGAGGATGTTCGTGGTAAAAAGGAAGTTGAATTCCTGGAATTGAAACAAGGTAGTGGTTCGGTAGCTGACTATGCGGCTAAATTTCAAGATTTGATCAAATACTGTCCTCACTACAACACTATTAATGCTGAGAGGTCGAAGTGCCTTAAGTTTGTTAATGGTTTGAGGCCGGACATAAAGAAGGCGATTGGGTATCAGCAGATTACAAGATTCTCTGAGTTGGTTAATAAGAGTCGTATCTACGACGAAGACAATCGGGATAGCACTGCTTATTACAAGAGCTTGAGTGAGAAAAGAGGTAAGGGACAGATGCGTCCTAAGCCTTATGATGGAAGAGGAAAGAGACCAATAAGTAGTGGAAAGAGTCCGAGTGGGGGAGCGACTACTCCAATCAAATGTTTTAAATGTGGTAAAGAGGGACATCGTGCTATGGAATGTCGCCAGGGGATAGTTAAGTGTTTCAAGTGTGACAGGGTGGGTCACAAAGCGGTGGATTGTAGAGTTGGTGTGAGTGTAACTTGCTTTAATTGTGGTGAGCGAGGCCACATAAGTACCAAATGTCCAAAGCCAAAGAAAGAAGTTGGAAAGGTATTCGCTTTATCTGGAGCAGAGACTTCTGCTGAGGAACGTCTAATCAGAGGTACATGCTTTATCTCTAATGTATCTTTGGTTGCTATTATTGATACGGGTGCGACGCATTCGTTTGTTGCTTTAGATTGTGCCAAGAGATTGGGCCTTATCTTGTCTACTTTGGATCGAAGTATGGAGGTAGATACACCTGCGATGGGTTCAGTTTCTACTTCAGCTGTTTGTTTGAAGTGTCCTTTGCGCATGTGCGGAAGAGATTTCGAAGTTGATCTCGTGTGTCTTCCTTTGCATCAGATAGATGTGATTCTGGGTATGGACTGGTTGAAAGCCAACCATGTCTATATCAACTGTTTTGCTAAGACTGTTCTTTTTCTCGAGTCCGAGAAAGATGGTGTGGTTTTCTTGTCTACACAGCAAGTTGAGAAGAGTGTGAAGAATGGAGATGGGTTGTTTATGCTTATGGCGAGTATGGTTTTGGAAGATGGTAGAGTAAAAAAGGATTATCCTGTGGTATGCGAATTTCCTGAAGTGTTTCCTGAAGAGATTACGGATTTACCTCCTGAGCGCGAGGTAGAGTTTTCCATCGACTTAATTCCTGGTACTAGTTCTGTTTCGATGGCTCCTTATAGGATGTCACCGTCGGAACTAGTGGAACTGAAGAGTCAGCTGGAAGAGTTGCTTGACAAAAGGTTTATTCGTCCTAGTGTGAGTCCGTGGGGTGCTCCAGTTTTACTTGTGAAGAAGAAAGAAGGAACAATGAGACTTTGTGTGGATTATAGGCAGCTAAACAAAGTGACCATTAAGAACAAGTATCCTTTGCCAAGGATTGATGATTTAATGGATCAGCTGGTGGGTGCGTGTGTGTTTAGCAAGATTGACTTGAGGTCAGGCTATCATCAGATTCGCGTGAAAGCGGGTGATATTCAGAAAACTGCGTTCAGAACTCGTTATGGACACTATGAGTATTCGATGATGCCTTTTGGTGTTACGAATGCACCTGGTGTGTTCATGGAGTATATGAACAGAATCTTTCATGAGTTTCTGGATAAGTTTGAGGTGGTTTTCATCGATGACATTTTGATTTATTCCAAGAGTGAAGCAGAGCATGCCGAACACTTGGGAATTGTTTTGTCAATTCTGAAGGAAAATCATTTGTTTGCTAAACTTTCAAAGTGCGAATTCTGGTTAGAACAAGTGAGTTTCCTTGGTCACGTGATATCTCGTGAAGGTATTGCTGTGGATCCTTCGAAGATAGAAGCCGTGTCAGAATGGGAATCTCCAAAGTCAGTTTTTGAGATTCGAAGCTTTCTTGGTTTAGCGGGTTATTACCGTAAGTTCATTGAAGGCTTTTCCAAGCTAGCTTTACCGTTGACACAATTGACTAGGAAGAGTCAAGCGTTCGTGTGGACTCCGCAGTGTGAAGATAGTTTCCAAGAGTTGAAGAGAAGGTTGACAACTGCGCCAGTTTTGATTTTGCCTAAACCATCTGAACTGTTTACGGTCTATTGCGATGCTTCTTTGATGGGTTTAGGAGGTGTGTTAATGCAAAATGGGAAGTTTGTGGCGTATGCTTCGAGGCAACTCAAGGTGCATGAGAGGAATTATCCAACTCATGACTTGGAGTTGGGAGCGGTGGTTTTTGTGTTAAATATTTGGAGGCATTATTTGTTTGGGTCGAGATTCGACGTCTTTAGCAATCATAAGAGTTTGAAATATCTGTTTGATCAAAAAGAGTTGAATATGAGGCAAAGAAGGTGGCTAGAGTTTCTTAAAGATTATGACTTCAGTTTGAATTACCATCCTGGTAAGGCAAATGTGGTTGCAGATGCTTTGAGCAGAAAGTCTTTACACATGTCTATGTTGATGGTTAAAGAATGGGAATTGTTGGAGCAATTTCGAGATTTGAGTTTGGTGTGTGAAGAGACTTATTTTAGCGTGAAGCTTGGTATGATGAAGCTTACTAGTGGTGTCTTGGAAGAGATTAGAGATGGACAAAAGTCAGATTTGGTTTTGGTTGACAAGTTTACTTTGGTGAATCAAGGTCAAGGTGAAGAGTTCAGAATTGATGAGAATGGAATTTTGAGATGTCATGATAGAGTTTGCGTTCCCGATGTGGGGGATGTGAAAAAGAGGATTCTTGAGGAAGGTCATAGAAGTGGGTTAAGTATTCACCCTGGTGCTAAGAAGATGTATCAAGATTTAAAGAAGTTGTTTTGGTGGCCTTGTATGAAGAAAGAAATTGCTGAGTTTGTGTATGCTTGTTTGGTTTGCCAAAAGTCTAAGATTGAACATCAGAAGCCTTCGGGTTTGTTGCAACCGTTGTCTATTCTCGAGTGGAAGTGGGATAGTATCTCGATGGATTTTGTTTCTGGTTTTCCGAGGACTCCGAATAACCATGAGGCTATTTGGGTCATAGTGGATAGATTGACTAAATCTGCACACTTTATTTCGATTAGGATGGATCACACTATGGAGAAGCTTGCTAAGTTGTATGTGGAACACATTGTTTGTTTACATGGTATTCCTACATGTATTGTTTCAGATAGAGATCCACGTTTCACTTCAAGATTTTGGGAAGGTTTACAAAGAGCCTTGGGTACTAAGCTGAGATTGAGTTCCGCTTATCATCCTCAGACGGATGGTCAAACGGAGAGAACAATTCAGTCACTTGAGGATTTGTTGCGTGCTTGTGTTTTGGATCAAGGAAGTTCATGGGAGAGTCATTTGCCTTTGATTGAGTTTACTTATAATAATAGTTTTCATTCTAGCATTGGCATGGCTCCTTTTGAGGCATTGTATGGAAGACGGTGTATGACACCTTTGTGTTGGTACGAGACGGGAGAAAGTGCTATAGTTGGTCCGGAATTGGTTCAAGAGGCTACGGATAAGATCAAATTGATAAGAGAGAAGATGAAAGTGTCTCAGAATCGCCAAAAGAGTTACTATGACAAGAGGAGGAAACCTCTTGAGTTCAAGAAGGATGAACATGTGTTTTTGAAGGTGAATCCAACTACGGGTGTTGGAAGGGCGCTTAAATCGCGGAAGTTAACACCTCGGTTTATTGGTCCTTACCAGATTTCAGAGCGGATTGGAAGTATGGCTTATCGGATTGCATTGCCGCCATCACTTTCAAATTTGCATGATGTGTTTCACGTTTCGCAATTACGAAAGTATATTGCGGATCCGTCTCATGTTATTCAGGCGGATGATTTGGAAGTAAGAGACAATTTGACGGTTGAGGTTTTACCGGTAAGGATTGAAGATAGAAAGGTGAAACAACTAAGAGGAAGAGAGATTGCTTTGGTTAAAGTTGCATGGGGTGGTTCGGCGAATGGTAATGTGACGTGGGAACTTGAAAGTCGGATGCGGGATTCCTATCCCGAATTGTTCGTTTGGAGGTAATTTTCGAGGCCGAAAATCTTTTAAGTGGGGGAGAGTTGTAACACGCCGTTTATATTTAAATGTTATTTCATTAATTATTTTCCGAAACTATTGAATTATATCTATTTTAAGAAATATATTTATTTGATATCAATTAAAATGTTAATTCGGTTATTTGAAATAAAAATATTCATAATGATAAAATACTATTTTGAGTAATATTATTTTGGTGTGTATTTGGCTTCGTTTGATTTATCGGTATAATTTAGTTTTTATGGAATAAATATTAATTAAATGTAATATGGTTTTAATAGAATTATATGATATAATTTGAATTAAATAGATTGGGCCAAATTAGAATTTTAGAAAGTTAGGGGGAGGAAAGTAAGTAGTAGTAAAAATTTGTTTTATAAGATAGAAAGTAGGATAGTTGGTAAGAATAGAAATAGAAAGAAGAAAGAAAAGAAGAGAGAAAGAGGAGAAGAGAAGAAAGGAAGCTAGGTTTGAAGTTGCAACATCATCATCATCTTGTTTCAAGAAAACCCACACCAAGGTAAGGGTTTGACTTCCACCAATTATTTAGTGTGTGATTTTATAGTTTTGATTTTGGAATAAATTAGGGGTTTAGGGTATTAGTTTCACTACTATGTTTTGATGGAAAAAAATTGGTAGATTGATGAAATTGAGAGATGATTTAGGACCCAATA
Source organism: Vicia faba (assembly GCA_948472305.1). NCBI lineage: Eukaryota > Viridiplantae > Streptophyta > Magnoliopsida > Fabales > Fabaceae > Vicia > Vicia faba. The sequence continues at coordinate 375,375,204 of OX451738.1, forward strand.
TAATTAGATAATATATATATTTAAGTACATTAGTATTTTCCTTGCAAAAATTTCCATAGTTGCCCTGTTGTTGTAGCGGAATTAATGAAATAATATTGTTGGTACTTATCTTGCACAATGTAGCATGAAATGGTATTTGGAGTTTATACTTGCTACTGTAACATTGAATAGAATTAGTACTTGGTAATAATTACTTGCATATAGTAGTACAGGATTGGTGTGGTACTTAGAAATAATTAATTGGTATACTGAAGTAACGTGACGAAGCGGCTTGCGTACTGTAGCGGTATATATAACAAGTAATATATAGAAGGCACTTGCATTTGGTATATTTGAGGCACTTGCAATTGGTATACTGAGTGTATAGACTGAGTTAATATTTGATAGCAATGGCAATGCTATAGCCAAATGTAAGGATTAACACTTAATAGACATATACTTATACTGTAGCATAAAAAAATTGAAGTAGCGCTCAGAAGTAGCATTAAGGCTTGTTTTACATACAGTGGCGATGGAAGGAGGAGTATTATAAGCTCGTCACTGTAGCAATATTTAATGAAGTATTACTTAGAAATAAATATTAGTTTGTATATCGTAATTACTACGTTCCGGTTTATCAATACGAAATATTTAATAAGAATGATTTAATATCTTCAATAAATAATTTTGTAGGATTTATGAAGAAGAAATAATATAATTTTTGGCTGATAATTAATTAATCGATTTTAGCCCAAAGTGTCCGAATTATTATGCGGTTTATGGTAGTAATTTTGGTTGATCTGTTGGGTGACATTTTTGTTGAAAAATGTGAATTTCGCAGGTGGAGTCGAATTAAGTTGAATGCTTCCGGTTTATGGAATTGTGTTTTGACTTGAATTAAATCATGGAAGTAACATTATTTAAACTTGTATGTTACTTAATTTGTGAATTATATTTGCAATGCATGTACAATTGTTGGTATTTCATTGTGTTGGAATATGTGGTATGTGTATGTTAAGGTCGTAAGTGGTCTTAATTGCATACGAGTTGTTGATTGTACATTGCATGGCATGGTTGGTCTTGAAATAGAGACGGTGAAACAGTGGGTTCACAATTTATAGACGTTGATCCTTGAATGGAAATAGACGTAGTGGCTTTGACCTGAAAAAGGGAACATAGGCGGTGAAACTTGAGTTCACAAAAAGATAGACGTTGATCCTATAATGGAAATAGACGTAGTGGCTTTGATCCTATGTGGAAATATAGGCGGTGGAACTTCGGGTCCACGAGTCGGTACCGCATTCGCATATGTGGAGTCGTGTTGTGAGTCACATGCATAATTGTGTATATTGTGTATGTGTGTTGATGTGTTTGGTTATGTGCCAATATTGTTGTTGTTTGAATAATGGTTCTGTGCCAATGATGTGAGTATTCGGATAATTGGTTTATGTGGTTAATGTGTTGGAAATGACTTCCTTGAGTACGGATACTATATGGGATAAAATGAATATGATCATGATGTATTGCTTTATTTATTGCCATTGCTTTACCTTAATTACATGTTATATGATTATTGGAATTCTTACCCTTCTGTTTGAAAATGCTTTTGATGGCATTGTTCAGGTACCGAGGATGGTAGCGCGAGGCGCTAGTTAGCGGATGCATTGGATTGCAATCTGTTTTATTTTGATTAGAGTCGAGTCGATGCTCTGGTAGTAACACCTGGGGGGGGGTATATTTAGTTTCGAACTCGTCTATTTTGTATTCGGATTATGATGTGTATAATCCTTACTTTGTGTATATTATTTTGTGTATGTGAGACTTGATAACATATGCTTTATGTGAATTATCATGGCTTGATGCCTTGAATTATTTTTTGATTCCTCCATGAATGGAGATGAAGTTAAATATTGAAACTCCGTTGCGTTTGCACGAGAGAAAGAAGTTAAATATTTATGTATGTTTGTTTTGTGTTGATATGCTTAAACTTTCAAACATACCCTGTCCGTTTTTCTTTAAAAACTTTGGAATGTGATGTGTGTTGTGGCATCCCTTCCGTGCAATTTTATTTCTCTGATTTTAATCTTTACCTTTAATTGGGGTATTTAGAAGGGGTGTTACACAAATCGTCCAAGAAAGCAACCAACAATTCAAAGGGACTTAAAGTAGAAGAGATAAAGAAGTGAGGAATTAAAGGTTCTCAGTAAATCATCATAAAACCTTTCACAGCAAGAGGTAAGAACGAAGATACCAGGGACATCAAGTTCATCAGCATCACGTTTTTCCTCTTCAAGCATCAAAACCTCCAGGCGCCCTCACCTTCCTCCCTCCTCTTCCAGGTAGTGTTCACCCTCATCTTTTTCTTTCATCATGCTTCAAACAAATTATTGTAATAAGAATAGAGATCAGAAACGAACATGAAATCACGACATGCAAACAAACCCTAACAAAATTAAGATTGAGATTCATTACCTAATTTCCGACACCTTAACATTGCCAATGGAGGGAAGAAGGAGGCATGGGCGCCGATGGCTTAGGCGAAGAAGACCACTTTCTGCATCTATGGAAACGGAGAAGACGAACGCGCCGTCGTCACCAAGCGAACCCTAACTTTCGTTCTGAAAACAAAATGCCTAACCCTAATTTCGTTCAAAATCCAAACGTGGGCTTAATCTGTTCCTAATTATCCTAAGCCCATTAAGATCACAACTTAAAACACTGAACCTTTCTTTTCTTTATTTTATATCTACTTCTTTTTCTTAACACTAACCTTTTTATTTATTTGTAAAAACAATATCTACTAACTTTATTCTATAAACAATGTTTTTTTATTATTTGTAAAATACTAATTTAATACATTTTCTATCATATAAGTTAAAATGTCTTTTTTTTAAATTATATTTGTACATAAAAATAAAATACCTTTCTTAACACACCTAATTTAATTTTGGACCTAATTTAATTTTGGACATAATACTTTTGTACATACATTTTAAAACATTAATTTGTATATATTATCTTTTCTTTTTTTTATACATAATTAAATTGAAAATACTTTTTGAAATACATATTTGTACATACATTTTAAAACATTGATTTTGTACATATTATACATTTTTATACATAATTAAAATTGAAACTTTTTTAATTAACATTCACTTTTCATACATAACAATTACATACATTTTTCATTTTCTCTAATATTAAAAAATTCACAAACATTTGGACTAAAATACTTTCCAATTAAAAATTGAACATTTAATCAAAACACTTCTTTTCTTTTGTACATAATTAACATATAAATCAAAAATACAAGATTAAAACATGTATCTAGGTCAAAACCCTAATACGATTCAACTTCACACTTCGCACTTGTACATAATTACACAATTCATATACATATACATCTCACATTTACACTTACACAATATACTGCCCTATACACATTTTATCTTATATTTGTACATTCGATATTTACATTTTGATTGTGACATTCGATTTGGTTGTAAATACTATAAGTCTCATCCCCTTGTATATTTATACCCCCACTCCCGGACGCTATTTTGTAATAGCGTAGATTTTCAGTCCGCAATTTACAGTTTTCAATTATGCCATGGTTAGACCTAGGGTTTGTATGTACATAAAATCAAACGCTAGATAACCTAATACAAGACAAATACATGTAATCAATACACAATCACACTTGCACCCCCTAGGGTAATCCCACATGTTGCCTTCCAAAACGGGCCATGCTTGCACGTCGAGTATCTTTGGCAAAATAAAATCAAATGATCATAAGTCCCTCGATGACGCTTTCGAAAGTTGCCTAAACGGAATGATCATAGTCCCTTCAAAGCAAATTGCCAAAGACACTTGGCATCATTGCATTCATGGTCCATACGATGACCCGCGCCCGTCCCGAATAAACTTCCTAAACGCAAGATTGTCCATCAATTTCAATGATGGAACAAAATTGCTAAAAGGGGTTAAAACATGACAAAAACCTTTGAGTACAATAGGGTAGACAAAACTCTTAGTTACTTGAGATCAAACTTGCAAAAACACCTGCCTTCTTTTCAAAAACCACAATCCACAACACTTTCAAACAAACTCTCAAAACATTTGAAAACATCTTTTCGAAAAGATTCACACTTTTGTAAAACACTCAAACACGAGTCAAATACATTAGTTGCCTAAGACAAGGCATCTTTTTCAAAACATTTTCAAAAAGCACCCACACACACACCATTTTCAAAGCAATCGAAAAAACAAGGCAAGTGATCTAAAAAACCAAGTAACTAAGAGCCCATGGATAACCATGGATGAAAAGGGTGCTAATACCTTCCCTTTTCATAATCTACCCCCCGAACCCACGAAATATCTCAAAAGGTTTTTGCTGTGCTTTTTTAACCTTTCCTTTAGGATAAAATAAAAAGTCGGTGGCGACTCTTGCTAACCGCACAAGTGCGAATACGAACGCAAAACACAAGTCAGTTCTCCCACCGTACCACAGAACTGGCGACTCTGCTGGGGATCTGATTTTTTAAAGTGGGGTTACCTTAGGGTTTAGATCACCTTTACTTTCAATTGATTGCTTTGTTTGCTTTACATTTATGGGCTTTGTATCGGAGTTCTATAGATCCTAACCCGGATCTGGGGAAACCCTTTTTAGGTAGCATAATCTGTGAGGGACCTGTCCGGCGTATACCGACATGGGTGAAGCAGTGGCTACGTTGGTGTGGCGTCTTGGTCTGTACCGATATCCCTCGTGTTCAGACGGGGAGAATATGGGTCTTCCAAGGAGTCATTAAGCACCAACCGACCTTAGAACCCTAATTGACCAACTTGGCCATTAGAACAGTAGCAGTATGCTACACTCATTGAGGCTAAACTCTCGAGATGGTTCCGGCCGCGAGAAAAGGTTGCGATGCTGGAGTTATGACCGATTGAGGGTAGCCAATTGTTGTACCCCAAAATTTGCCCTCCCATATTCTTCAAGAAATTGCCAGGCCAAGTCATAAAACTCCCCCAAGGGTTGCACAGTCCAACTGTCTCCTATACAGTCAAAACTAGGGTTTTGAGTCTGATCAAGAAAAGGAAGTGTTCAAAGGCCCAATCAAGTCTCACATGCCTACAAAGATGGTCAAGTATCCTCATATCAAGTTTCAAGGCATTCAGCTCAAAATTGCACAGTCAAAACCCTAGATTGCACTACAGTCAACTGTAGGGGCAAAATGGTCATTTGACAGTCAAAAGTTCAAATTTTTGGTCAACATATCATTTTGAAGCCACAAACATCATTTGATCAATGCTTGATCATGATTCTCAAAATTTGGCTCAGAAATCATCAAAGATGCAAAAGTTGCTATATTTGGACAGCTGAAAAAGTCAACTGAAATTGACCAGGGCATAACTTTCACATGGATTATCAGAAAAATTCCATCCAAAGCTCATTTTGAAGAGAAAGACATTTCCTACAACTCATCTTCATACTTCAAGTCCAAGAAATGCTCTCACAAAAAGTTATCAATTTCAACATTATAGGTCATTTTCAAAAGTCAACAAAAAGGGACTTTAAGTCAAAGGCCATAACTTGAGATTGGAAAATCAAAATGACATGGGACCAAAGGCATTGGTTAGAGGACTCAAAGACCTTTCCAAAATGTCCAAGAACATGTAAAAAGCTTAAAAATTGAGCAAGTTATGCCTTGAAGAAGTTGGGAAATTTTTGTGAAATGGCAAAAGTCAACTATCCTTGAAACTTCAATTTTTGACAAAAGGGCCCACTTTCTTCCACTTGATTCAGCCTTGTCATACCACACACGTGTCCCATGATTAATTTCAAGACCAAATATTGATTTTTCTATTTTATTTAATTTTTGATAATTTAATTCATTTTAAATCTTTAAAAATTCAAATAAATTCAAAAACCAATGGAATAGTGTCATTTGAATTTGGACAACTTCCATATATCATGGGCCAACTCAAAAACTCAGGCTAGGGTTAAATTGCACACTAAGTCTTGGTCTTGGCTAAAAAGAAGGAAAATTGGTTAATGGTGAAAACCCTAGGACTAGTTCTCTCATGAGCATGAATCTAGGTCAGCTAGCAAGCCAATTCTCTCCCATCATAAGCACTGAGTCAAACCCTAAGCCTTGGACACCATATGTTGCGCTCAAAAGCTTATTGCAACATTGAAAATTTCCCATAAAAACACAAATCTGAAATCAAGGTTCGAATAAGTTTTAAGCCTTAATTCTTTTTCTAAAGGCTTCCTCAGAGCTCCCTGAAGCAATTCCAACTCCAAACATCCATCCAAACGCAAAGAATCGGCAGCAAGGACCTCCCCTGTACAGAGAAACTTTTGAAATCCTATATCATAATTCATACATTCTTTTGCATTTTTATTTGTGAATTCTTGTTTAATGTGAAGTTTCCAAACTAACTGATGTGTTTAATTGAGTTTTCATAAGCCATATGCGATTCTACCATTTTCGAATATTAGGGTTACAGGTTTTTAAAATTAGGGCTTTTGCAAAGAAGAAAAATCAAAGCTTCAGACCATGGCCATTGAGTTCAGTGCATTGAGACGGACGTAAACCACCATTCGCGAACAATTTATATACACCCAGCATCTAATCGCTATTTTCTTGTAGGTGGTATACAGCAACGCGTGCAAAACCGTTTCCATAGGCTTGTGTTTCAGAAAAAGTGAGGAAGATGATGTGTTGTCCCTCACTGATTCGTTGATTTTAAATTTCGCGCTTTTAATTACTAACGCGCTGATTCTTTCTTTTTGTTAATTGTGTATCATTAATATATCAATTAATCCAAACAGCTCAGCTGGCAGACACCTCTCTTGGCAATATCCAAGACCTGGGTTCGAACCCCAGGTCTCATGCTATTTCAATATTGTTTTTCATTTACAATTCCCATGCAGGCATGATCTTAAGACGCACCATACTCCTTCATCATCCCACCATCCACGCGTCCATCCCATTCAGATCAAAGGCGTAGGATCAAGGAACACAATAAACCCCAGTCAAAGCATCATACAGGATTCAAAAAGTCATTGGACTCAAGCTTAATGGGCCTGAAATGCTAAGGCCTGTACCTCCAATTTTGGGGCTACCCCCCCTGGTTTGCCATTCTTTTTATTTTTCTTGTGTTTCACTTAATTTATTATTTTATTTTCTAGATTGTTTAATTTAATTAATTATTGCCATAAAATATAACAACATCACAAAAAAATCAGAAAAAGGATAAAAAACATAAAAAATATTTATTTTATTTATTTTGTTGTAAATAATTAATATGTAAATTATTTAGTCTAATTAGGTTTTTTAACTTTAATTCTTTCTTCCATAAAAAAATCCAAAAATATAGCATTAGGTTAATGACTTTTTTATTCCTTTTAACTTTCCTTGTTTTTTGCCATAATATTAGTAATTTTCATAATTAAACTTGTAAACTAATTAGGGTTGCATTTAGGTTAGATTTTAATACTTTCTTAATAACTAAAAATCCAAAAATATAGAATTTAGGTTTAATTGTTAATTTTGATTCTTTTTTTTAATTTCCCTTTTTATAATAATAATTATTATTTATTTTCATAAATTAAATCTTGCATGTAAATTAACTTAGATTTTAATTAGGTCAAAAATTCAATATTTTCACAATAAACTTAAAAAACATTAGAATTAGGATTTGCATTTCAAATTTCATTCTAAAAAGTTCTTTTTTCTTTTAAATCTTAAAAAATATAAAAATACCAAAAACATTCTTTTTTTTTAATTCTAATTCCTTATTAACTTTAATTTATTGTAAAAGGGTCCAACGCCCATACTTTTAATTATTAATTTCGCGCATTTTACTTTGTCGTTTATTATAATTATGTACATGTCCCAAAGCCTTGTAACAATTTTATTTCTTGCACTTTTATTCGCTTTATTTATTTTTCAGTCAAATCGGGTCCGGTTTAATTTTGGCGATGTGGACCAGCGCCATTTGTAATAGTTTAGATTTATTTTCCCGCAAATATATAACTGTTAAAAAGCATGCAAGAATGAATGTCTTAATTAAAATCAAGCGTAGAACACAAAGAAACATGACAAGACAAATAACTGAAACATGACACACAATTCGCACACACCACCCCTAGGGTACGCCTCACCTGTTGCCTTTCGAAAGGTGATCGTCGAGTAGAGGATGTATTAGTAAGTCCTCATGATCCGGGAACCTGGCATGAGGGTAGCTTCTAAGGTGTCTTCCCATTGCTCTGGTGATCACCATGTCCCTACAAACTCGAATTGACCCGAATACCTCCAACAGTGGTGCTACCTACCTCTCAATGGTGGGATGACACTACTTTAAAGGACATTTACACAGACGAATTCCTTAGGGTAGGTAGGTTCTCAAGGATACTTGCTCTAATTTCAAACAAATGAAAACATCTTTTCACCAACACATTTTCAAAAGCTTTCAAAAGCAAATTTTTCAAACACTCTGACGTACGAGTCGAACTGAAATTTTTCAAAGAAACTTTTTAAAACCCACATTGAAAAGCAAACAAACATTTTTGAAAACACATTGAGCAAGTATCTAAGAGCCCATGGATAACCATGGATAGAAAGGGTGCTAACACCTTCCCTTTCTATAACCTACCTCCCGAACCGAGAACAATCTCTTTAAAGGAATTTTTCTGTGCTTTTGTCCTTTCCATTTGGAGAAAATAAAAGACGGTGGCGACTCTTGCTTCCGCGACATTTCGCGAACCAGCTTTAAAACAGTCAGTTCCAGATCCACCGATCACAGAACTGGCGACTCTGCTGGGGAATTACAAACTTAAAGTGAGGTGTACCTTAGGGTTAGTTCATAACTGTGTTTTCAATTGTATTGCTTTGTTTGCTTTAAATTGTGGGACTGTCTTGGGAGTTCTATAGATCCTAACCCGGATCTGGGGGATACCTTCTTAGAAAGTAGCAACAAGGCTGTGAGGGAACTGTGCGGGGTATACCGACATGGTTGAAACAGTCTGCTACGTTGATGTGGCACTTTGGTGTGTACCGGTAACCCTTGAGTTCAGTCAAGGAGAGTACGGGGCCTCCATGTGGTGTCATGAAGCATCAACAGACCTTAGGAACCTTAATTGAACTATCTTGGCCTCTTTAGGGTAGTGAGATAACTGACTTTGGTGCAGTCCGAGGTTGGTTGATACTCGATACTACACTCAATTGAGGGTTGCTTTCCTGGAATATTTCGGTCGCCAGTTCAGTGGCTAAATCGAAACGATGAACAATGAAAGCAATCCCGTGATATTGGGAACCTTAGAACCCGGTTACTTTGATAGGACAGGTTGAACCCACCAACTTCAAGAGGGTACTACCCAGACTCCATGCTGGCCTAAACTTTAAGGGTTTCTCTTGTGTGACTTGTGTGCCTTCCTACTTGAACTACTTGCATGCTTATTACCTGACATTTGTCTCTTGCAGGTTGTGTTTGTAGTCCTTAATTAGGAATCATAACAGGGTATCCTAAGTTTCTTGCAGGTTTTTGCAGTCCTTAATTAGGACTCATAACAGGGTTACTTACATTACCCCATGCATATCATGACATCATACCATTGCATACATCCTAACCCATTTCAAGGATCTCAAGGGCTTGTGATGCAGGTCATATAAATCAAACATCTAGCAAGGGGCAAAGAGGATTTTTGTTCCTCTAGCCAATGAAGTCAGGGGCTATGACCCACTGGATATGGTGAGCCTTTGACCCGTGACGAAGGACTCTCAACAACATGAAGTACTTTCAATCAAGTTGCCAGTTTCCAACTCTAACAAGTTTCTCTGTTTACCCCACGAGGTCCTTGAAATCATTGCATGCATATCATACATATCATTGCATAACAGGTACCCTTTCTCTGCAGGTTGCTTACCTTCTTCGCTGTTTATTTCAGCAGTCTCGTCATGAATCCTGAATCATCAACCGAGGCATCTATCAAGACTCTTCAGGCGCAGAACGCCCAATTTCAGGCGCAGAACGCCCAATTTCAGGAGCTGATCAAGGGCTTGGCTCAGGGTCAACAAGATCTGAAGGCTTTGCTTTTGAAGAAGGACAAGAAGAAGAAGAGGATTGTTCTGTTCAGCCCTAGACGCAGATCTGGGAATACACCGCAGGAGGAAACTGAGAGGACAACCCCATCTGTGAGGGAAAGCAGTCACCATGAGAGAGAGGTGCCTAGTCCAGTGGTCTCCGACAGCGAGACAGATTTCAACGACGAACAGTACCCTCCGGCTGAGGACAAGTACAAACAGTTGGAGGATAGGCTGAATGCTATGGAGATCCAACAGGTACCTGGGCTGGATTTTGGAGATCTGGGTTTGTCAACTGGTGTGATTATTCCTCGGAAGTTCAAGGCACCATCCTTTACCAAGTATGACGGGGCGTCTTGTCCCAAGCTGCATCTCAGGTCTTATGTTCGGAAAATCCAACCATACTCAGCAGACAAGAACTTGTGGATCCACTTCTTCCAGGAAAGTCTTTCAGGGACTCACCTCGAATGGTTCTATCAACTGGATGGGACCAAAGTTCGTAACTGGGAGGAGTTGGCGACTGCTTTCTATAAGCAGTACCAGTACAATGCCGACCTTGCTCCCACACGTACCCAACTCCAGGGTATGTCGTTGGGGTCAAGTGAAGGTTTCAAGGAGTACGCACAAAGATGGAGAGACCTTGCTGGAAGGGTGCAACCTCCGTTAACTGACCGGGAACTCGTTGATATGTTCTTGGGGACCCTATCCGGGCCATTCTTCAATCACCTCATTGGTAACTCATCTGCTGGATTTACCGACCTCATCCTGACTGGCGAAAGAATTGAAGCTGGTATCAAGTCGGGGAAGATTCAAGAGGCCACACCTTCTGATATTCATAAAAAACCTTACACGGGAAAGAAGGAATCCAATGCTGTATACAGTCAAAAGAGTCGCCGTGATCAACATGCAGGGGCAGTCATGATCTCTGGTTCTGCACCACGCCGTCAACCACAAAGGGGAAACCAGCAAAGGCCGGAAGGGCCTAAAAGGCAATTCACCAACATTAACATGCCTTGGTCATAAGCATTGCAGCATATGGTGAAGATGAACCTGATTGCAGTAATCAACCCTCCTGCCAATCCTAAGACCTCCTCTCCTAGCTACAATCCAGAAGCAAGGTGTGCCTATCATTCTGATAGCCCGGGGCACGATACTGAGGACTGTTGGGCACTGAAGTACAAAATTCAGAACATGATCGATGCCAAAGAGATCGAGTTCGAGCCTGCGGAGACTCCCAACGTGATCACCGCTCCATTGCCAAAGCATGGCTAAATTTTTGTTCATTTGATTTCAAGTTGTATTTTTCCTTTTCTTGTTCAGATAAACAATTATTGTGTTAAACTCTTTTATTTCATGAATGCATTACACATGTCTGTCTTGAATTAATTATGTTTACTATGCTTAAAACTGCTTTCATATTTTTTGCGATGGTCAATTCTTAATTGAAAATTCTAAACCTCTTGAGGGAGGATGACGAAAACAATACCATAATTTACAGTATGCTTTTGAACAGACCCCGCTGATGAGGTACAGGCATTGTTTCAATTCCTAAACACTGGAGTTATAAGGACGATAATCCCTCGTCAACCCATCAGAGCCAAAGAAATAGGAGTTTGTATTTTCGAAAATCAAAACCCTTAATCATAACCTGGGGCAGGGTAGTTCTCTCAGTCGATCCAAGTGCACAATGAATGTCACTAAATGAGTTTTTCAAAAACAAAAGACAGTGATGGTTCCGAACAATCATAAGGACAGGCAGTCATTATCAAAAAAAATTCATGAATGAAAAGCCCAAAAAGTCAAAACCAATAAAGAAGACTTACCAAACTGGGGCATCCCGCTGACTGTAATCCCAAAAAGGAAACAGTTCAGGCAAAAAAAAAAGAAAGGGATAACTAAATCAAAAAAAAAAAAGAGGTCTCACAAACCCTCAGCAAAAAAGGGGATGATTGCCTATTCAAATAAACGTTCAATATCCGAATCATCACCGGAAAATCAGAGCAAAGACTCAAACAAGGTCTAACGCACGATCAACTGAGTTTAGGTTTGGAGAACATCACGAAGAGCGGGTGGGTACAAATAATTTGAGCCTTTATCCTTTGTTTCTTAAACCGTGAACCAGGCCACGATATAACTCTTAAAAGTCCTAGCGGAAGCATGGGTTAGTTCGAAAGCATACTGTTACGAAGGTATCCTGACTCCTGAAGGTTTGCTGTAAAATATTGAGTTGACATCGCACTGTATTACAAAAAATGCATTTTCAAAATTCAAGACAGACATAGACTTTTGCATTCTTAAAATAACCTTGTTTGCATATGACTACTTGTTTGAACAAGCAGGGAAATTCGCACGATGAACACCTTGTGAACAGAAGAACCTCCAATCAAGGGGCACATTGCTCATTATCTGGGGCATGGCAAAATACTTCCAACAGGGGCAACTCCCTACATTCTGAGAGCGTGGACATAGTCGAAAAAATACTGCGCATAATCAAAGACCCGCTAGGTTGACATACCTAGGCAAAAATAAGGGCTTCCTGGCGAACTAAAAGGGTTCGGGCAAAATGAAGGGATGAAACGAAAAACATGTACACCCGGCAAGTCGAAAACCCGAAAAGGCGGCTTGGGCAAAAAATGGGTATCCCGGTGGACTGAAAACCCGAAAGGGCGGTTCAGGCAAAAGTTAGGGATCAAAGCGTACGACTATATTCCGGTATCTCGTCACTTGCCTACCCGAAGATTTGTCGATCACCCGCACAGGTATCCTCTTCCCTCACCTCCGAAGCAGGGGCAATAATGAGCTATCCAGGCGATCCAATTGCTCTGTCAACCAAATTACAAAGGACAGATCAACATAAAAATGATTACCATCTACCTTTACAAATTCCAGATCGCGGGCTAACGTCCGAGACCAAACAGGACAATTATCCACTTAATCAAAATCATGCAACCCAACACCGGTTTCTGCTCAACCTTCAGACAAAGTCATACACAGACTCCTCCTCCATAAGATGACCTAACCCCGGTTCATCAAGAAGTTTTACACAAACTTATCCCGAAGCAACCTTACCCCGGTTCCTCCAGAAGTTTTTACACAAACTTATCCAAGTAACCTCACCCCGGTTCCTCCAGAGATTTTTACACAAACTCAACCAAATAACCTTACCCCGGTTCCTCCAGAAGTTTTTACACAAACTTATCCAAGTAACCTTACCCCGGTTCCTCCAGAAATCTTACATGGATTTATCACAAGTAACCTTACCCCGGTTCGTCAAGAAGTTTTACACGAACTTATCCCGAAGTGACCTAACCCCGGTTCCTCCAGAAGTCTTACATGGACCTATCTCAAGATGACCTAACCCCGGTTCATCAAGAAGTTTTACACAAACTTATCCTGCCGTAACCTAACCCCGGTTCCTCCAAGAGTCTCACATGGACCTATCTCAAGATGACCTAACCCCGGTTCATCAAGAAGTTTTACACAAACTTATCCTGCCGTAACCTAACCCCGGTTCCTCCAAGAGTCTCACATGGACCTATCTCAAGATGACCTTACCTCGGTTCGTCAAGAAGTTTTACACGAACTTATCCTGCGGCAACCTAACCCTGGTTCCCCCCAGAAGTCTTACATGGATTTAGCTCAAGATAACCTCACCCCGGTTCATCAAGAAGTTTTACATGAACTTACCTCACCAAGCAACCCTACATCGGTTCCCTCTCTTCAAGATGCAGTTTTACATGGACTCGTCACCCAGAAACCCTACACAGGTTCTCCCTTTCCAAAAAAACAAAGTTTTACACGAACTCATCATCAAAGTAACCCTACCCAGGTTCCTTCTCCATTTCAGATACAGTTTTACACAAACTCATCAGCATGCAACCCTACATAGGTTCCCCCTTTCAACTTATAAAATTACATTCCAAAACTCCCCAGAAGAGTCCAACCCATTTTCCCCAGGAAAGTTGGAATCCATCTCCCCAAACAAAAAGCTTATCCCCAGTAAATTCTGGAAGCTTATCCTCGCAGAGCACGGACGCGTCAACCGGCTTTATTCAAAGAGTTATTTCCTTAACAGGATATAACTGGGTTATCCTCAGCCAAAAGCCGCGGAAAGGTCATCGTCAACGTAGTTCTTTCCTATCCCCGGCGAAATCCATCAATACTTCCAACATAACAACGATATCGCCAGCAAATTACTACTATCAACACTCAGCAAAGCATCTCTATCCCCACAGAGTATTGCTTCCCAGCATGATCGCTAGAGTATCTTTCCTCCCCGCAGAATCTTCCATTCGCCAAGTTTATTCCGCAACGGAGTCATCTTCTCCTACCGGTATCCTTGCAGTTATCATCCCCAGCGGAAGCAAAATCTATTCTTCGACATCAGCCCAGGATACGACTTCCCGGCACCCGTCAAGGATTCATTTTCCTAGACAAAAACATACATAAAACATCACATACATCATTATAGCATGCATAACGCACTGCATCATACAAATCTCATTTATGTTGAGAACATCATTGCTTGATCCATATCATGCATTGCATATGACTGACTTTTACCTTTCAGGAAAGATCCAGTTAAGTTCTCAAGCTACATTTCAAGACCTAGGCCGGTTCAGTTAAATCGTCCCAAGATTTTCCTGATGCTTATCCAGTCAAAGGCCTTCTCTGGTTCAGTCAGATCGACCCTAAGATCTCCCTGATGCTTATCCAGTTGAAGACATTTCAAGACCTAGGCCGGTTCAGTTAAATCGTCCCAAGATTTTCCTGATGCTTATCCAGTCAAAGGCCTTCTCTGGTTCAGTCAGATCGACCCTAAGATCTCCCTGATGCTTATCCAGTTGAAGACATTTCAAGACCTAGACCGGTTCAGTTAAATCGTCCCAAGATTTTCCTGATGCTTACCCAGTCAAAGGCCTTCTCTGGTTCAGTCAGATCGACCCTAAGATCTCCCTGATGCTTATCCAGTTGAAGACATTTCAAGACCTAGACCGGTTCAGTTAAATCATCCCAAGATTTTCCTGATGCTTACCCAGTCAAAGGCCTTCTCTGGTTCAGTCAGATCGACCCTAAGATCTCCCTGATGCTTATCCAGTTGAAGACATTTCAAGACCTAGACCGGTTCAGTAAATCGACCCTAAGATTTTCCTGATGCTTATCCAGTCAAAGGCCTTCTCTGGTTCAGTCAGATCGACCCTAAGATCTCCCTGATGCTTATCCAGTTGAAGACATTTCAAGACCTAGACCGGTTCAGTAAATCGACCCTAAGATTTTCCTGATGCTTATCCAGTCAAAGGCCTTCTCTGGTTCAGTCAGATCAACCCTAAGATCTCCCTGATTCTTATTCCAGTAGAAGACACCCAAGATTTTTCTCAACAAGCGTTGTTGAAGTTAAAGACACCCAAGATTTTTCTCAACGAGCGCTGTTGAAGTTAAAGTCGCCCAAGGTTCTCTTACCATTCATGCTAAGGTAGTAATCATCCCTGGTTCTTTCATCGCCGTTTGAAGCTCCAGACTCAGCTCCTGTAACCAGTCAGGACATATCTATACCAAGCATCTGAAAACCAGCTCCTGCGACGTGTCAGGTACTCATTTTCTTTTGCAGGTATGCAGGTTCTCGCTAAGGAATCTCTTACGCGATCAACATCCAGATGGCATCTATAAGCCCATCATCCTACCCATCAATCTCTAAATGGCATCTATAAGCCCATTCCCGCCACACTGCTACCATGTGAGCGCAAATTTCTGGGCACTCTAGTGTCCAATCATCTTCTACCCTCGGATTACGAAAGGCACGTCCGCCAATCTGCATCCTCAGGTCTAAGAAGATTGAACAGGGGCAACTGTTGTACCCCAAAATTTTCCCTCCCATATTCTTCAAGAAATTGCCAGGCCAAGTCATAAAACTCCCCCAAGGGTTGCACAGTCCAACTGTCTCCTATACAGTCAAAACTAGGGTTTTGAGTCTGATCAAGAAAAGGAAGTGTTCAAAGGCCCAATCAAGTCTCACATGCCTACAAAGATGGTCAAGTATCCTCATATCAAGTTTCAAGGCATTCAGCTCAAAATTGCACAGTCAAAACCCTAGATTGCACTACAGTCAACTGTAGGGGCAAAATGGTCATTTGACAGTCAAAAGTTCAAATTTTTGGTCAACATATCATTTTGAAGCCACAAACATCATTTGATCAATGCTTGATCATGATTCTCAAAATTTGGCTCAGAAATCATCAAAGATGCAAAAGTTGCTATATTTGGACAGCTGAAAAAGTCAACTGAAATTGACCAGGGCATAACTTTCACATGGATTATCAGAAAAATTCCATCCAAAGCTCATTTTGAAGAGAAAGACATTTCCTACAACTCATCTTCATACTTCAAGTCCAAGAAATGCTCTCACAAAAAGTTATCAATTTCAACATTATAGGTCATTTTCAAAAGTCAACAAAAAGGGACTTTAAGTCAAAGGCCATAACTTGAGATTGGAAAATCAAAATGACATGGGACCAAAGGCATTGGTTAGAGGACTCAAAGACCTTTCCAAAATGTCCAAGAACATGTGAAAAGCTTAAAAATTGAGCAAGTTATGCCTTGTAGAAGTTGGGAAATTTTTGTGAAATGGCAAAAGTCAACTATCCTTGAAACTTCAATTTTTGACAAAAGGGCCCACTTTCTTCCACTTGATTCAGCCTTGTCATAACACACACGTGTCCCATGATTAATTTCAAGACCAAATATTGATTTTTCTATTTTATTTAATTTTTGATAATTTAATTCATTTTAAATCTTTAAAAATTCAAATAAATTCAAAAACCAATGGAATAGTGTCATTTGAATTTGGACAACTTCCATATATCATGGGCCAACTCAAAAACTCAGGCTAGGGTTAAATTGCACACTAAGTCTTGGTCTTGGCTAAAAAGAAGGAAAATTGGTTAATGGTGAAAACCCTAGGACTAGTTCTCTCATGAGCATGAATCTAGGTCAGCTAGCAAGCCAATTCTCTCCCATCATAAGCACTGAGTCAAACCCTAAGCCTTGGACACCATATGCTGCGCTCAAAAGCTTATTGCAACATTGAAAATTTCCCATAAAAACACAAATCTGAAATCAAGGTTCGAGTAAGTTTTAAGCCTTAATTCTTTTTCTAAAGGCTTCCTCAGAGCTCCCTGAAGCAATTCCAACTCCAAACATCCATCCAAACGCAAAGAATCGGCAGCAAGGACCTCCCCTGTACAGAGAAACTTTTGAAATCCTATATCATAATTCATACATTCTTTTGCATTTTTATTTGTGAATTCTTGTTTAATGTGAAGTTTCCAAACTAACTGATGTGTTTAATTGAGTTTTCATAAGCCATATGCGATTCTACCATTTTCGAATATTAGGGTTACAGGTTTTTAAAATTAGGGCTTTTGCAAAGAAGAAAAATCAAAGCTTCAGACCATGGCCATTGAGTTCAGTGCATTGAGACGGACGTAAACCACCATTCGCGAACAATTTATATACACCCAGCATCTAATCGCTATTTTCTTGTAGGTGGTATACAGCAACGCGTGCAAAACCGTTTCCATAGGCTTGTGTTTCAGAAAAAGTGAGGAAGATGATGTGTTGTCCCTCACTGATTCGTTGATTTTAAATTTCGCGCTTTTAATTACTAACGCGCTGATTCTTTCTTTTTGTTAATTGTGTATCATTAATATATCAATTAATCCAAACAGCTCAGCTGGCAGACACCTCTCTTGGCAATATCCAAGACCTGGGTTCGAACCCCAGGTCTCATGCTATTTCAATATTGTTTTTCATTTACAATTCCCATGCAGGCATGATCTTAAGACGCACCATACTCCTTCATCATCCCACCATCCACGCGTCCATCCCATTCAGATCAAAGGCGTAGGATCAAGGAACACAATAAACCCCAGTCAAAGCATCATACAGGATTCAAAAAGTCAATGGACTCAAGCTTAATGGGCCTGAAATGCTAAGGCCTGTACCTCCAATTTTGGGGCTACCCCCCCTGGTTTGCCATTCTTTTTATTTTTCTTGTGTTTCACTTAATTTATTATTTTATTTTCTAGATTGTTTAATTTAATTAATTATTGCCATAAAATATAACAACATCACAAAAAAATCAGAAAAAGGATAAAAAACATAAAAAATATTTATTTTATTTATTTTGTTGTAAATAATTAATATGTAAATTATTTAGTCTAATTAGGTTTTTTAACTTTAATTCTTTCTTCCATAAAAAAATCCAAAAATATAGCATTAGGTTAATGACTTTTTTATTCCTTTTAACTTTCCTTGTTTTTTGCCATAATATTAGTAATTTTCATAATTAAACTTGTAAACTAATTAGGGTTGCATTTAGGTTAGATTTTAATACTTTCTTAATAACTAAAAATCCAAAAATATAGAATTTAGGTTTAATTGTTAATTTTGATTCTTTTTTTTTAATTTCCCTTTTTATAATAATAATTATTATTTATTTTCATAAATTAAATCTTGCATGTAAATTAACTTAGATTTTAATTAGGTCAAAAATTCAATATTTTCACAATAAACTTAAAAAACATTAGAATTAGGATTTGCATTTCAAATTTCATTCTAAAAAGTTCTTTTTTCTTTTAAATCTTAAAAAATATAAAAATACCAAAAACATTCTTTTTTTTTAATTCTAATTCCTTATTAACTTTAATTTATTGTAAAAGGGTCCAACGCCCATACTTTTAATTATTAATTTCGCGCATTTTACTTTGTCGTTTATTATAATTATGTACATGTCCCAAAGCCTTGTAACAATTTTATTTCTTGCACTTTTATTCGCTTTATTTATTTTTCAGTCAAATCGGGTCCGGTTTAATTTTGGCGATGTGGACCCGCGCCATTTGTAATAGTTTAGATTTATTTTCCCGCAAATATATAACTGTTAAAAAGCATGCAAGAATGAATGTCTTAGTTAAAATCAAGCGTAGAACACAAAGAAACATGACAAGACAAATAACTGAAACATGACACACAATTCGCACACACCACCCCTAGGGTACGCCTCACTTGTTGCCTTTCGAAAGGTGATCGTCGAGTAGAGGATGTCTTAGTAAGTCCTCATGATCCGGGAACCTGGCATGAGGGTAGCTTCTAAGGTGTCTTCCCATTGCTCTGGTGATCACCATGTCCCTACAAACTCGAATTGACCCGAATACCTCCAACAGTGGTGCTACCTACCTCTCAATGGTGGGATGACACTACTTTAAAGGACATTTACACAGACGAATTCCTTAGGGTAGGTAGGTTCTCAAGGATACTTGCTCTAATTTCAAACAAATGAAAACATCTTTTCACCAACACATTTTCAAAAGCTTTCAAAAGCAAATTTTTCAAACACTCTGACGTACGAGTCGAACTGAAATTTTTCAAAGAAACTTTTTAAAACCCACATTGAAAAGCAAACAAACATTTTTGAAAACACATTGAGCAAGTATCTAAGAGCCCATGGATAACCATGGATAGAAAGGGTGCTAACACCTTCCCTTTCTATAACCTACCTCCCGAACCGAGAACAATCTCTTTAAAGGAATTTTTCTGTGCTTTTGTCCTTTCCATTTGGAGAAAATAAAAGACGATGGCGACTCTTGCTTCCGCGACATTTCGCGAACCAGCTTTAAAACAGTCAGTTCCAGATCCACCGATCACACCAATGATATGAGATCCTTTAGAACCCGGTTTACTTTTGATAGGACAGGTTTTAACCAACAAACTGAAAGAGGGTAGTACCTGAACCTCATGCAAGCCTAAACCTAAGGCCTTGCGTGCTTTGTGTGAATATTGTTTTCCTGTATATACACTTGCTTGCTTGTGCATACATGTACATAACATCATGACATCATACCATAGCATTTTAGCATTTTCAATAACCATTTCAAGGAGCTCGAGGGTTCTTTTGATGCAGGGTTACGTTGAACCAGACATCTATCAAGGGGCAAGAGGTTTCTCCTCTAACCAATCCAGTCAAAGTTCAAGTGCAACAACTTGAATCAGTGGCTATGACCCACTCGACATGGTGAGCTTGATTCTCGTGGAAAGACATCCACCAACACAAAGCTCTCCAAACAAAGGTCGAGAACAACAACTTGAATCAGTGGCTATGACCCACTCGACATGGTGAGCTTGATTCTTGTGGAAGGACGTCCACCGGTGCAGAGATCTCCAATCCAAGAGCAGAGTTCAACCTCTAACATTTTCTTGTGTTTACCCCAAGAGATCCTTGAAAACATGCATCCACATATCATGCATTGCATTTTGACGACCTTTCCTTTTTCAGGTTTCCTTACTCTCCTGCTGTTTATTTCAGCAAGAGATGGCACTAGAACGGTCTGTCAAAGACATCCAAGACCAGACTGCTCAGCTGCAGGAGATGTTCCTGAACTTGTCTCTGGGGCAAGAAGAGATGAAAGCTCTCCTCACCAAGGGCTTGGGGAATTCCAACAATGCCAGAAGTGATCAGATTGCGGAGCTGCAGTTTGATCTGACAACACTGAGGACTCAAATGATGGGACAGTTGGTGGGCCAGATGGCTCTCATCCAAGACCTATCTCAAAGACAAGAGGAACTCAGAGTTCTTGTCCGCCAACTGCTTCCAAACAACCAACTGGGGCAAACATCTGAGGTTGAAGAGCAAGTCACCGCTCAGCCTCCATCCACTCAAGAAGACAAGGGGAAAGCTCCTTTGTTAGCTTCAGGGTCACAAACCCATCAACAACCTCGCCAGCGTCAGCGGGGCAATCGGCGTAAGCAAGAAACGTCGGGAAGGCAGTTCACGGAGACTGACATACCGTCATCTCTAATTCTGGAGCGCTTGTTGGAGGTTAATCTGACTGCTTTGAGGGATCCTATCCGGAACCCAAATACCTCCGCTCCTGGCTATCATCCCGATGCATTTTGTGTTTACCACTCCTATAGCCCAGGACATGACACCGATAGCTGTTGGGCCTTGAAGAACAAGATTCAAGATCTGATTGACATTGGAGTGCTGAGGTTCACGCCCGACGGCGAGATGAAGATCTTCCGTTAAAGGGTTCTCCGCTTGAAGTGACGAAGCTCGAACTGAAAGACTTTTGCTTCTTTTTGAATTTTCAAAGTTGTAATTTCTTTTGTTGTCAAACAATTATTTGTTGATGTTAAACTCTGTTTTCATTAATGCATTGCATATGTTTGTCTTGAATTCATCCATTCGTTTCACTACTCTTATGCTTTTCTTTATGATATTTGACTCTTGATAAAAAGCTGCAAGCCTTTAGAGGGAGGATGACGAAACAATACCGTGATCTTATACAGTATGCTTTTGAACAGACCTTGCTGATGATGTACAGGCATTTCTTTCAATTCCCAAACACTGGAGTTATAAGGAAGTTAATCCCTAGTCAACCCCTTCGAGCCAAAGAAGTAGGAGTTTCCTATTCTGATACAATCAAAACCTTTGATATAAACCTGGGGAAGGGTAGTATCTCAGTTAATTCAAAAGAGAACGCGCATTGAAGTCGCAAACTCTCAGTTCGTAATACAACGAACGACGTCGAAAAAGAAAGCATTCCTTCGGAATCAAAAGACAAGGGTGGTTCCCTATCACATAGACAGTCAATCTCTCAAAAGAGAAAAGCCCACCAAGCCAAAACCTATGAAGGAGGCTTAAGAAAGCTGGGGCATCCCGCTGACAGTAATCCCGAAAACGGTAACAGTCAGGCAAAAGTTAGGGATAACAAATCAAAATCAAAATAGTGAGGTCATTACAAAACCCTCAACAACATGAAAAGTGTTGAAAAAGAAAAAGGAGAAGATGACTGTCTCCCCGAAAGTCAAAACTGGTGAACCATCGCCCAAGAGTCGTTCCAAACTCAAAACTGAGTACGACGCACAGTTAACTGAGCTTAGGTTGAAGAACATCACGAAGAGCGGGTGGGTACAAATATACTTTGAGCCTTTATCCTTTGTTTCTTAAACCGTGAGCCAGGCCACGTTACAACCCTTCAAAAGTCCTAATTGAAGCATGGGTTAGTTCGAAAGCATACTGTTACAAAAGGTATCCTGACTCCTGTAGGGCTTTGCTCTAAATCCTGTGTTAACTTGTCTTATGAAAAGTTTTCTGCTAAAAACGCATTTTCAAAACTTCGAGACAAACATAAACTTTGCATTATTCGAATATCACTGTCTGCATTTGACCCTTTTGTTTGACAGCAAAGAAGTTCATACAAGCGAATGTTCGGAGGAACGAAAACTCTCTCAGTATATTCTAAATCACTTCAAGAGGATAAAACTTCCATCAAATCTCCTATCAACAAGAGGCATGACATGTCACAATTCAATTATCCTGGGGCAGTCCAGTCAAGGTCCAACAGATCTTTCAAAGTACAGTTAACCTGGGGCAGTCCAGTCAAGGTCCAACAGATCTTTCAAAGTTCAGTTAACCTGGGGCAGTCCAGTCAAGATTTCAAGAAATCTCTCAATATGCAGGGTAATCTGATTCAAGATTCCTTCATCACCACTTGGGGCATTCGAATGTCAAAAGTGTTCAACAAATCAACTACAATATTTCCAGATTCGACTCCTGTATCCAGCCAGGGCATATCTGTTGACCATTTCCAGACTCGACTCCTGTATCTAGCCAGGGCATGTCTGAAGAGTTTGAAGATTCGACTCCTGTATCCTGCCAGGGCATATCTATCAACTATCACCTTTCCAGATTCGACTCCTGTATCCAGCCAGGGCATGTCTGAAGAATTCCAGATCAACACCTGCAACAACCCAGGAAACATCTGTGAACGACCGATTGTAGACCGACACCTGTAATAAACCAGGATTTTATCTACATCACCACTTGGGGCATTCGAATGTCAAAAGTGTTCAAACCCGATGCAGTTTTACACAAGCTCATCATCAGGAAGCCCTACACAGGTTCCTCTCCAAGACTTCTGAAACAAGTTTACGGATTCTTCCCAACAACGGACGCCAATCTACCGACTTGTTCAGTTTCTTATCAAGACTTCTGAAAACAGTTCATGGATTCATCCCAACAACGGATGTTAATCTATCAACTTGTTCAGATGCAACCTTTGAATTTAGTTTACGGACGCTTCCCAACAACGGATGTTGTTCTATTGCTGATTCAACTTCAAGATTTCTGAAAACAGTTCACGGGTTCTCCAAGTAAACGGATGTTAACCTATCGCTTGTTCAGATTCTTCTCAAAGCTAACCACCACGGAAGACCGCGCTCGCCAAAATTCTCCCTATCCCCAGCGGAGTTCCTTCAATCCCCAGCGGAGTCAGATTTTCAAACCTTCTCCCCACAGAGTTTTGAGGAAGCAATTTTTGAGTTCCCCAGTGAAGTCTCCAGGGTTACCTCCCATCAAACCAAAGACTCTCAATCTGGTCTCCCCGGCATGAGTCTACTAGTTGGAGCTCCCCAGTAGAGGTCATCAGGAATTCTCTTCCCCAGCAACAGTCAAGGATTTATTTTCCCCGGCAGCGGTCAAGACGCTTTTATCTTCAGCCATCTCGGAATCATGTATCCTTGGCAAGATTAGCTCATCAGCTTACATGCGCATTCATTACATTCATATCATAAACATTAAATGTCACATGCATTGCATCATGCATCATAACATTACATACAACTAACCCTTTACCTTTTCAGGTAAGATCAGTCGACAGACACAGATCATCTCCTGAGATTCATCCAAAAATAGTTCAGATGTGACCCGGACACGGCAACATTTTGATACTTATTCCAGATTCATTCAGACGCATCAGCAGAAACCTTACACCGGTTCCTCTTCAACTTCTCAACTTCTGAAACAAGTTTACGGATTCTTCCCTACAACGGACGCCAATCTACCGATTTGTTCAGACTTTTCTCAACTTCTGAAACAAGTTTACGGATTCTTCCCTACAACGGACGCCAATCTACCGATTTGTTCAGACTTTTCTCAACTTCTGAAACAAGTTTACGGATTCTTCCCTACAACGGATGTCAATCTACCGATTTGTTCAGACTCTTCTCAAACTTTTGAAGACAGTTTACGGATTCTTCCCTACAACGGATGTCAATCCACCAAATGATTCAGACTCTTCTCAATTTTTGAAAATAGGTTACGGACGCTTCCCAACAACGGATGCTGCTCCATTGCTTGTTCAGTCCCAACTCCTGAAAATAGTTTACAGATTCTCCAGACATGGACGTCAATCTGTTGCTTGTTCAGACCCCAATTCAGAGACGTTCCAAAACAGGGATGCCCTTCTGATACTCGTCCACTCACCATTGACGTACAGTTCAACATCACCATATGGCATCTATAAGCCCATCCTCCTACCAGCAGTCGCCGAATGGCATCTGTAAGCCCATTCTCAGATGGCATCTCTAAGCCCATCCCCCGACAAAATTCTTTCGCACCAGGTGGCATCTTTAAGCCCATCACCCAAATGGCATCTTTAAGCCCATTCACCTCCACCGTCACATCGACGAACGCAAATTTTCTGGGCACATTAGTGTCCAATCTCCTTTTACCTTCAAGTCGCGAAAGGCAAACTTGCCAATCTAACTCCTCAGGTCAAAGAAGATTGAACAGGGGCAACTGTTGTACCCTAAAATTTGCCCTCGCATTTTTCCCCAAGAAATCTCAGCTTCAAACATTTCCTGACTTCTCAAACTGGCTCAAGAATCGGACAAGCGGACTTTTCTTGACAGTCAAGCAGAATTAGGGTTTTTACTGATTTTCAGAGCTCTGAATTGTTTCATACAGCGAGCTTAGGGTTTGGTTGATTTTTTGGTTCAATTTTGATCAAGCGAGCGTGATTTGGCATTTAATCGGGAATTAGGGTTTTATGGGCATATTCTCAGAAGAATTTGAATTCCACAGCACTTTGCGGTTTATTTCAAGATTCGAATTAAAATTCGCGTTATCTTGGTTTAATCAGCAAAAGAGACAGTGGCGTAAATTCATTTTGTTTGAGCCAGTCAAAGAAGGGTTGCAGTTGGATTTACAGTACTTGCAAAGAATCAGTGTTTATGACAAATCAGTAAGAGGAGGCGTTTGGTTTGAATTCATCAGTCAAAAGATATATGCAGTGTTGGATTCACAATGCTTATGCGTTTGATCAGTCTATTTGGGTCGACTGCTGCTTTGCTCTGGATGTTGAATAAGACAGACTTTAATTGATCAATGTTGTTTTATTTAAGTTATTTATTATTCTGAAATTAAATGATTGAATTTATTTTTCAATTGTTTTAATTCTAAGAATTTTAAATAAATAAATAAACAATAAAGAAATTAGAATTAATTGGATAATCTAAACTTTTATTGATATTTGAATTATTTGTACAAATTGTTGTTTATTACAGACAATAATTTACATTTAATTTAAATATTACATAGAATGAAAAAACTATCCTATTTTCTAATATTCTTCGTTCTTCATTCCGCTCCGGTATTCCATTTCTCATCTGCAAAAAGAAACAAGAAAAGTCAGAAAGCATTAAATTGGAAAGGACAGATAAAAAGTGCTCATCATTAGGGGCCACTGACTGGGATCAGTTGACCCTCTCTGCAAATCACGGGATTTCTCCCGGTTCACAGAGAGGGAAGAATTCCATATTTTATTTCATGAAATGCAAATGTCAAAAATGCATAAGTTATAAAATTCAAGCTACATAAGAATCTCAATTTCCAATTCAAAACCATATAGTTCAAATCCAAACTGAAAAGTTCAAATCCAAACTTTCTATCCAAAAGCAAAGGCTACTGTCAAAATGCCCAAAGTCCACTCAAAGAAAATCACAAGTACCCAAGCTGTCATGAAAAGATTTAGCCAAGATATCAAGGAAAAGGAAGTCAGCACACATAAACTGTCAAAAGAGATAAAGATGCAAAATGTAAGATGCAAGCTAAGATCTTAATCATCACTTCCCATCCAGGGCCCCTTCAGAAAAGTACAACATAACATATAAAATTCTAAATTGTACTGTAAAGTGAGGAGAGAAGAAAAAAGAGATAAAGCATAGGCAGGTTTTCAGACAGTTCAGAATAGACAGCAGGCAAAATAACAGAAAAAGATTATACAAATCAAAAGCCAAGACTGAGTTCAGCATAGCAGGCAGCAGTCCAGCATAGCAGGAGTCCAGCATAGCAGGACAGAAGAAAAAGAGATACGAAACTTACCCACTCTGCCTCAATACAAACAGAAGCTAATACAAAGAAGCAAAAGGTTAGAAGAGAGAAAGGATACAAACTCTAAAAGTAAAAAGCCCACTACTGTCCACAAACTACTCAACTCTGCATAATACAAAGAGGCCAAGCCAATAAAACAGTACAGAAGAGAGGTTAGAGAAAAAAGAAAGAAATATACCACTCAGTGGAGCCTAAGCAAAAAGAGATACAAAAATCAGAAAATAACAAAACTGAGTTGAGCAGCAAGCACAGTTCAGAAGTGAAAAGAAGCAAAAGGTAACCTGCATCAGGCCTCACCCTGTCTCAACCTTCAAAAACACCATAGCCTGAACAACCTCAAGCATAAGCATCAGTCATAACCACAAACCCAAACCATCACACCTAAAAACCAGCATTAGCCTCAACTCAAAGGCTACTGAACCTGTCAAAGTTTAAACCTCAAAACAACAATAATCTTCACTACCAAAACCAATACCATGTCATAACCCTAAAACTGTCCCAAACCTTCAAACACCCAAAAAAACTGATAACCAAAACTCAGAATACCCTGTCATACAAACTCAGAACATCCCGCCTCAACCTTCATGCTAAACACACAAACCTGATAAACAAAATCAAAACCTCACCATGCCTGTCAATAAATCATCAAACACACAGTTCAACAGAAAAGATATCAAAAAGCCTCACCATAAAAAGTTGCATCAGTGAACCATTACCAAGGCATAGCATCAAACCTGAAGTATGAACCTTCCTGGACCAACACCAACCCTCCAGGCCTCAGTAAAACGTTCATCATAGGCCTAACCCAAGCAGGCCTCACAATTTATCAAACGCATAATCTCTCAAACATATCCAAATCTCCCAAACCCACCTTAGGCCTCAGAAGGGGGGCTTCATCATAGGCAAATCAGAAAAAAGAAACGAAAGTGGAACAATACTCAAGCAAATCATCACAGGGCAACACGAGAGAGAAAGAAGCAACTCAGGCAACATAGGCCCTCAGATCTCAGAGATCATCACTGGGCATCTCAAGCAAATACTCAAAGCACACATAGGCAAATCGTCCAAGAAAGCAACCAACAATTCAAAGGGACTTAAAGTAGAAGAGATAAAGAAGTGAGGAATTAAAGGTTCTCAGTAAATCATCATAAAACCTTTCACAGCAAGAGGTAAGAACGAAGATACCAGGGACATCAAGTTCATCAGCATCACGTTTTTCCTCTTCAAGCATCAAAACCTCCAGGCGCCCTCACCTTCCTCCCTCCTCTTCCAGGTAGTGTTCACCCTCATCTTTTTCTTTCATCATGCTTCAAACAAATTATTGTAATAAGAATAGAGATCAGAAACGAACATGAAATCACGACATGCAAACAAACCCTAACAAAATTAAGATTGAGATTCATTACCTAATTTCCGACACCTTAACATTGCCAATGGAGGGAAGAAGGAGGCATGGGCGCCGATGGCTTAGGCGAAGAAGACCACTTTCTGCATCTATGGAAACGGAGAAGACGAACGCGCCGTCGTCACCAAGCGAACCCTAACTTTCGTTCTGAAAACAAAATGCCTAACCCTAATTTCGTTCAAAATCCAAACGTGGGCTTAATCTGTTCCTAATTATCCTAAGCCCATTAAGATCACAACTTAAAACACTGAACCTTTCTTTTCTTTATTTTATATCTACTTCTTTTTCTTAACACTAACCTTTTTATTTATTTGTAAAAACAATATCTACTAACTTTATTCTATAAACAATGTTTTTTTATTATTTGTAAAATACTAATTTAATACATTTTCTATCATATAAGTTAAAATGTCTTTTTTTTAAATTATATTTGTACATAAAAATAAAATACCTTTCTTAACACACCTAATTTAATTTTGGACCTAATTTAATTTTGGACATAATACTTTTGTACATACATTTTAAAACATTAATTTGTATATATTATCTTTTCTTTTTTTTATACATAATTAAATTGAAAATACTTTTTGAAATACATATTTGTACATACATTTTAAAACATTGATTTTGTACATATTATACATTTTTATACATAATTAAAATTGAAACTTTTTTAATTAACATTCACTTTTCATACATAACAATTACATACATTTTTCATTTTCTCTAATATTAAAAAATTCACAAACATTTGGACTAAAATACTTTCCAATTAAAAATTGAACATTTAATCAAAACACTTCTTTTCTTTTGTACATAATTAACATATAAATCAAAAATACAAGATTAAAACATGTATCTAGGTCAAAACCCTAATACGATTCAACTTCACACTTCGCACTTGTACATAATTACACAATTCATATACATATACATCTCACATTTACACTTACACAATATACTGCCCTATACACATTTTATCTTATATTTGTACATTCGATATTTACATTTTGATTGTGACATTCGATTTGGTTGTAAATACTATAAGTCTCATCCCCTTGTATATTTATACCCCCACTCCCGGACGCTATTTTGTAATAGCGTAGATTTTCAGTCCGCAATTTACAGTTTTCAATTATGCCATGGTTAGACCTAGGGTTTGTATGTACATAAAATCAAACGCTAGATAACCTAATACAAGACAAATACATGTAATCAATACACAATCACACTTGCACCCCCTAGGGTAATCCCACATGTTGCCTTCCAAAACGGGCCATGCTTGCACGTCGAGTATCTTTGGCAAAATAAAATCAAATGATCATAAGTCCCTCGATGACGCTTTCGAAAGTTGCCTAAACGGAATGATCATAGTCCCTTCAAAGCAAATTGCCAAAGACACTTGGCATCATTGCATTCATGGTCCATACGATGACCCGCGCCCGTCCCGAATAAACTTCCTAAACGCAAGATTGTCCATCAATTTCAATGATGGAACAAAATTGCTAAAAGGGGTTAAAACATGACAAAAACCTTTGAGTACAATAGGGTAGACAAAACTCTTAGTTACTTGAGATCAAACTTGCAAAAACACCTGCCTTCTTTTCAAAAACCACAATCCACAACACTTTCAAACAAACTCTCAAAACATTTGAAAACATCTTTTCGAAAAGATTCACACTTTTGTAAAACACTCAAACACGAGTCAAATACATTAGTTGCCTAAGACAAGGCATCTTTTTCAAAACATTTTCAAAAAGCACCCACACACACACCATTTTCAAAGCAATCGAAAAAACAAGGCAAGTGATCTAAAAAACCAAGTAACTAAGAGCCCATGGATAACCATGGATGAAAAGGGTGCTAATACCTTCCCTTTTCATAATCTACCCCCCGAACCCACGAAATATCTCAAAAGGTTTTTGCTGTGCTTTTTTAACCTTTCCTTTAGGATAAAATAAAAAGTCGGTGGCGACTCTTGCTAACTGCACAAGTGCGAATACGAACGCAAAACACAAGTCAGTTCTCCCACCGTACCACACAAAGCTCAAGGAGAGTAGACTTTATGATTAAAGTCACTTTTCCAAAATGGAAGTGTGAACTTTCTTCCATTAATGGCTATATGGTTTGGACAATGCTTAAACCACTTGGGTCATAGCTCAAAAGTTTGTGTAATCCATTAATTATGGAGTGGAACATAAGTTAGAAGCTTGCAAAGTGAGATTATGCAGCATGGCTTGAGATTTGGTCAAGTGTTCTTCATGAAAAATTCCTTGTAATTCAAGTTTGAAAGCCCAACTTCTTCTCTTTGATTATCCTAGCTCAAAAATGATCTCTTCAAGTTCCTGAGCATTTTGAAAAGCTTGGAACACCCACTACAACTTTCATGTTTTCCACTTTTGCAAAATCAAATTGGAACTATGTGAAAAATACCCATGAAGTTGGGAAAAATTCAGCTTAAACTAGGTCAAATTTTTACTAAGTGTTTTATAAAAAGTGCATGACTTCATGGATTCATAACTCAAAATCCAAGAATTTATAGGACTTTTTCTGTCCTACAAATTTGTATATTTAATTAAGATCTACAACTTTTATGTTGGAAGTTTTCTTTGAATCATCTTGCATCTTGATGAAAAGTTGGCATAAAGTTATGAAATTATCATGTATAAAAACACTTAGATAAATTTCTAAGTCTTGAAAAGTTTGACTTTTCAAATTGAATTTTGAATTTCTTGATTTCTTGATGATCAAGCTTCATATTTTTGAATGTCTTTATGAAATATGATCTTTGAAACTCAAATTTGACCAAAAAGTCAAAGTTTGACTTTTTGGTGTACAATTGACTTTTTCATCAGTTGATCGAATTTCAACTATCAATCAATTGATCTTAAGAGATGCATTGAGCCATGCAATTAGGTCAAAATGATTTACTTTAATCCTTGAGATTATGTTTCAAACCAATAAGCCATATATTAGGTCAAAAGTCAAAGATTATGCCATTCTCAATCAAAACCCTAATTTTGACCATTTTGCCCTTTTGATGATTTGAACATTTTTCTTAGGGAATTGTGATCCAAACTTGATCAATTGATAAATATCACTTTAACATGTTGATGTTGACCAAAAAATCTTTAATTTTAACTATAGGTTGACCATAGTTGACTTTTTACCCAATATAGTTGCTTTTGGGTCATCTGATCAATTGACTGAGTAAACTTGTGATCCAAGACTTGAAACTTGATATGAGTAATCTTGGAGGTACATTGAGATGCATTAAAAGTTCAATTGTCCTTGTGCAAACAAAAATCCTAATTTGAGGCATCAATGTTTAGAAGATGGCTTGACCTTGTCAACACTTGTACAAACTTGAGCTATTGAAGATCTTGTGAGAAATATATTGAGAAAAGAGAGGGAAAATTTTGGGGTACAACAAGTAGAATGTTTGGAAAGTACGGCGAATAAAAATGAGTTAAAATGATTATAGGATCTTTGAATGTGAGAGGGGGGGGGGTAGTTTGTTAAAGAGGAGAAGAATCGGTCAGGTTATTAAAAAGGGGAATGCTGATGTTTTCTTGATTTAGGAACCATAAATTTCTTCGATGAAGGAAATGGTTGCTAGGAGTTTGTGAAGTAACGAGGAGGTTAGTTTTTCTTTTTCTGATTTGAGAGGTTTGTCAGGTGGGCTCATCATTTTGTGGAAGGTGGATATGGTTGAGGTTATTTGTAGCTTTAGAGGAGAAGGGTTCTTGGGGTAAAGGTTAAGTGGGGTGGGATATTTACTATATTTCCAATGTTTACTCTTCATGTTTTCTTACTCAAAAAAGAATTTTGTGGGAAAAGCTTTTGGATTTTAAACTGAATCATTCAGATGGTGAGTGGATTATAGGTGGGGATTTCAATGCGATAAAGAATCCAAGGGAAAAAAAGGAAAAGGGTGTTTTTATAAGTACTTAGATGAATGAGTTTAGATCATTTATTGAAGCGACTAGTTTGGTGGATATCCATTGCAAAGGTAAAAGGCTCAGTTGGTATAGTGGAGATGGAAATTCTATGAATAAAATTGAACGATTCATCGTTTCAGATGCTATCGTGAACAAGTGGGGGTTGTGGGCCAATTCATTGGATTACGTGATATTTCAGACCATTGCCCATTATGGTTGGTGACTGATGGGTCGATTTGGGAGCCGAAACCTTTTAAATTCAACAATGAGTGGTTTACCGATAAAGCTTTTGTCCCATTCGTAGAATCAGAGTGGATAAAGTTAGAGGTGGGGGGGAGTGATTTTGTTCTTAAAGAAAAGTTAAGGTTATTGAAGGTTAGTATTAGAAGGTGGAATTCGGAGGTGTTTGGTAAATTCGAATTGGAAGTGCAGGTGGAAGTGAGAGAGATGAATGAGGCGGATGATTTATTGTGTATTCTTAATGATAATGGAAAGCAAGACATTCTAGCAAAACGGAAGGAAGCTTCTAGCCATTTTTGGTTGAATCTCAAGATAAAAGAGAATATGCTAATTCAAAAGGTGGGGTTAAATTTGATTAACGGCGGAGATAACAATAGTAGATTTTTCCATAAATTGGCGAAAGAGAGGAGGAGGAAGAACCATATTGAGATGATGAACTCAGAGAATGGCATGTGGGATTCCGTTAGTGAGGTCAGGAAGAAGGTGACAGATCATTTCTCGAGCAAATTTGTCGAAGAATTTGTGGACAAACCTACTTTGGAAGGCATTCATTTCAAGAGACTCAATAACGAAGAAAGTTCGTTCCTTGAAGTTCTTTTTTCGGAGCAGGAGATTAGGGAGGAAATGTTGAGTTGTGAGGGATCGAAAAGCCTGAGTCCCGACGGTTTCTCCCTTGTGTTCATTAGGAGATGTTGGCATTTCCTCAAGGAAGATTTCTTAAACTTTTTTAACGGTTTCCATTCGAGTACTGCTCTTTCTAAATCGATTACTTCATCTTTATTGACTCTTATTCCGAAGGTGCATAATCCTTTGTGCCTCGACGAGTATAGGACAATTTGCCTAGTAGGTTGCTTGTACAAAGTGATGTCTGAATTGTTGGCAGGAAAATTGAAAGCAGTTCTGAATTCCATTGTTTACCCTTGTCAATCTGCTTTTGTTCTGGGTAGACAACTCTTAGATGGATTTTTGGTTGCTAACGAGTTGGCCGACATGGCGCAGAAGGACGGAATAAGTTGTTTTCTTTTCAAGGTGGACTTCGAAAAAGCATACAACAAAGTAAATTTAGATTTCCTTAGATTCATGATACAAAGAATGAGGTTTGGTGATAGATGGATGCGGTAAATGAAGTTGTTGATTTTCCATAGCGAGATGTCAGTTCTTGTGAATGGCAGCCCCAAGAAGGATTTCAAGGTGGAGCGGGAGTTGAGACAGGGAGATCATTTGTCTCTGTTTCTCTTTGTGCTAGGGGTGGAGGGGTGCGCGGGCTTGGTTAGAAAAACAGTGGATATAGACGAATACGAAGGGGTCCATGTTGATAGTAGTTGTTCGGTGGAGATTCTCCAATTCGTCGATGATACTTTGTTAGTCGGAGAGAGTTATTGGAAGCAAGTGTGGACCTTTAAGACGATTCTAAGGAGATTTGAATTAGTATCGGGTTTGGATATAAATTTCCACTAGAGTAAACTGATTGGGATTAATTCATCCTCTAATTTTTTAGAGGTAACTGCTTATTTTCTTTCTTGCAGGTTGGAAGAAAGCAATTTCTTGTTCCTTGGCATCTCTATGGAATTAATTGTTCCTTGGAGGCATTTTGTAGCAGTGTTGTATATTGTTGGGTCTTCCCCAACTTATCTATTTATTACATTTCAAATTTATTTTGTATTTAACAATAATTTATTAGAGATTATCACGCATTTGTACTTTTAGCAAGTACACATATAATATATAATTTTAAATTTTTAAACATTTTATAATTGAAAAAAAAAAGTTAATTATTTTTTAAATATTTTTGAAATTTGCAATCTAAATTCTTGGAACTCTCACATTTTTAAACATTTTTTTATTTTCATATAGAAATTAATATTAAATACAATTATCATTTTTCCTTGTTTATATCCCCTCACCCTTTTTGTTAGTTTATGTCTCATCCTCTTTTTTTTACTTGTTTATTCAATAAATTATTTTTATTAAAAAATATTAAATGCTAATACATCATAATATTTAAAAAAAAAATTATTTGATGAATTATATTTATTCAAATTATTATTGTTTTAAATATTTTTAAAAATTAAATACGTATTTATTTAATTCGCGCCACACATAGATAGTTTACCTAATTATAATAAGTGTTCTTTTATAATTTTTGTCAAGTAACTGTCACTATAAGAAAAAAGCCTTTTAGTCAGGGGGTTAATTCTTCACTAAACTAAAAAACACCTCACAAAATTATTATTTGCGAGGGGTTATGTCCCTTAGCTAAATTACTGATCGTTGATAAGTTGTGAGGAACTAAGCACTTAGTCATTTTCGGAATAAAAAAATTTAATATATATAAGTTATTTTAATATACTATTTAATATAATGAAATATATATATATATATATATATATATATATATATATATATATATATATATATATATATATATATATATATATATATATATATATATATATATATATATATATATATATATATATATATATATATATATATATATATATATATATATATATATATATATATATATATATATATATATATATATATATATATATATATATATATATATATATATATATATATATATATATATATATATATATATATATATATTATTTTTGGAATAAAAAATATATAATATAATATTTAATATAATGAAATATATAATATATTTTCGGAATAAAAAAATATAATATATAAACTAAATATATAACATAATTTTACATATTTAATATATAACATAATATATAAAATATATAATATATTTTCAGAATAAAAATTAACTTAATATATAATATATATAAACTAAATCGAACATACCTAATTATATCAACTAAATCTAATACATATTTAAACCAGTTTAAATTATGATAAGTGTAAATTGTAGCTATTTTTGTATATATTTTTTATTGCACTTATCGACTTTTTGTTGTTAATATCGTTGAATAAACTCGACTTTTATATAAATACATTTAATTTGTGTTTATTTGTGTTTTTGTGTACATAGGGTACCGTTTGATGTTTTTTCATTCATTTTGTAGGTATTGATGCGTATTTTGAGCATGGGCAATAAAGTGTCGAAGACACGACTTCAAACGCGCGATTTTGAGCAACTCGTCAACGAATAAGGCTCAAAATCAAAGAATAAAAACCATCAATTTGGTTTATATTTTGTCATTGTTAGAAAGAGCATTGAATAAGCTTTCCAATACTTCGAACCGGACGCGAATCAGAGTTACAGTTCAAAAGTTCTGGCCGAAACAATACAGAATGTTGTGCTGGTTTTTCAACCTTCTGTCATCCATCGTCGGCGACGCTTTTGGTCGTTGGGTGACGCTAAGCGAGCTGTAGCGTGGGAAAAACGTTGTTTTGGTCGCCGGACAATGTTTTTTGGTCACCGGGCGATGCTGGACAGTCAGAAATGCGTATTTAGGTGTAAAAACACATTTTTTGGGTATGGTTTTGAGTATTTTTTATCCCAACTCCATCAACCTTCATTTTTGGATAGGATTATCTTAGAAAACAACATTGAAGCTTGCATGCGGATGATCCGGGATGGATTGCTCATCAATCGGCACTGACAAACTGGTAGATTTATGGTTCATTTCTCTTCCTCTTTGTGTATTCTTTATGTGTTCAGTTTGTACATGTATTTACTCTAAACTTATGTATATTTGTCGCCCATGATGTTATATAAAACTTGTTTTAGAAATCTTTGTGAATTGTTGTCTTAGACTTTTGCTCCGTGATAGGGATTTGAGTTGTTATAGACATGTACTACTTAGATTCTTATCTAGGATGATTATCTGTTAGTTTCTGAACTCTAGAGATAGATTTAGAGCTGACATATACTTAGGTATCAGAGCTTAATGCCTATGTATGGTTGTGTTGTACTGAGAGATCGTCCGTGCGATTACATAGTTGTCTTATGTGTTATTGAGGAGGTAGAGAGATCATTTCCTTGGTGATATAGTCGGTCTCTCAATTTGGGTTAGAAATGACTTAGGTTGTGAGTGATACATGGTGACATTGATGAGTATTGTTAGGTTGAATGTAACTGGTCGATAGATTTAAGTCTGTGATGAGTAGATTATAAGCAGGCTTGATAAGTTCTTCCTTAGTTTTTACTTTTGTTTATATTTATTTTCTGTTAATAACATTTTCTTTACAAAACCCATTTATCCCCAAAGTCATTAACGAGAGATTTGTCGAACGACAATTCAACAACCAATCTCTGTGGACACGATAAATTTTCGGATGAATATTTCCAAAACTTTTGTTGCTTGCCACTACACTGCTTCCAATAATTTACCTAAATCTAACATATAATTTAAAAAAATTTCAACAAAAAAATAGTAATAAATTACGTACCTTATAAAGAAGCTTTATTAAACAAAACTAGTGTTGATGGAGAAAAATATAATAAATACCTACAAATTTAATCCAACAAAAATCAGAATTTATAAATTAATATAACAACATATATCTTAAATAACATATAGAAATAACTTTATTACCTTTGAATTAAAAAAATAAAGCTTCCAAATGGAGTAAAATAGTAGTGTTAATGGAGAAAAAAATAAAGACGAATTTGAAAATGGGAGGGTTGTAGCTCTGGAAATGAATAGAAATGAAGAGAAGGGAAGATAAACGAAGAACTATAAGCTACAATCGCAAGACAAACGACACCGAATTCTTGGAAACATAAGTTGTCACGTGGCTTGGGGCTAGCTCCTTGCTAGCTGTCAAAAAGTTGTAGCCACTCTGCAACACGCAGGTCGGTTCAGAGATGGAGCGGAGTAGAAGATGTGACGTGACAGTGGGCTTGGGGGTAGCCCCTCACAAAAATCCAACTTAGCTGGCGAGGTAATCACTCCCTCGCAAATGGTCAACGACTGTTTTGTAGGGCGAGGTGATCCCCCTCGCTAATGGTATTTCCTTTTTCCCAAGTGCAACCCCTCCGCAAGCGTCCAACAAATTATTTTCAAATTCTCTCCTAAAATTTAGCTACGGAAAACTCCTAGCTATACCAAATTTTAAACTTTTTTTTGAGTTATTTTTTAAAGGAAGTTACCCCAAGCTAATTCTTGTAGTATATATATATATATATATATATATATATATATATATATATATATATATATAAGAGTGAGTGTTTATATCAAATTATTTCGTTAATATTTCTTTAAATATTAAAAATACAAATATAATAAAAAATGTATGAAAGATCTTTGTTCAGAAAAATATACAGATACTACATGAGTAAGCTATGAAAAACAAAACAGTTAGAAAAAGAATGTAAGCAAACTCTCATATATGTGCAGCCATCAGAGACTATATGTGCAGCCATCAGAGACTATATGTGCAGCCAGCAAGGTCGATTGATTAGGAATGAATGGGATCTGTTTTTGATGGCTTCGAAGGGCCACGAAGGAACTGCAACAAAAGTCCATCAAATTCCTTTAACATTAACCTTTGATCTTGCAAAGGCCTGCTGCCAAATCCAAGCTGAGAAGAAACGACCAGAATGAAGAAAAGGATTACAAGAACCTTAAAAAAGATCTTCCTGTTACTATAACAAAAAGCCATGGCTATGATGTTTTTAATTTGTATTAATGTAATTACTTTGGAAAAAATAGTTATAAATGAAGTTTCTGGTTTTGCTTATGTATGATGTAATGATATCTTCAATAAGGACAAGTTTTATTTGCTACTCGCAGTGGTTTGATGGCGGGAATGATATTCTATGTAACACACTAACATATATATAGAGAGAAAGAAAAGTAGATAGCCAAAGTACTAGTACTAGTTTTTGAATTTCGTTTTGACTTAGTAATTTGTTTGAACTTGAGGTTTGAAAATTGAACGAATCAAACTTCTTGACAACGAAACTAAATACGAAAACGAGTATTATCGGATATAATATGTATACCTATCTCTAAACTTGACACAAAGTCAAAACGGTCAATATGATGCTCAATCACATAAGTAAAACTCACGGCGACACCACACTAATAGCATGTAATTCATTTAGATATGATACACAAGTTTAAAATTAGCTTTACTCAAACGCAGGATTTTTAAAAACGGCCACGGTACAAGTGTATTGCAGTCGTTGCGATGTGAATTAACCACTATTTATTCTTTTAATATAGAAAACAATAATAACAGTATCACTATTGGCATCTTTCAAAAGTGTTTTATCGCAACTGTTTTCACGGTGCAGACCGTTTTTTAAAACACCGCTCAAAACGTACAATAGCAATTAAACACATTTGTTTGTGGGAGTAAAACAACTTTAATTTTTTATTTTAAGTAAATTTTTCATTTCCATTATTTAGAGTGTACCCATGCCTTCCTTCAGAACAAGTTTAGGAACACTGTCTAAAATACTTCTGAGAACAATTTTAAAGCGTTCCAATAATTTATCTTTAACAATAACCAATGATTGAATCATTCTTAACAAAAGGCTACATTTTTTAAATGTTGCATAAAAGTTTCAACGACAAAAACAAATTATTTCCCACCAAATTTAATGAATTGAAATATACTAAAATATATAAATTTTATTTAATAAATTTATTCAGTTTAATAATAGAATTATATATTTTATTAGATTAAGTTATTAAAAAAAATATTTTCAAACCACCTCCATGCCCTTTCTTCTTCAAACTTGTATTGTCCAAACTTTATCACGCACATCTAAGTTCCGATTTCATCAATGACAGTTACGATGAAATCTGATTTTAGTATAGAATGTAACGATGAGGTCCAATTTTAATCGATTTTCTTAATTTGTGCAATTTACGTTTGGTGCAATTCTTGTTTGAATTGTTTATTTTTTAAAAATATGATAAAAAAAATATTCATTGTAACTTATATAGATGTATTTACCAAGTGTTTTCTTTATTTCACTTTTAGGAACAAGTTATAATTGTTGTTAGATATCACAACATTTGAAAACCGCCGCAACAGAGTGTTCTTACCGTATAATTTTTAGGGAACATTTTGTAGTCGTTGTATGTTATATACACTACCAAAAAAATGACTATTGCAAAGCGATATTCACGTCACAACGTGAAAAATTACGTCACAACATATAATTAGCGACGTGAATTTCATGTGGCAGGAGCTCGTGTGGCAACTCTATTACTACGTGATTTTCACGTTGTCAATTTTGCTTGTGATATTCACGTTGTAACAGTTGCCACGTGATATTCACGTTACAATAATTACTACGTGATATTCACGTCACAACCTATTGAAATGATTGTTTTCTTTTGTCTGTTGCAGATCAGGTAAAGCAGAAAATGGCAGAGTTCGACGAGAATATCGCGTTGCTGTTGGAAATCCACCAAAAGACTATGATGAATTTCTACCATAATGACGATTAGTTATGAGAAAAAACAAAGAAAAGAAGACAAGACAATTAATTTCTGCAGAGTTTCTCTCTGCTCACAAACTGTGAAAACTTTCTTATTCACTTTGCAACTGTAAAATACTGTAAATGACTTGCTTGACTTACTTACAAAAATAGGGGTTACTCCCTCTATTTATAACTGAGCTTACACCCTAAGCCGAAAGCCCAAAATATCTTTTTGTTACTAAATCAAATCTAATTTATTCTAGACTTAAATCAAATCTATTTAAATCTAAAACAAATCAAATCTTTTCGACACATAGTTTCGACACATTGGATTACAATTTAACACACCACCTAATTCATTGTGTCTAAACTATCTATGTTCATCATGGCTCTTAGCTTTCTGAATACTTTGACTTGCACTCCCTTCGTCATGATGTCTGCAATC
Organism: Vicia faba; assembly: GCA_948472305.1. Lineage (NCBI taxonomy): Eukaryota > Viridiplantae > Streptophyta > Magnoliopsida > Fabales > Fabaceae > Vicia > Vicia faba. The sequence goes on from OX451738.1 coordinate 375,414,899, forward strand.
TGATTCTCAATTTTGCAGTGTTCTAAATTCATCTTCCCATCTGCTACCTGTTCTCGAAGATAATGGAACCTCATTTCGATGTGCTTACTTCGACCATGTGCTATTGGGTTCTTCGCCAGATTAATAGCTAACATGCTGTCTATCTTCATGGTAATTGCTCCATGATTTTTTCATGTTATCTCTTCGACCAAGTTCACCAACCAAGTTGCTTGACATGCACAAAGAGAAGCAGCTATGTATTCTGCTTCGCATGATGAGAATGTCACTACTGGTTCCTTTCTTGAATTCCAAGCAACTGGTGCACCACCTAGCATAAACACATATCCTGCTGTTGACTTTCAATCTTCAGCATCACTACACCAACTCGAATCAGTGTATTCCACTAACTTGCATTCTTTTCCTTTATCAACTGCAGGAAACAAAATGCCATAATCGAAAGTTCCTTTGAGATACCTTAGTATCCTCTTCACTGCTGCTAGATGTGATACCTTTGGCTTCTGCATGAATCTACTTACCATACCTACACTATATGTTAAGTCAGGCCTTGTATGACAAAGGTATCTCAATGATCCAATAAGTCTTCTGTATTGGGTTGGATCAACATCATCTTCATCTGCATCTTTCGACAGTTGCAGTCTTAGTTCTGCAGGTGTCGAAGTTGAGTTGCATTCTTCTATCTCAAAACTCTTGAGAATTTCTCCTGCATATCTTCTTTGATGCATCATCAAACCTCTACTGCTCTTGTAGAATTCGATACCAAGGAAATATGAAATCTCACCCAAATCAGACATTTCGAATTCCTTACTGAGATCACCTTTGAAGTTTTCGATCTCACTTTTACAGCTACCTGTTATCAACAAATCATCTACATAGAGACATAGTATAAGCAATTTACTCTTGCTTCTTCTTACATATACTCCATATTCAGTTGTGCACTTCACAAATTCCTTCTCTCTTAGAAAACTATCAATTTTCTTATTCCAAGCCCTTGGAGCTTGTTTCAATCCATACAGGGATTTATGTAGCCTGTACACCTTTCTTTCTTCGTCATGTTTCACAAACCCAACTGGTTGTTTAACATAGACTTCTTCATCTAAGGGTTCATTTAGGAATGCACACTTGACGTCCATCTGACATATGTGCCAACTGTTTATTTCTGCTAGACCAACAACCAACCTGATTGTTTCGATCCTAGCAACAGGTGCAAAAACTTCATCGAAGTCTATTCCTTCTTTCTATAGAAATCCTTTCGCCACAAGTCTTGCTTTGTGTCGAGTTACTTCACCTTTCGAATTCGTTTTCACTTTGTATACCCACTTGACATCAATTGCCTTCTTGCCTTAAGGAAATTCGACAAGTGACCAAGTATTGTTGTCTTCGATAGACTTTACTTCTTCGTTCATTTCTTTCACCCACTTCGAATCCTTTAATGCTTCGGCTGCATTAACAGGTTCGACATCTGCATAGAAAGCATAATGTACCATCTCACCTTCATCATCTATCACATCATATGATGTAATCACACAATCTTGCAATATTGCAGGCATGCGTCTTATTCTTTGAGGCCTGCTTGTACTTGGTATATCTGCTGGTTCCTCTTGTCGAACTTCTCTTTCGACTTGAGTTTCTGGCTCTTTGAATAGGATTCCCACTGAATCTTTATTGACATTTTTAGTCCAATCCCATTCTTTAAACTCATCTATGATCACATCCCTGTTGATCATAATCTGCTTTTTCACTGGATCGAACAACTTGTAGCCTCCTGTCGAATGATATCCAACTAGAATCATTTGACTTGACTTGTCATCAAGTTTTCTTCTCAACTGATCTGACACATGTCTATGTGCAATAGATCCAAATTTCCTTCAGATGACTCAAGCTAGGGTTCACACCAGACCAACATTCTTCTGGAGTAATTCCTTCTAGCTTTTTTGTAGGACATCTGTTCAAAATGTATGTTGCAGTCGAAACAGCTTCACCCCAAAACTCTTTAGGTAAATTCTTTCCTTTCAACATACTTCTCACCATATTCATGATGGTTCGATTCTTCCTTTATGCAATTCCATTTTGTTGTGGAGTATAGGGTGGCACCACCTCATGCATAATCCCTTCCTTTTCACATATCTTGTCGAAGTCTTTCGACACATATTCTCCACCACCATCAGTTCTCAAAACTTTGAGCTTTTGACAACTCTGTCTTTCGACCATAGACTTAAACTTGGAAAATACTTCGATCACTTCACTTTTCTTCTTGATCAGATAAGTCCACAACTTTCGACTGAAATCATCTATGAATGTAACAAAGTATTTGTTACCTCCTATCGAATCCACCTGGATTGGTCCACATACATCAGAGTATATGACTTCAAGACTAGCCTTCGATTTGCTTCCTGCATCCTTGCTGAAGCTATTCTTGTGTTGTTTCGCCTGCACGCATTCCTCACATACCTCGTTTGGAATGTCAATTTCTGGCAATCCTAAAACCATATTTCTTCTCCTCAAATCTCTGATGTCTCTGAAGTTGAGATGGCCTAGTCTATAATGTCATATTCATTCATCTCTGCTAGCTACAGTCGAAAGGCACTTATGCTCCATCACATTTAGTTTAATCTTGAAGGTTCGATTCTGAGACACAGGAGCCTTCAAGATTAATCTCCCATTTGCATCAACGACTCTCATCATCTTATCTTCGATTGACACTTTATAATTCTTTTCGACCAACTGTCTTATACTAAGAAAATTACTCTTCATGCCTGGTATGTACAATACATTGGAAATTAATGACCTTTTGCCATCTTTCCTCATAGTCATAACATCACCAATACCTTCAGCTGCTAGGGTATTGTCATTTGCAAATTTTACCATATTTTTCATTGAGGGTTTTATATTGACGAACCAGTCTTTCCTTCCAGACATATGTGATGAACATCCTGAATCCAAGCATCATTGGTCCTTGAATCTATCTTCATCTCTTGTTGTGACCATCAGCATCATCTCTTCTTCTTCATGTTTTGTAAGCTTTGCATCACTTTCTTGATTCTTTCGTTTTTCTGGACAATCACTCGCGTAGTGTCCATACTTATGACAATTGTAACATTGAATGTGACTCTTATCAGGTTTTCGACCACCACCTCTTCCCCTATTTGCAACACCACCTCTTTGGTTGCCTTGGTATGGTATTCTTTGATTCAACACGTTTCCTTCAATCTGGTTTCCTCTACCATTCGATTTGTTGTAGCCACCTCTACCTCTATCGAAACACTTTCCTTTGCCTTTGGTCTCTTTTGTTGAATGTTCCTGCAAGGCCACATCACTCTTCGATTTTCCTGCAACTCTTTCGTTCATTCTTTGTTCATGAGATTCAAGCATCCCTTGAAGCTCTTCCTTTGTCAATTTCGACAAGTCTTTCCCCTCTTCTATCGCCACCACTATGTGGTCGAACTTAGGAGCTAAAGATCTCAAGATCTTCGACACAACAACTCTTGTTGTTAACGCTTCTCCATATATATTGATTTGATTTACTAGTTTTGTAACTCTAGTGAAGAAATCAGATATGCTTTCAATGTCTTCCATCTGAAGCAGTTCATAGGTCCTTTTGTGAGTTTGTAACCTCACTTCTTTCACTTTCTCAGCGCCTCCAAAAGATTTCTCAAGGATTTTCCAAGCTTCTTTTGCAGATTCTGAATCACTAACCTTTTTGAAATTGTCTGGGCTGACACATTGATGAATTATAAATAATGCTTTATAACTCGGCTTCTCAGATTCTATGTATTTCTTCTTTTCTTCTTCTGAAGCGTTTTCTCCAAGCGCTTCGACTCCATCTTTTACAAGGTCCCAAAGACCTTGACACCTGAATAAGACTTTCATCTGTTTGTACTAATTCTCATAGTTGTCAACTTTCAGAATTGGTAGGGTTGCTGGATAATTTGCATTCCCATAACTTGTCATCGTGAATTCTTCAATCGTTCTTGATTGACACTTCCCTTGAATCGAAACAAAGCTCTTGATACCATATGTTGGAAATCCACCAAAAGACTATGATGAATTTCTACCACAATGACGATTAGTTATGAGAAAAAAACAAAGAAAAGAAGACAAGACAATTAATTTCTGCAGAGTTTCTCTCTGCTCACAAACTGTGAAAACTTTCTTATTCACTTTGCAACTGTAAAATACTGTGAATGACTTGCTTGACTTGCTTACAAAAATAGGAGTTACTCCCTCTATTTATAACTGAGCTTACACCCTAAGTCCAAAACCCAAAATATCTTTTTGTTACTAAATCAAATCTAATTTATTCTAGACTTAAATCAAATCTATTTAAATCTAAAACAAATCAAATCTTTTCGACACATAATTTCGACACATTGGATTACAATTTAACAGTTGCAAACTTGCGACGTGAAATTCTTGTCATTAATTTGAATAGTTTTCTGAAATTTTCCACATGATTTTAACTTTGCAGATTTTTTTATTAATTAATTAAAACACAAAAATTAAAAAATTAAAAAAAATTTAAGAACAATTTAATAATATAGTAAATGAATAATAAATAAATACTTTTTATAAAATTTTGATAAAACATTAACTACAAGTTTTAACCGACTTAATACTTTTCTTAAACATAAACTTATACTAACTAGAAACTACTTAATATTTAATAAGAAGTTAATAAACATAATTATTTTGTTTTTCTTTTAAAGAAACATATTATAAACATATAATAATTTCTGTTTTTAATAAATAAATATTATGTTCTATATTTTAGTAAAATACAATAACCATATAACATAACATGTAATTCATAAAATAACCAATAATCCTTTTTTATGTTTAAAAAAAAACTATTTCACACTATTTTATTTTTAATCAACATATTATTATATTAATAAATATAAAACGTAACTATATATATTTTTTTAAATATACATATATAATATATTTTATTTTTATTAAATATGTTATTTAATTTTTTTATTAAAATAAAGTAAATATATAATATTCTGTTTTTATTATATACCATAAAAATAAAATAAAAATATATTTTTTCTATTTTTGTTTAAAGTAAAAAGTAATATAATATAACATAAATATTTTGTTTTTAATAACATAAAAATTCTATATAAACATAAAATATTCTGTTTTAATAAATATGTGAATTTTATTTTAATAATATATTATCAAAACATATTTTCTGATTAAACTATATATGTATTGTTTAATAACATAAATATAAAAAACCCTATATAAAACCTAATATATTATATTATTTAAATATATTTTCGTATAAATAATTTTTTTAATATTTTAAAAATTAAAAATAACTACTACATAATTAATTTACAATAACAACGACCAACAACCCAATATGTTTAAATTTGAAAAAATTAAATAAAATAAATTGTTTAAATACTACAACGAAGATAAAAAAAGAAGCTTGAATCTTGAACCTTGAATCTTTAGTCTTGATATATCTTGAATCTGGTAGAAAAAATTAACAATTGTTATATAATAAAAATTTAATATAATATGTAACATATAAAAAACAAAAAATGAAAATGAAAAATTAAACTTAATACCTTTAATTTGAAGATGAAAATTGAAAGTTGAAATATATAATATGAGGAATAAGAGGAAAAATTGTTGGTGGAGGAAGGAAGTTAAGAGGAAAATAGTGGAGGAGGAAGGAAGAAGAGGAAAAATTGAACACTTATCTGAAAGTGAGAGAGAAAAGTCTGAAATATATAGAGAGAAATCAGTGACGTGAATTTCACATCGCAACCTAGCGAAATGAAATTCACGTCGCAACTTCCCAACAACTATATTTTTGTGACGTGAATAATATGACACTAATAAAGGTGTCAGTCAACTTCCCCCATCAACTCCTTCGTCAGTCAATTTTCTTCCTTAACGTTTTCAGATTTTTGAATTTAAAGTTGTGATGTGATTTTCATATCACAAATTAATGTTTGAAAATTTCAAATTCCCCCATGTACAAACCTATGCAAACCTGACATCTTTATTTTTTTTATTTTATTTTTTTAGTTGTGATTTAATTTCTACGCCACAATATTTTCTTTAAAGAATTTTGTGCCTTTCTCATATGTTAAAGTTGCTTTTAATTTTTTTAATAATAAAAATATGTAGTGACGTGATAATCACATCTCAACTACCTTTTTTTCCATAAGATTTTCATGTCACTATATCACTTGGTTGGAGGGATGTTTTCTTGTAGTGATAACAATATTTTAAAAACATTGCCTAAGATGCTCGAAAAACGTCTCATTTTCCTATAGTTTAGGCGACGTTTAAGAAAAGTGTGGCCATAAAGCAATAAAACTTTGCTTTAAATAATAGGCAATGCCCGCACATGGGAAAAATGTCCCATTTTTCAATTTCTATCTAAGACGAAAGTTATTGTAGTTGGAAATCAAAAATGCCAAGTACATCTTTGTTCCAAACCTTTTAAACTTCTTTGAGAGATTTGAGTTTCTCTTTAAGAACAAAACTTTTTTAGACATGATAACACCAAAACACACTGCATATTTGAATCAATTTGCATATGTTTTATCATTGTTTTTATCTCCATTTCCAGTTTTATATTGGTATTTCGTCTTTGTTTCAGTTACTTGATCATATGAGAGTCATGTACGAAGAAACGAAGCAAATCGGATGAAAGCTGGGTAATATGAGTAATTTGCACTCAAGGCGACCAACATGGCGTTCGCCATGGAGGTGGCCACAAGGTGTATTACATGTCCCACATCCCAACGGTCACAAAAACCAAGTCTGGGAATTTTTTGAAGGCGGCGTTCGCCACAAGGGGATGGTGTTCGCCATCCACTACTACAAAACGCGTAAACAAGAACGCCGTGATCGACACGGTTCTTCACTACACCGTGGCAACATTTCTAAAATAAGACGCGTCTTTACTTTTTTATTTATAAATTTGTATATAAAAACGGTTGAGAAGCTAACCATGGTAAAACCATAAAGCTTTCATGAGTTCGAACCTCAGCGCCATCATATATATTATTCCTTTAATGTTAAGACGCGTCTTTTCCTTTTTATTTATTTTTATATAAAAAACTTAAACGGATATGACTACGGTTTGGTATATTCAACCGTTGTGATATATTTATACTAAATAAATACTTATCAATACGGTTGGTAGAGAAATATTTTGAAATAATTTACTCATATATAAGTGAATTAACTCTCACTTTTTGACAGTAGCGTCATTTCCTTTACTCTGAAACTCTAGCACCTATTTTTACTCTTCTTCTTCGGAATTAACCGTGAATGTTGTGCTTCATACGTTAAGGTATTCTTCTTCTGACATCTTATTGTTAGATAATTCCCTATTATCTCGTTTGTTGTATGTTGTTTTTGTTGATTAATTGTTCTTATTTTTTCAGAGTCGTTGTGACTAACAGCTTAACAAAGACCACACTTTGGCTATGGTATATATTGTTTGTGTAGCTATGGAAAAAAGTACAAGAAGTATGAAGCTATGATGGAAACTTCATCCACCTTGAACTTCTTATTTATAGCTTCACAAACAAGATCTTTTTCATACTCTGTTGACAAATATGTTTTCATTTTCACATGTTGATAACTTTCATGGTTATTGCACTACAAGAAAATTGCGTTTTAGCGTCGGCCAAAAACCATCGCTAACAAGCAAAAAACTGATGCTAAATGCCTTTAGCGTCGGAGTCGGGGCAGACACGCTAAAGGTGGAAGCGAACCATAACGGCCAGCCTTCACTACAGGTAGCGTCGACTACGACAACGCTAATGGGACGCTATGTTATCAAAACCAACGCTACATTATAGAGTTGTTTTCCTTTACCGTCGGTGGTTGTCGACTTTAACATTTATTTAGTGGCAGTTTAGAAGGCTACTATAATTTATTTTCCCAAATAGCATGGGTTTATAGGATCACTTAAATATTGTCTTCAATGTATTAGCGTCGGTTCTGTGGGCCACTATTTCTAAGGTCCACCGTAGATCATAAAGAACGCTACATAGCTAAAGTCATGCAATGTAGCGTAGCTCAAAATCTACGGTAACGGTCTATTTTGATGATCATAAGCGTTTGTTTTAGCCGATGCTACTATTTATTTACTCTCCCAGTTTTGTTTTAAAATATTTATACCTGTTTAAAACCAAATTAATTCTACTTGAAATTTAAACCTGTTTTTGTAATTCAAACTATTCATTGATATATTATCACAAAAACTTTAACATAAGATAACAAACTTCCAAAAATCTACGATATTGCTACATTAATTAATATGTCAGCGTTACATCAAAATATTGACACAATATATCAAACTAGTTCTCATCCACAATGTTGTTACATAAAGATGTCAAAGTTACATCAAAATACCAACACAAAATATCAAACTAGTGAAAATCCACAAAACAAGTTTTAAAACTAAGAAAAAGACAATGTCAACATCCATCATTCATTCCCTCTAGATCCAATGACTGACCATCAGAGTCATCATCATAATGATCACTAGCACTAGGATAGACACTAGAAGGAACAATGTAAGTACCCGCCTGACCCGACTGCCAAGCAAATAGTTGTTTCTGAAATTCTTCAAATTTCCTTTTCAATTCTGCTGTCTCAGCCATAGCTTCTCTTGCATTCGCATTCGCTTTTTCTGCACTCACATTAGCTAATGCAGCCTCTTCACATGCTCTATAAGCCTCAGCTCTAGCCATCTCAGTGGCTTGGCTCTCCTCTTCTCTATTCAGTTTTGAAATGGTCACTTGTGTCAAGTAAGACACTCCATATTGTATGTTGACTGCCATTCAGGCAGTTCCATAACATCGGCCTCGTGACTTACCGCCGGCAGCTTCTTTCCATAATTGCAGCTTTTCCGACCCATCCATATTATTATCATTTTGGGTGGCTTGTGTTAGACGATTCACATAATCATCATGTACAACACAATATAATAATTAGGACATTCCAATAAGCTTCCTGAAACAATAAGATATATGATAATTGTAGCAGTTCATAAAGTTTGTTCATTCAACAAGTACCCATCTATAAAAGCCTACACTATAATTTTATACAATTCTTGTTACTCTCCTATATGTTCTGAGGAACTTTGTATTTTGATATAATCAAGTATTGAACTTCTGATAGTTTGTAAATCAATATTAAAGATAAATCTTTGATTTTACTATTTCAAAAATTAAATTAATAAACTGAATGAATCTTCCCTTTTATTTTAGGAAAGTGTAAGCTTAGTGTAACTAATTCAAACAACTACAAACTAAACAAAAATAGTTACTATTGATTACTAGTTCAAAATTGAAATTACTAATTTACTCCTCTATTAATCATATGTACAAAAAAAAAAAAATTTTAACCCGTGAACGGAAGAAAGCCGGGTGGTAACTATGAGGTAGTTTTCAGGATTTAATATAAGTATTCAAATTTTTAGATTGATAAAGATGAAGAATCCTGACAATTTTAATTTCGGGTTTAAATTTTAAATTAAAATTTATATAAAATAGTCTCAACAACCATGTTTTTTGGTACAGTTAAACTGAATTAAAAAATCTCGGTGACTTTAAAGGTTAGTTCAACACACTAGGATATCTTTACCAAAATATTTAGAGGATGACAAAATTGTCACCTTATAATAAATAACACTATTATTCACCAATGTTTTTGTATTTGATAATGATAAATCCTCTCGAACGCATAACGATTAACTTTTTTGTTCTTAAATTACCGCTGATTATTATACAACACTTGAATACACTGGTGCAGTATGAATGCAGTATGAAAAAACTAGACACAAATATGAAATTAAGTTAAGACATAAAAAAGGTCTTACATATGTATTCTCTGTACGATGGTCAACCCACTGCCCATTCTTATTTTTGTGGGTGACCATGAAGAGCTCGTCCGGATTTGGTGGTCGGCTCAACTTTTTATCCTATAAATAAAGACAACATATATATGGTTACGATGAATATCATATATAAATATGTTGACGCGTTGAAATTACAAATAGAATACTCACCAATTCTATAGCAACATCATCATGAGCTCCACGTCCCGTGGTATGGACCGCCCCCCTTTGGTTGATGCTCGATTATTCTTATTTTGTCGAGAGACCTTTTTGAATTCTTCTGTTTTCCACCCATCAAGAAGATACGCATAAACCTTTTCACCCATCCATTTCGGTTTTTCCCCATTTTTCCTAATCTTACCAAATATATCAGATATTCTTTTACCACAAGCTTTATGAAACAAATCTTGTATTTTGGCGTCATCACACGGCTCCTACTGAACAAAAGACTTCCAAAAGAGAAACATTGTTGATTAAACTGTAAAACAATATACATTATCATCATACTATAGTAAAAAGGAAATTACATGTCTTACTTTAAACAAATCAAAGTATGCATGTCTCTCTTCTCTTCTATTCTCAGGTTTAAGCTCACTATACTGCAAGAAATTTCCTTTATAAAGTTTTATTAAAACTTTTCTAATAGCTTCAGCAACAATACTGCTTGGAGTCAACCTACAAAGAAAATATCAAGTTTATCAAACAATTAGAACAAAGATCGTGTGAACATAGTATTCTGCAAACTTATGTAAATGAATTGCATTCTATGGGATCTATTTTGTGTTTTTGATGTGCATTTTATTAGTAGTATATTTGTATTAGACATTTATTTGGTGAATGTACTATGTTATAATGTTATAGACCTATTCTCATACTTGAATAAGCAGAAAATCTAAGTGTTGCAGAGATTATCTAAGTGTTTTACACTAAACAACATCAAATTTGGACCTCAAAAAAGGATTTTTAACTCCATGCTTTATGTACCAAAACACTTTACATAGCCAACCATGAAGAAACACTAAACAACAACAGTTGAATTAGGAAACATGTGTTTCATTGTGTTGCATCTAATGTTTAATTTGATTATTATTAGGGTAGCTGGTGCAGAATATTAAAGATTATGTGTGATCTCATAGTGTATAAATAAAACAGACACATATCACTCAATCAAAAAGTGTGCGTAACTAAAAATTTTACCTGTTTCCCACAACTCTAATCATCGGCCTTTTCCCATCAGTAAATTTTTATTTTGCGGCCTCCTCTTCCTCATTAGAAACAGTTTGGTCCCTCTCCTCTTCCTCCCCTGCTATCGTGGTGTGATTGACAGCTGGACCTTGTAAAACATGATGTGTCACTTCAGGGGTAGGAATAAATGTGGATTCCTCAAATATCGGTGATGTTTCGGTTGTCTGAGGTTGTGATGCTACTTAGATTGTCTGAGGCAGCGGAGGTGTTGGGGCTGTAAGAGGTGGGGAAGGTGTTGCGGTTGTATGAGGCGGTGGTGGTGTTGAAGTGGTATGAGGCAGTTGTGGTGTTGCGGTTGTTTGATGCAATGGAGGAGCTTGTGTTCTTTAACGCATGCTAGAAGTAGTGCTTTTGTTCCTTGTGTCATGCTTCAAGCGAGATGTGTTTACAGCTAGAGCCCCAAGTGGCATATGTCGTGTCCGGCATAACCTATCAACAACTCTTTTTAACACAATTGGAATTAGCAAGAATACATCAAAAGATATTAAATTGTAAAGAAACTAAATAGTGAAATTTTTAGTTATCTTACGGTTTCTTGCTTATTGATGCTCTCTTCTTTGACCCTTCTCCTGTCATTTAAACTTACACCAACCACGAGCCACATGAATCTACACAAGCCGAAAATTTTAGTAAGTGTGTTATGAAAGGCCTTCCATCCGAGTTTGTCAAAACTTAATCTTCAAAAAATAAACAAATGAAGATTGGATTGCTAAGAAATCAAAATGAATTAACCATCATATCTACATACATGCTCAAGCCATCACTACATTCGATATCCTAATGTTATACACTTAAACCAAAACAGTCCACATGCCAAGTACGTGGCTCAAACAGCCTAAACCATACTCAAAAGGATAGTAGCAACATATTCTAATAATCAATACTCAAAAGGCATGTCTTAAAGACAAACTCGTATTAAATATTCAACAACAAATGAGCATAAAGACAATCATTAATCTAAAGTTGAACTATTAAAAATAAATCAGTAACAAAAGTGACATGGTTCAAATAGGTAGAAGAATTAAGAATGAATGAGATGAGCTAAAATGAAGTTTAAAACAGTCATATATAAATCATGCACTATTAACATTTTTAAATCTGGTCTAACTGTCTAACATGCACAACCAGCACAGACCTAAGTTAATAGTTTCTACTACAAAAAAAAATTCAAAAAAATATGTGCCATGTAAACAAACATGGTCCCCTTATGTAGCCTAAGATGGCTCAAAATTATTATCTTGTATCAAACTGAAATAAAATAGCATACATGTGTTCTCAAATAATACAATTGTGTAAACTAAAAAGGAGAATCAGTATTTCATGTAAATACCATAAACTATAAGATGCAAATCAGCCTAGTGACACAAGCTCCAAGAAATAATGACAGTAAAGAATGGAAAGCTTAATAACGACACCAAAATGAATAACCATAAGATATCATAATACAATTGATATCATATGACCCTTAAACGGAGCTACCTTTTGTCAAAACAAAATACTTTAGTTGCCTTGATTACAAAATTCAAAAAAAGTATATTTTCATTACTGAGTTTCTATATTTATATATCAATTGTTATAAGCATAATCTGTTGTAAATTTCAATTCCAATTCCAAAATAAATTCTCAAACATCAAATACAAAACAAACAAATCATACAAAACATACTACATGAACAATTTCACTGATAAATCACATAACTAAAACATACATGGGATCGTTTGTCACTAGTATTAATACCATGGCCTATTATAAACTAAAAATACAACTAATTTACATCATTGTTCTCTCCATCTTGAATCATTGGATCATTTGTCACTAGTACTGGCTCAACATCATCAATTAATCCTTCATCGTCTAAACCACATATTTGTTCAAGTTTTGTGATAGGCACAACTGGTGAAATTTCATCAGATTGATAAGGAATTTCATCCTCGGTGTTATCTATCTCCATATAACCCCTTGTTTTGTGGTGATTGCAGCACACCATCCACACATGTTTCTACAAATATATATATATGGGACATAATACACTTGTTTTACTTCTTGTGCAAGAACGAACGGGTCATATTAACGATATCGTTTATTCATCTTAATGTCAACAATATTGTACTCCTCATTAACTCTTGTGCCAATATTATTTGTTGGATCAAACCAAGCACAATAAAATAGGGAAATCTTGTTGCTAAAGCCATGGTATTCTAATTGAACGATACGTTGAATGATACTGTAAAAATCATTTTCTCATCCATTTGTAATTCCTTTCACATGTACCTCACAATTAATAGTCTTTTTACCACGAGTCCATTCTTCAGTGTGAAACTTGTACCCGTTAACAAAGTAGATGTGCCATGAGGTTGCCTTAGGATTAGGACCAAGAGCTAATGTCTTCACATATGGGATAGGTGTTCCATTTCTCTCACCATTAACCTAAAAAATATACATATAACCTTAGAGAGATTACATTGACAAACTACATCAATGTGAGAAGTGCACTTACATATTCTTTTAGCCATGAAGGAAATTGCTCGTGTATAAGACCAGAAGCATCTTCCTCATTGATACAGTGATATTGCATGAACAATCAGACACCAATTATAAAATTTATGAAGTATTTATACACAATGGTTGAGACCAAAGCAATTTCTTTATAAAATGTACTTACTTGAGGTACGGTTTAACCCCGTCACAATTGATTAGGACATGCATGTGAGCAGATTCCCATTCCTTATCAAGCACCCAATAGTCCCGAGGCTTTCCACTTGGACAACCGCATTTGTTAAAAATAGAAAGTGTTGGTTGGAAATTCTCATGATATGATCCAGGATCGTCTCTGAAACTTGTACTTGGCAACAAATTAACGGTCTTAAAATAGTGAGATAAAAAATAAGTAGTTCCACGATGCAAGTACGCAGTACATATTGAACCTTCAACCCTGGATTTATTTTTCACTGAACGCTTGTAGTCTCCTATCAATCTAAGAGTGAAACAGTTAAAAGATGTTATTTCATTAAAGTAATCTACAAAAATTACACATTGTTTACCTTTCAAATGGATACATCCAACGATATTTTACATGACCACCAAGGATTGCTTCATTAGGTAGGTGAACCTGGAGATGTTCCATCGAGTCAAAGAAACCTGGTGTAAAAATTCTTTCTAGCTTTCATATAGTGATGGGAATGTTCTATTCCAACCTGTCAAGGTCTTCAAACTTTAATGTACTACAACACAAGTCTTTAAAGAAACAATTTAACTCGGTTAGCGGCTTCCATATCTCACTAGGCAAGGAACAAAAAGAAATTGGAAGCAAACACTTCATGAATACATGATAGTCATGGGATTTTATCCCCTTCGCCCTACCTTTGGTGACATCAGCACATCTAGAAAGACTTGAGGCATAGCCATCAGGCATTTTTAGTTCCTTAATCCATCTACAAACTAGCTTTGCCTCTTCGGATGTCAACGCAAATTTTTCCTTTGGCTTAGCCATATTTCCATTAGGTAAAGGACGCATCTCTAAATCCCCACGTAAACAGTTAAGAGGTAAATCCAATCTTGCCTTCTCATTATCCTTTGTTTTTGCAGGATCATTCATGACTGTGTTAAACACATTATCAAATACCTTCTTCTCTATGTGAATCACATCAAGGTTGTGCCTTAACAAGTTGTCCTTCCAGTATGGAAGATCCCAAAATATACTTCTTTTGTTCCAATTATGTTGTTTTCCATACCCTAGAAATTTGGTGGCCCAATCACTATCTGTGACTATTGGAAAATCACAGACAGCTTCCCAGAGATCATGGCCGGTAAACATGTAAGGTGGTCTTTTTTTCTTAATCATGTTTTTTTTTTAAATCTCTTTTTACTTTTTCTAAACGGATGATCCATTGGTAAAAACCGAAGATAACAATCGAACCAACATTGTTTTCCCTCATATCCTAATGTGAAAGCCTTTGTACTATCCATACAATAAGGGCATGCTAATTTACCTTGTGTCCCCCATCCAGACAACATACCATATGCCGGAAAATCATTGATTACACACATTAAATACGCTCTCATTACAAAATTATGCTTCATAGAGATATCATATGTCACAATTCCATCTCTCCACAAGCGCAACAAATCATCAATTAAAGTTGTAAGTAGACATCTATCTCAACTTTTGGGTTGTAAGGTCCAGGTACAAGACAAGCCAAAAACATGTATGGTTTGGTCATACACATTTCGGGAGGAAGATTGTATGGTGTGACTATTATTGGCCAACATGAATAAGGAGAACTAAAGGCTTGAATGTAAGGCGTAAGCCCATCAGTACATAAACCCAATCTTACATTTCTTGGGTCACTAGCATAATTGGGATAAACTTCATCAAAGTATTTCCATGCCTTTCCATCAGATGGGTGACACAGATCATTTAGATTGCTTGTGGTCTCACGATGCCATCTCATTTGAGCTACATATTCCTTTGAAGCATAAATTCGTTGTAACCTAGGAATGATTGGAAAATAGAACATTCTCTTCACTGCCACATCTTTGTATTTTCCCATTCCACTCTTTCGAGGAACATACCTAGCAGCCCCACAAACTCTACATCAAGTTAGAGTGTTATCTTCTTTATAATATAATAAGCATCCATTCAAACAACAATCAATTTTCTCAACCTCTAATCCCAACTTAGACACCAACTTTTTCACTTGGTTATAGTTTTCAGGTAAGCATTGATTTGTTGGACAAACATCGATAAGCATTTGACTGAAAAATCCACAGCCTTTTGAGGAACACTCCAATTAGACATGGCAGCCAACAGTTTAATTGAAATAGATAGTCTGGATTCATAAGCTCCCTCATAAATGGATTGGTTTGCAGAGGTTAATACATCATAAAATTGTTGAGCTTCTTCATTTGGTACCTCGCCCTCATTAACTGATTCGTTTTCCATATTAGCATTCCCATTGGGAACATTAACAAATTGCCTCCTAGCATTATATATCATTTCTTTCATTGCATCCAATTTTTCTTCATCACCCAGATTATCCCCACCATAATTTATGCCACTACTAGAATGACCATACAAGTCTACATTCTGAGTATCTTCTCCATGATTAGTCCATGTATAATAGTTGGGCAAAAAACCATTTTTGTACAAGTGATGTCTAACCTCACTAGGTGTCTTCAAGGGAAGGCAGACGCATTTTTCACAAGGACACCTTATCCCTCCTTCATTTAAAAAATCTGGTCGATTCATGGCTTTATTGACAAAATCTTCAACTCCACTAACAAATTCATCTTTTAAACCATACCTATTGGAATTTACTCTATCGTACATCCAACTTTGATCCATTTTCTACATAAAAAACAAACATAAGTTTCTAATATTCATTTGTTCAATTGACTTCTATGTTTAGTCCAAAGCTACATATAATATAAGAGTAGAATGAATAATTAGTTAGATATAACTAACTATTCATTTTTGGGTTAACTGTAGAACTCAATGAGATACTAGTAATTTCTTAGAAATGACTCATCATTTGCCCTCAATTTAGTTTAAACAAAATCACACATTAAACTAAAATGAATAGTTAAAAAAATATCAATACTGATGCATGAAAATTAGTTCCATATACTCATTTTAGTACTTTGTTTATAGTGTTTTTACTTTCTTAGCAAACCATGTCCTTGTTTTTTCAATTTATGTTTACTATTATTAATTGAACAAAAGTATGGGCTAAAAGTAAAGGTGTTTTGATTTTAAACAAGTATCCATAACAAAAGAGTTTTGTAACTATCATCCTTTCCCAAGCTAAGAGTATATTCAATTTTCATCAGGGCACAGTTTGATCCACAATTTAGTCTTACACTCTTATCCAAAATATGACAGCTATATTCAGAAAACACAAGTAGCAAATATTTTTAGGCATTGGGAAATTAACAATAATTGATATATTAACAGAATAATAACTATTATTAAACAATCTCCGGAGATAGGTTCCCAATCAAAAAAGAATACACGTTAAGATGTTCCTACCAAGTTTCCACAACTCGGTTCCCTCCCAAAAACTTAAAACAAGTGAACCTACAGGAAACAAACTTAAAGCAGCTTAAAACAAACTTATCCAACTTATATTCACATACTTGCTACCATAGGAAATTCATAATTTCATATCAAGTTATCAAAAAGTGAACCTACATGCATTTAACATCTACATCTACAAAAAAGTCAACTAAACTGCAAGTGCTTACTAGATAACAGTTAATAGAAGGTACCAAAAACGAAATTCACCACACAATGTTAGTTTCCTTCACATTATACATAGTCGCCAACTTTTCCTTAAGCTCAGCCTATTCGCCATACAACAACAACAAATCAATAAACACTCACTACTTGATTATGTAATTTCCAATCAACAAATCAATAAACACTTAAAAATGAAATATTCAATTTAGGTTAGGAATTAGGTTATGAATTAGGGCTAATTAACTACTGAATCTAAATTCACAAATTCACTTCAGAACAGCATAGCAATTCAGAAAAAAGCGATCATTGCAAAATTGATTGCACATTTTCAGATCTAGATGTTCTTAATAGTTTGAAACTAAATAAAACTACTGAATCATATAACAACAATTAGATCTTCATGAAATGCAGAACGATGAATCAATGAACAGGAGATTATAGTTAAAAATAATCTACTAACAAATTGTTTGAAACAATAAAAAATGAATGAAATTGGTGGGGAAATGGAATTATTTCGCACTAATATTAGCGTTGGCCTAAACCGTCACTAATATTAAAAAATAAATAATTATTTAATACAATAAATAAAAAGGAGACAAACGAAATTGGTGGTGGAAAATGAAATTATTTAGCACTAATATTAGCGTCAACCTAAACCGTCGCTAATATTAAAAATTAATTATTTAATACAATAAATAAAAAGGAGGCAAACGAAATTGGTGGAGGAAAATAAAATTATTTAATACTAATATTAGCGCCGGCCTAAATCGTAGCTACTATTAAAAATAATATTTATTTAACATAATAGTTAATAAGGAGGCAAACGAAATTGAGGGTGAAATGAGTTATTTAGAACTAATATTAGTGTCGGTCTGAACCGTCGCTACTATAAAATAAAAAATTATTTAATACAATAAATAAAAACGAGGCAAATGAAATTGGTGGGGGAAAGGAAATTATAAAGATCAAGTCTTAGCGTTGGGTTTGGCCGACACTGTTATTAATGTCCCAGTAAAAAAAATAAAACAAATGGATATATTTAATTAGCGACGGTTTATGCTGCCGTAATAGCAACGCTATTAGTGTCGGTGTCGGGGCCGACGCTAATAAATTGCAGCTAAATGGTGATTTTCTTGTAGTGTTGTAGGACTTAATGTTGTACCCCAAAATTTGCCCTCCTTTTTCTCAAGACATTTTCTCACAAGCATTTTCAAAAGGGCAAGTTTGCACAAGTACAATTGGATTTTTGGCTTTCAGGCATCAAATCAAAGAAGAGCAAGTTTGCCTTGATTCATAAGATTCGATTGGGCATGTAAAATCCTTCGAGCAAGCTTTGTTTTACAAGCTTCGATTAGGCATTTGGCCTCCTTCGATGCAAGCTTTGGTCTACAAGCATCAATTGGGTATTTGGTCCCCTTAGATCAAGTTTTGGTCAACAAGCTTCAATTGGGCATTGGGTCCCCTTCGAGCAAGATTTGGTCCACAAGCTTCATTTGAGAATATGCTCCTCTACAAGTTTGCTTCGATTCACCAGGAGTAGCCCCCTACAGGTTTGCTTCGATTCACCAACAGTGGCCTCTTGCATGTAAGCTTCGATTGAGCATTAGCCTCTTAGATATCTGCTTTGACCCACAAGGCAAGTGCCTCCTCTGTGTTTGCTTTCGACCCACAAGGAAAAGAATTCCTATGGACTTGCCTTCAATCCACAAGGCGAAGGCTCCTTCAAGTTTCCTTCAATCCACAAGGCAAAGGCTCCTTCAACTTACCTTCGATCCACAAGGAAAAGGCCTCTTCATGCTTGCCTTCGATTCACCAGGCAGATGCTTCCTTCAGGCTTTCCTTCAATTCATAAGGCAAGAACTTCTTTCATGTGTGCCTCGACTTACAAAATAGTGGCTTCCCTCATGCTAGCTTTGACTCCACCTCTAAACCCTTCAGCACACAGTGTTCTACACTTTGACACATAATATGGTCCATTCGAAGAAACCTTCCAAAGGTCTATTCGAAGAAACATTTCAAAAGGTCCATTTGAAGAACATGCATGTGGTCCATTCAAAGAATACACATGTGGTCCATTCGAATAACACATACGTGGTCCATTCGAAGGACACACAATTATTAGAAACAAGTTTGTTTTGCCTTTTGATGAGTCTGGTTCAAGATGCTTGCTGGCCAAAGTCCTACATGCTGCCAAGCCCAAGCCTTCTGCAAAATTGCATTCATGACAAAAGAAGCTTCGAATGGCCAGAATGAAGTGTTCGGTTGGGCTAATTGGGTATTTTCAGAGCCATCGAAAGGAGAAATTCATAGCCAGTTGAAGAACAAGGCGTGGAGGCATTCGAAGGAGTCAGGGAATGAAACATGTCCAGGTTCATTCAAAACCAAAAAGGGTAGGAAATCACCAAAAATGGAAACTTTTCAAATCCTTGATCTTTGCTTTCAAAGCCATGATTAATGGCTGATAGTTTTCGATTCAGCCTTCAGAGCCTAATTAATGGATGATTCTTGCCATTTCCATTCCCCACTGCCTCCTATAAATACCAGACCATGTCAGAAGCAAAAGGAGGAGGAGACAGACTGTATCACACATAATACCAATTGAAGTTGCAGACATATCACTAAATGAAAGCATTTTTGCCACATACGCACGTTGCCCGACAAGAGCTCCATAAAACTTCCAAAGTTCCAACAAGGTTGTCATAATCGAAGCAACCTCTGTAGGCCTCCTCAATCCAAAACAAGCACCCCACTGGTAACAAACCTTCGATCTCAAATTCATTTCATATGTAATTTAATTTTGGTTGTATATTCATGCTGCATAACGTTTATGATGGTTAGTGTGTTACATGTAAAGTCTAAAGTAACAGGATACCTTTACTAAGGCATATGAAATGGATTCCTTTGAATCTTAAATCCAGCTCAGATGGTGAAGAAGGATGTGTGAAGTCGAAAGGACCTAGGTTCGATACCCAGGCCTTGCAATTTTATTTTTTCTAAATTTTTATGCAGATTCAATGCTCCCTGTCTGCACACGCTATTTGTACACCATCAAGTCCAGGCCATCAGATGCATATCTGATCCGAATCCAACGCCCTAAACACACAGCCTCACCATGGACTCTCTTGGGGACCTCCCAACTGAATCCAAGGGCAGATTTGGGTTTCTCTCATTTGGGCCCAGCGAATTTCACTTCATACCCCCTCTATTTCTTTTGCTATTAGGCCCATTTATGTTTTTGCTTTATCTTTATTATTTACTTCTTTAAATTTTGTTTTAATTTGTTTAATCAGTAAAAATAAATAAAATCACAAAAAAACATTAGGTTAGTTTTTTTGTTAATTAAACTAATTCTGTAAATTAACTAATATTTATTTAAACAATTTTCTTAATTTTAAAATGAATAGAATTAGGATTTATTTTCAATTTTCTTCATGAAACAAAATAAAATAACAAAAAGATTTCATTTTTAGGATTATAAGTCCTTTCAATTCATGCACGTTTATTACTTTAGCATTTGTTTTTCTTATCATTATTGTATCTGACTATGGGTTGTAATAGTTAAAATTAGGACTTTATTTTCTGCTTTTTATTTCTCCCCCAAGTTTTGGACTATGTAATTAATCCCCCTCCCCGAAGCCATGTAATGGCGTAGCTTTAAATTCCGCATTTTAAATTCCTACAAATTATTAACTGTTCAGATGTATGATTAATAGGATTGCATGGAAAGATTAAAAACAAAACATTAGCAAACATAACATCAAGACAAATAACTGAAACACAATACACTCTCACATGCACACCTCTAGGATACTCCCACTTTGGTTGCTTTCGGAAAAATAGTCACAACTCTCGAAATGTGAGAGATTTTAGTGGCTACCCTCTGGTTTAAAAAGATCATAAGTCCCTCGATCACCCTCTCGACATTGCCTCGGTAAACAATGATCTTAAAACCCTAGGATAGTTACTAAGGTTTCTTGCCCAATTGCCTTTGTGACTATAAAAATGTCCCTTCGAATGTCCCTCAACATCCAAATGACTAGGGCTGCCTACTCACTAATAGTAGGATAGCACTATCTAAAGGAAATGAGGAAAAGAACGAATCTTTCGAGTAAAGTAGATAATTCCTAGATGTTATGTTCAAAAATAAACTTTTACACATACACAAAATTCTTTCAAAAAAACATTTTCAAAAGCGCTTTATCAACACTCTTGAGGACTGATACAAGAGTTATCATAAAGCAAATTGCCTCACTATTGGAATTTCAAAATATTTTTCAAAATACACACAAACACAAGGTATTTCAAATATGAGCTAAGAATCTAAGAGCCCGTAGATAACTACGGATGGAAAGGGTGCTAACACCTTCCCTTTTCATAATCTACCCCCTTACTCAAATAATCTCGAAAGGTATTTTTCTGTTCTTTTCACCCTTTCCTTTGTTGGATAAAAGAAAAGTCGGTGATGACTCTTGCTTACTGTAACATTTGCAAATACAAACGCAAAACCAATATAAATAGTCGATTCTGCCACCATATTACAGAACTGGCAACTCTACTGGCAAATACTAAAAAAAGTGGGGTTACCTTATAGTTTAGTTCATCTTTTTAATTGCTTTACATTGTGTGTTTGTATGCTTTATCTTTAAAGGGCTTGCTTGGGTTTACTTATAAAGATCCTACACCCAGATCTAGGGCACATTTTTAGGTAAGCAGCAATAGATCATGGAGACTGTACAACATAAACCGATATGGTTGAAACGATAGCTGTGTTAGTGTGACACATTTGTTGGTACCAGTATCCCTTGTGTTAAATCGAGGAGAATAGGGGGCCATTGTGTGGTGTCATAAAGCACTAACAGACCTTAGAACCTTAGTTGAACAAACTTGGCCATTAGAAAGTAGTGAGATAGCCGACCTCGGTATAAAGCTGAGGATTGGTTGATACTCAATGCTACACTCATTGAGATTGGACTTTCGGGATATTTCGGCCGCGAGAAAAGATCGTATGAGTTGAAACAATGCCTGATAAAGAAAGATCAGTGGTATTGAGACTCCTTAGAACTCGATTACTTTTCTATGACAGGTTGAACCAACTATACTTCAAGAGGGTATTTTCCTATAAACCCCATGCAAGCCTAAACCTAAGGTCTTATGTGTATGCTTATGTGTGATTAAATTATTCAAACCTAACATCATGCATCATAACATCCATATTCATTAAATTAACCATTTCAAGGATTAGGAGAATTTATCTTTGTTCTATTTTGCAGATCATGGCTTCTATTCGTAGAAATACCATTTAAATCAGCTTTGTGATAATACCTCTCGAACTCAAAGAGCTAGTATAAAGGGGTTTCTGATATTTCCTCGTTCACCAAGAAATATGGTCGAGTTCTCAACCTGGTTACCTTAAGCTCTGATGAGAAGATGATAGGGGTATTCTTTCAGTTCTTTTACCCCAAACACCATTGCTTCACATTTCCTAATTATCAGTTGGTACCTACCATGGAAGAGTTCTCTCAAATATTGGATGTACCCATTTTGGATCAGATGTCTTTCACCGGTTTAGAAGAGGCTCCAAAGCCAGAAGTCATTGCAGCAGCCTTGCATCTGAACAAGTCCGACATTATATCCAACTGGGAAACAAGAAGTCGAGTCAAGGGTTTCCTAGTCAAGTTCCTACTAGAAAAGGCCCAATTTTTTTGGGATGATTTGGATTTCCAAGCATTCGAAGAAGTCTTAGCTCTTCTAATCTATGGGTTAGTATTGTTCCCTAATCCGGACTTACTCATAAATGTGAATGCTGTCAAGGTTTTTCTCTCCCGTAACCTTGTACCTACTTTACTCAGAGATATC
Source organism: Vicia faba (assembly GCA_948472305.1). Classification (NCBI taxonomy): domain Eukaryota; kingdom Viridiplantae; phylum Streptophyta; class Magnoliopsida; order Fabales; family Fabaceae; genus Vicia; species Vicia faba. The sequence goes on from OX451738.1 coordinate 375,438,121, forward strand.
TTGCATTCCCTTCACACTCGTACCATGAAGAGAAGAGGGGTTCTTATGTGTTACATTCCATTGCTGTCTAGGTGGTTTATTTCACACCTTCCTCAATCAGTATTGAAGAATGAACAAGGTTTAGGTTGGTCGTAAAGGATAACTTCCCTTTCTCAGTCGGATATTCTTTGGTACTCCTGGTCTATGGGAGATATTTCTATCATTAACCTCTGTGGGGAAATCCCCTAATGTCGCACTCCTCGGTATTAGCGGAGGTATCACTTATAATCCTTCCCTGGCTCTACGACAGTTTGGTTATTCTCTTAGGGAAGGTCCCCATGATATGCTTATCCAAGGCATTGTGTTTAACTACGAAGATGATGTTCAAGGGTATCATCAAAGGTTCATACGAGCATGGGGAATGGTAAATAAGGTGGATAGTAAGGCTTTGGGGCACAAGAATTCCATCCCTATGGAGCCTTATCTTAGATGGGTACGAGCTTGTGCCTAAAATCTTATGATGCCATATACATCCATCTTACCAGTGGTTGTGGAACTTGTCACCAAAGAAGATGTTCCTTATACAGTTCTCCATCCTGACATACCCACTAATTTTGAAGAGCTGCAGAGGTCTTGGATTCAGCTAAAGGAAGAGCGAGATATCTTTAGAAGTCAATTTTATACTAGTGAGAAGAAAGTGTTGGAGATCACGAAGCAACTTCACAAAGAAGAGAGTCTTAATGTCTACCTCGGCACGAAGAGGATGCGCCCATGGGAGATTTGATTCTTAGATTTTAAGATTTTTTAATTTTCAATTGTAAGCCTAAAAGGAAATTATAATTCGAATATCATTAATAAAATCTTTGTTTTATTTTGGCTCGCAAATTTAAATTTCCTGAAGTCCTTGAAAACATTGCATAAACATTAACATGCATATCATTACATAAGCGGGTATTTCGAGACAGGTTTCTTATTCTTTTCGCTGTTTATTTCAGCAAAAAGAAATGGCTCTTGAACAAACAGTAAAGGATCTTCAAGCTCAAAACACTCAGTTCCGAAAAATGTTCCTGGCTCTATCTAAGGGGCAAGAAGATCTGAAAGCTCTTATCATCAAGGAGAAGACAAAGAAGGCAAAGAAACCAGCTGGTGTATTGAATTTGGGAAGAAGGTTCAGAGGATCGGCTAAGCATGCTCTAGATTTCACAACTCCGTCAGAAGAGGGAGAAAATCAAGAAGAAAATCCCAAGGAAGGAGACAATAACCCTGGGACTGATGAGGAGGAGGCTGATTACTCTGAAGAACAGTATCCTCCTGTTGATGATAAATACAAACATCTGGAGGATTGCCTCAGTGCTATGGAGATTCAGAGGGTACCCGGGCTGGATTTTAAAGATCTAGGACTGGTCTCAGGGGTGGTCATCCTGCGGAAATTCAAGGTCCCCACATTTGATAAGTATGACGGTGCCTCATGTCCTAAGCTGCACTTAAGATCATATGTCAGGAAGATTCAACCCCACACTACTGATAGGAATATGTGGGTACATTTCTTCTAGGAAAGTTTGTCAGGGACACAGTTGGAATGGTTCTATCAATTGGAAAGAACCAACATTCGTAATTGGGAAGATCTGGCTACTACTTTTTACAAGTAGTACCAATATAAAACTGACCTCTCTCCAACCCGTACACAATTGAAAAGTATGTCTATGGGTTCCGACAAAGGTTTCAAAGATTATTCCCAAAAGTGGAGAGACCTTGTGGGAAGAGTCCAGCCTCCTCTATCTGATAGAGAGCTGGTAGACATGTTCTTTGGCACGTTGTCGGGTCCATTCTTCAACCATCTGATTGGAAGCTCTTTAGTTGGGTTTACTGAGTTGATCTTGACTGGTGAGCGGGTAGAAGTTGGTATCAAGAGTGGTAAGATTCAGAGGGATGCATCCTACAGTACAGTAAAGAAACCCTTTTCCAGGAAGAAGTAGGTCAGTGTTGCTTATGGTCAGATAAATCAAAGCAAAATTGAATTTCGTCCGATGGTAGGGGCTGTTATGATCTCCAATCCTGCATCAAATCAACAACGAAATAATCAGCACATGTCGGATGCGCCCAGAAGATAGTTCACCCAAATCAACATGACCTTATCCCAGGTTTAGCCACACCTGTTGAAATCCAATCTGGTGACTCTAAAGGAAGCTCTTAAGAATCCCAATATTGCATCTCCCCGCTACAACCCAAATGCTCGATGTTCCTACCACTCTGAAAGTCCAGGGCACGATACAAACGATTGTTGGGCTCTGAAAAAATAAGGTGCAGGATCTTATCGAGGCGAAGGATATTGAGTTTGACCTTCCAGAGACACCTAATGTAATAACTGGACCAATGTCCAAGCATGAACCGGGAATCAGTCCTATTGATGTTGTTTCCGCCATAGAGGATGCTGACAACGACTGCAACATGGACAAGTGGATCTTCCCAACTATCAGCGGTGGACTCAATAATTGGGAGGCCAAAGATTTTTTTCATGTTACTTTTATTCAAGAGTAATTGTCTTTTAGTTTTTTGGGATATGTAATATTTGAACTATTGAAACTTTAAAGCCTTGTGTCTTACCTGAGGCACAATAGTCTATTTGTGAGGGTTATTGCTTCATCTTCATATGTCATTAATAAATCATTGGACGTTTTGCATGCAAATTTTTTACGTTCTTTGTCTTTCTTTTCTGCTTGTATTTTATCAAAAATAGATATGCTCTCTTACACACACCCACGTATCAAACTGCAGATCCACATCCACTCTGGATCCCATTGGTAACAGTTCTGCTATTGCCAATTATGAATTTTAAAATACGATCTACCAAGTCGAGGACGAAGGTGAGGAATATTTTGAAGTACCAGAGGAACTTTCCAGACTGTTACAACAAGAAAAAAGGGCAATACAGCCTCATGAAGATCCGGTTAAGGCAATAAACTTGGGTACAGAAGAGGATAAGAAGGAAGCCAAGATAGGGGCTGATCTGGAGCATAGTGTCAAGAAACGGTTAATTCAGATGTTACATGACTATGTTGAGATCTTTTCCTGGTCATATGAAGACATGCCAGGGCTGGACACTAATATTGTGGTTCATCGCCTATCGACCAAAGAAGACTGCCCTCCCGTGAAATAGAAGGTTCATCGTATGCGGCCAGAAATGTCAGAAAAGATCAAGGTTGAAGTCATGAAATCGTTCAACATTGGTTTCTTAGTTGTCACCTCTTATCCATAATGGGTTGCTAATGTTGTTCCGGTACCTAAGAAGGACGGTAAAGTACATATGTGTGTGGATTAGAGACCTGAATAGGGAAAGCCCCAAGGATGACTTTTCACTTCCCCATATTGATGTTCTAGTTGACAACATCGTACAATATAAGGTATTCTCCTTCATGGATGGTTTCTACGGGTACAATCAGATCAAAATGGCGCCTGAAGATATGGATAAAACAACCTTCACCATGCAGTGGGGCACTTTCTGATACAAAGTTATGCCATTTGGGTTGAAAAACGTCGGGGCAACCTATCATTGTGCCATGATAGCTTTGTTTCATGATATGATCCATCACGAGATAGAGGTCTATATTGATGATATGATAGCCAGGTCTCAGACTGAAGAGGAGCACCTTGACTACCTACAAAAGCTGTTTGAAAGGCTGGAGAAATACAAACTGAGGCTTAACCCGAATAAGTGCACCTTTGGAGTAAGATCTGGTAAGCTCTTAGGTTTCGTTGTCAGCGGAAAAGGTATTAAAGTAGACCCCGCAAAGGTTAAAGCTATACAAGAAATGCCAAATCCTCGCGCTGAGAAGGAGGTTAGGGGATTCTTGGGACGTCTAAACTACATTTCCAGATTCATTTCCCATCTAACCGCTACTTGTGAGCCAATCTTCAAATTACTGAAGAAAGATCAAGCAGTAAAGTGGAATGACGATTTTCAAATTTCCTTTGACAAAATCAAAGAATATCTTCAAGAACCTCCAATTTTGATGCCACCGGTGGAAGGAAGACCTCTGATCATGTACTTAACGGTATTAGAGAACTCAATGGGGTGTGTGTTGGGGCATCATGACGAGTCTGGTCGAAAAGAGCATGCAATATACTACCTTAGCAAAAAGTTTACCGACTGTGAAACAAGATAATCACTGCTCGAGAAAACTTGTTGCACTTTGGTGTGGGCTGCTCTCCGACTAAGACAATATATGTTTACTCATACTACCTTATTGATATCTAAAATGGATCATATCAAATACATCTTTGAGAAGCCCGCTCTCTCCGGAAGAATAGCAAGATGGCAAATGATCTTGATCAAATATGATATTCAGTACACAACCCAAAAAGAAATTAAGGCAAGTTTATTAGTTAATCATTTGGCTCATCAGGCTGTGGACGACTACCAATCCATGAATTTTGAGTTCCCAGATGAGAACATCATGTTAGTAACTGATTGTGAAGAACCTGGACTGGATGAAGGACCTGAAAGAGGATCCTGCTGGACTGTGGTTTTTGATGGAGCTTCTAACACACTTGCCAATGGCATCGGTACTGTGATCATATCTCTCGAAGGATGTCATACTCCTTTCACGACCATGCTATATTTCAATTGTACCAATAATATGCATGAATATGAAGTATGCATCATGGGTCTCAAAGCTGCTAACGAATTTAGGATTAAATTCTTGAGTGTATTTGGAGACTCGACCCTAGTAATCAGTCAAATCAAGGGAGAATGGGACACGAAGCATCATAATCTCATCCCTTACAAAGAGCATGTGTTAACACTGATTCCATACTTTGAAGAAGTTACCTTTGAGCATTTTCCACGAGAGGAAAATCAACTAGCGAGTGCACTAGCTATTATGTCATCCATGTTCAAGGTCAAGTGGGATAATGAGGCTCCTCAGATCACTATTGAGAGAATGGACGAACCAACATACTATCATGAGATTGATACTAAAGAAGTAGTGGACAAACCTTGGTTCCATGAAGCCAAAAGATATCTCGAAGCCCAAGAGTATCCTAAAGGAGCTTCAGTCAATGATAAGAAGTTCCTCAGAAGGTTCTCTGCCAAGTTCTTCCTAAGTAACGAAATCCTCTATAAGCGCAATCATGATTCTACTTTGCTTCAGTGTGTGGATAAAAGTGAAGCAGAAAAGATTATGAAAGATTTACACAAAGGTACCTTTGGCACCCATTCTAGTGGGCACACAATGGCTAAAAATATCCTACGGGAAGGATACTACTAGTCCACTATGGAAGCAGACTGTTATCAGCATTCACGAACTTGTCACAAGTGCCAGATCTATGATGATAAAGTATATGTGCCTCCGATTGCCTTGAATGTTTTGACTGCTCTTTTATCATTCACAATGTGGGTTATCAGCATGATTGGAGAGGTTAGACCTACAAATTCTAATGGGCACCGCTTCATCCTCATCGCCATTGATTACTTCACAAAGTGGGTCGAGGCAACCTCTTTTTCTTATGTTACCAAGAACGTTGTGGCCCGATTCATCAGACATAACCTTATCTATCGATATGGTATTCCGTAAAGAATCATTACAGATAATGGTACCAATCTCAAAAATACTATGATCATCGAGCTCTGCACGCAATTCAAGATCCAATGTCATAACTCTTCTCCTTACCGGGTGAAGATGCATGCGCAATAGAAGCTGCTAATAAAAATATCAAAAAGATCATACAGAAGACGACGGTGACATATAAAGACTGACATGACATGTTACCATTTTCTCTCCATGGTTACCGTACCATAGTGCGCACATCAACAGGGTCGATATCCCATTGGGGTTCTCCGACTTCTCTATATCTAGAGCCTATCGGGTTCTACAATGCCAACGGGTCGAGATCCCATCGGGGCTCTCCGACTTCCCTATGTCTAGAACCTACTAGGTTCTGCAAATTCAACGGGTTGAGATCCTACCAGGGTTCTCCAACTTCCCTATATCTAAAACTTACCAGGTTCTGCAACTTCAATAGGTCGAAGTCCTACCGAGGCTCTCTAACTTTCCTACGTCTAGAACCTACCAGGCTCTGCAACTTATGTAACACCCTTATAAACCCACACATAATATTCATATAATTTATGAGTTTAATTAAATAAAATCACCACTCAAGGGTGTCATACTTCATAGAAAGCATCATAATAACAATCATGCTACATAACACGAGTCACAACATTTATAACCATAATCTCTTTTTATATCATCCACACATCAATGAAAACTTAGCAGTAGATATCATAGTCATAAAGTAAACTTAATTCGTATTTCAAAACTCAAGTATTATAATATCATCAAAAGGTATAATTAAAACACTTTAACATCTTAAAATCTCATAAAAACATGTTAACAACAATACATGATTCACAAAACATAGCACTCCCAACCCGATGTTACATATCAGAGAAAGACAAGTCTAATGAAACAAACTCAATAAAATACTCCTAAGTTATCACCAATGCTCCTACGAACTACTCATGGCCACTTGTGCGTTACCCACGTGGAGGCAACATTCAGACAAAAAGGGTGAGTAATCACATTTCATTATAAAAGATATAAGCAAAAGACAAGTAGTTATAACAACATCATCATATAACAACACATACTATTCATCGACACTTCATGCTCACAGATACATCATAATATCAAGTAGACACCTTTCATCATCAGAGTCATCATATACTCACATAGTTCACAATTATCATCATATGAAAACTCATCAACAAAATCATGCAATGTCACATAGGATGTTAATGCATAATAGTGACTCAATGCATGTAGTACCAATGTTTTATGAACACGTGGTTCATTACCCTCCAAAGATCCCCATCATAGAATTGATTCCTTCTTAGAACTAAAGCACATCATTAACACACTCAATCCACACAGTAGGATTGAGGCTCGTCATAAGCGGACCACTGTCCAAAATAATGCTATGAATGAATGATGCATAAAAGTCACATAAAGGTCGACCACAACTAGTCAAATTCTTCATCATTCACATAACCATAAACACATATCATGTATACACATTAAACATGCAAATCATTCAACATCATCACAAACAACATCAATTACGTCACAACAACATCATATCAACTCACAATAACTTCGTAGAAACATCAAGTTCATCATTAAAAAAAGTAGAATATCATAGCCTAGAAACATGTAATGATTCAACTTTATCAACACATAGGTACATGAATAATACATCAAATTATAAGAATAAGAAGTGTTTCCTACATCTGGCCTTGAGATTTTGATGATAACTTCACATGTTATCTTAGAGAAGAATTTTATACACTAATGGTTTTGTCTAGTGTGTAACTGTTGCTATAATGTTTTGACTCTAGTACAAGGCGTGTGACGTCATCAGGTTCTGAACATACACTCTGGAAGAAAACATGTGGTTACATGTTTCGGAAAGTCAAGGTTCTGAATTGATCTTCTACAACCTGTCTTAGGAACATTAGTACAAGAAGTTCTGATCCTAGCTTTGTAGTTTAGCTTTGGAGGTCTTCTAAAGCTTTACTTATGTGTTACAAGTTATGAAGATTATGAAGAACAAGGTTCCGTTGAACAAGTTCTGATGATCTGAAGAAAAGGAAGTTCTTACAACCAAGTGCTAAAGACTCTAAAGAACAAGGTTCTATGTGACAAGTTCTGAAGACTCCAAGACTTAGCTTCTAAGGCGCGTGAGAAAGATTCTTCTACAACAAGATTCAATGTTCAACATTCAAATATTTTAAGCCTCTGAAGATAAAAATAAATTTAAAATGGTTAACATGTGATGTTGTGGAAAAGGTACATAAAGTGTCTGTGACCTCTACCCTTTAGGGTGGCATAAGGAAAGTCCTTTATGCTGTATTGACAACCACTTTCAATGTGACCGTTGGGAACAAACAACTGGATTTACAACTATCTTTCTTTACTTAACAGATCTCTGTTTAGAAGCTCAATTGAAAAAATTATTCAAAGGAAAAGGTGGAAAACTATCATTGAACAGTGACAGGATACAAAAGTATTATTTTATACTGTGTAAACTCTTACACATTATTCTATTTGTTGGGAACTAACCGTTGGTGCAAGAAAACTCTATTCTATCCTCACAGCGTCTCTCTCTCTCTCTCTCTCTCTCTCTCTCTCTCTATCTCTCTCTCTCTCTCTCTCTCTCTCTCTGTCAAGGGCTATAAAAGAAGATCAAATCTTCAAAGATAAATTGCTGGTTAGCGGTTTAAGCGCTGCCATTGGCTAACAAGCTTCATTCTATGGAAGGAAATCAGTGGACTCTGAAGATGTTTAAGCTACAATGCTATGCATACTAAATACCACCAAAAAGAAGAAGGAAAAGAAAGAAAGAAGATTTCAACAAGATTCCATTCAACTATCATCATATGCATCTTGGATGAAACAGAAGAAGCAAGGAGTTTTTGCTCGTAGCTTGCTCAAGAAGAAGGAGACTACAAGATGTTACTCAACTTCCAATCACATACATCTTAGTAGATCTCAGAAGAAGCAAGGAGTTGTTGCTCGTAGCTTGCTGAACAAGAAGATGAAGAAGAACACTATAAGATGCTACTAAACTTCTAATCATATACATCTTTGTAGAACATTGTAATGAATACTAGAGTTGTTTCCCAAATATTGTTTCTGTTCATATCTTTTCATATAAATTGTTTTAACACTTGAGTTGTTTCTCGTAGAAGTGTTAAATAATATGTGATAAAAACACTTGTGTAATTTGCTTAGAAGAAACATTCATGTAAACAAAAGAAACGCATAAACTATTATTGATTAGTTCCTTGAGAGACTGAGTGAAGGTGTGATCTCAAGAAGATAATGATTGCAGTCATTATAGGAAATCCTAATGGGAGATTCTGAGGAATTTGATTATGTTGGGTCAATGGTAGTCATATCTTAAAGAGGACCGAGTGAAGGTCAGACACTTGTGAGATCCCTGATGGATATTGTGATACGGTGGGAGAACTGACTTGATGTTTTGCATTTTGATCGCATTTATGCGGATAGCAAGAGTCGCCACCGACTTTTCTTTTATCCAAAAGGAAAGGTAAAAAAGCACATGAAAGATCTTTTGAGATGATTTCTCGGGTTCGGGGGGTAGATTATGAAAAGGGAGATTTTGGGGTACAACAGTTGCCCCTGTTCAATCTTCTTAAACTTGAAAAGTGAGATCGACGTGTTTGTCGTTCGTGGCTTGAAAGTGAAAGATGATTGAACACTAGAGTGCCCAGAAATTTGCACTTGATGATGCGCTGGTTGATTGTGTAGGGAATGGGCTTAAAGATGCCATTTGGAGAAATGATGGAGAGTTGTCAGAGATGGGCTTATAGATGCCATCCAAAGGTGATTGTTGACAGAAGTGGACGAAGTCTGAACTTTGACTTTAACAGAAAAGAAATCAGAATAAACCTTTGGTCGATTTAAACTGGAGTTAGCAGAAGTCTTGAATGTTTGTTGGAAAGAATAAGAATATCTTTTAGAGTGATTTAAATTGAGCCAAAAGATATCTTAGATTAATCTTAACTGGAAAGCATCAGAATAAATCTTGGTACAATTTATCTGAACAAGAGAAAATTGTCGGTGGGGAAGAATAAACTGTTGAGAGGTTTAAACTGAAACAACAGAAGTTCAGAGAAGAATCAGAACAAATCATTGAAAGATTTATCTGAACCGACAAAATTTGGATAAGAATCAGAATAAATCATTGAAAGATTTATCTGAACCAGCAAAAATCTGGAGAAGAATCAGAATAAATCCTTGAGGTATTTATTTGAACCTGAGAAAATGTCTACAAGGAAAGAATCAAGATAAACCGTTGAGAGATTTAAACTGAACCAGCAGGGGTCTGGATAGTGAGGTTATGAGAACATGGGTAGTAGGGTTACTTAGAAATAAAGCCTGGATAGTAGGGTTATGAGAAGGAACCTGGGTCATAGGGTTACTTCGAAATGAAAGCCTGGATAGTAGGGTTGTGAGAAGGAACCTGGGTCGTAGGGTTACTTCAAAATGAAAGCCTGGGTAGCAGGGCTATGAGAAGGAACCTGGGTCGCAGGGTTACTTCGAAATGAAAGCCTGGATAGTAGGGCTATGAAAAGGAACCAGGGTCGTAGGGTTACTTCGAAATGAAAGCCTGGATAGTAGGGCTATGAGAAGGAACCTGGGTCATAGGGTTACTTTGAAATAAAAGCCTGGGTAGTAGGGCTATGAGAAGGAACATGGGTCGTAGGGTTACTTCAAAATGAAAGCCTGAATAGTAGGTCTATGAGAAGGAACTTGGGTCGTAGGGTTACTTCGAAATGAAAGCCTGAGTAGTAGGGCTGTGAGAAGGAACCTGGGTAGTAGGGTTACTTCATGATTAATTTGTGTGAAAATTTATTTGGAAATGTATGAGAGAGGACCCGTGTAAGATTTTTCAAGATAAACCCGTGTGAAGCTGTATTTGGTCGCGCAAATGATTACTCTGTCTAGTTTCGGGAGTTAATCTTGGACCCGAGTCTGGGAAAATAAATCCATGACTGCTGTTGGAGAGTATTGGAAATAGCATTCCTGACTGTTGTAGAAAACTGTGGTTCTTCTACTTCCGCTGGGGAGAGACTCTGCTTGATAATAATTCTGCGGGGAAGAATCAGGATAAACCGTTGAGAGATTTAAACTGAACCAGCAGAGGTCTGAAGGAAATATTTGTTATGTAGATGGTCAACCAGTCCTTTCTCGGGAATTGATCTGTAATTGATTTGTCCATAAATAGTTATCCTGTCAGAAATTTGATGATAATTTCCTGTTGATTGATTTTTTCCTGAAAAGGTGAAGGGTTAGTTGTATGCGATGCCATGATGTATGAAATGCATGGCATGAGATTGCGCTATATGCGTTTGTGTTTTCAATGCCATGATGTATGAATGCAATGTATTAACATATTAATTGTTCTGCTGCAATGTTGCTGGACTCAGGGAAAATAAATCCCCGAGTACTGTTAGGAATGAGGAGTGTAAGTCTTCATATTTTGTTGAAGTTGAAGCATGGATGGATGAGTTTCCATTATTAGAGAAATAAACTCTATTGGGGAAGGGAAACGTCGTGCATTGCTTGTGGACTTTGTGAAATCCTGCTGGGGAATCCTGAGAAGTTTGGCGACTTTCACTGGGGAATATATGGAGTGGTAACTGGAATTTTTGCTCCGTCAGGGATATGAGAGCATCTGATACCATTAGGCTGCATATTGGAGATACGTTAGTGATCCTGTAGTAGGATGTCCTTGTTTCCGCTCCTGCTGGAGAAAGTACATGCGGGGATTGTAGAGCAGTCTGCTGGGGAAGAGGAGCTGTGGTCCCTTGATTTATGATAGTCTGGGAAGAAAATTCAAACTGGGTAATCTTGCCTTTTGTTAGAGAAATAAACCCTATCTCCAGTCTGCCGGAAGGGCGCTTCGGACAAAAACTCCATGAGGCTTTTAACTCAATTAAGACCAGCTCAGCTAGGGAATGTCAGAATGATTCCAAGCTTTGATGGTATCTGAGGAGATATTGAATGAATATCAGAATGATGTCCATATCTGGATCGTATTTGAACCGTATCTGCAAGAGAATTGTACCCTCTGTTTGGGAACTAGTGTGATGTATGCGTTTGTTGGGAGAAGATTAAAACTCCTCTATTTGCTGACGAGTTTGACTATGTTATCGGCTGGAGGATGCCCCATTTTTGTTTAAAGATGCTTTTGCACTTGTCGGGGATAGCCTTGTGATTTTGATGACTTCACCGGGGATCACCTTATGAAGGGTATTTCGTGGGGATTTGTCACTGTCTATAGTAGTAAGTTTTGTAGTAATGCCAAAAAATGTTTGTTTGGTCACACATGACCCTTTATATGTGAGAGCCGGTTGGCCCCTAGAGTTAATCTGGTGCACCTCGACGTTTTGAGATTTTGATCACATTTCTGGTAGCCTTGAACTTTCTAGGGATATTTTCTATGACTGTTGTGGAAGAAACCGAAGACCTGATACTAACACCATCTGGTACTACTGGTACCAACAAACAAATTCGTGGTACCCAAGATCTTTGGTCAAGTCTCAGAATTTTCTAAGAACTGTCATGGGAGGATCCGAATACATGATACTGACACCATCTGGTACTAAAAGTACAGACACGTGATTTGATGGTACCGAAAGTCTTCATAGTGGATTATGTTCAAACCCATGATCAACAATATTTCCCCTTGAGTGATTCAATATTTCCTTGAGAGATTCTTTGAATCTCGACTTGACTGCCCCAGATGTGTTGGACAATGGTCATGCCGTGCCCCTTGGTTATGAGAGATTTATCATTTGAAGCGTCTTTCCACTTGAAGTGATTTTGTTTATTGAGAGAGTTTTCATTTGCTGAATATTTGTCGTGTGGATTTCTCTATTGTCAAACAATTAGCCATATGCAAACGGCGATATTCACAATAATGCAAAATTTATTCTTGTCTTGAAGTTTTGAAAATGTGTTTTAGCAGATAAAAGAGTTTTGCAAGTATGTGAGTATAAATAAAGATTTAGAGTAAGCCTTACAGGAGTCAGGATACCTTTTGTAACAATATGCTTTCGAACTAACTCGTGCTTCAATTAGGACTTTGAAAGGTTGTATCGTGGTCTAGGTTCATGGTTTAAGAAACAAAGGATAAAGGCTCAAAGTGTATTTGTACCCACCCGCTCTTCGTGATGTTCTTCAGTCCTAAAATCAGTTAATTGTGCGTTTGAACTCCAATTGAGTCTGGAATGATGTGTTGGTGATGGCTCAGACAAGTTAAGTTTGTCGGAAGGCATTCATTTTTGCCATATTTTTCATGTTGTCGAGGATTTGTAGTGACCTCTTTTTGATTTATTATCCCTGATTTTGCCTGACTGTTCTTACGGTCAGCGGGATGCCCCAGTTTTCCTTAAGTCTCCTTTGTAGGTTTTGACTTAGTGGATTTTTCTCTTGAGAGCTAATGACTTCCTATTTGGTAGGGAACCATCATTGTCTTTTGATTCCAAAGGAATGTTTTGATGTCATTCGTTGTATTACGAGATGAGAGTTTGTGATTTGAACGCGCATTTGAATTAACTAAGAGACTAACCTGCCCCAGGTTTTGATTAAAGGTTTCAATTTGTGTAAAAAGAAAACTTTTACTTCTTTGGCTCGAAGGGGTTGACTAGGTATTATCTTCCTTATAACTCCAGTGTTTAGGATTTGAAAAAAACGACTGTACATCGTCAGCAAGGTCTGTCCAAAAGCATATTGTATGAGATGAAGGCATTGTTTTCATCATCCTCCCTCTAAAGGCTTGCAACTTTTGAAACAAGAGTTGAATATCATAAAGGCAATAAAAAACATAGTTTAAGATATAATGAAAATGAATGGATTGATTCAAGACAAACATATTTAATTCATTAATAAGAGTAACCAAAGTCTGACATAAAGATAAGTGTTTTAAGCAAACAAAGAAATTACAACTGAAAATTCGAATAAACAGAAAATTTCCTTGCCCAGATCGTCACTTCACATGGATGCCCTTGAGGGGTGATAGAAAAGCTCCAATTGACCGTCTTGTGTAAATTCCAACACTCCTTCATCAATTAGGTCTTGAATTCTGTTCTTCGGAGCCCAACAATTGTTTGTATCATGCCCAAGACCATCAGAATGGTATGCACACCTTTCATTGGGACGGTAATTAGGAGCAGCAGTATTAAGATTCTGTGGGGGGGGGGGGCTTTTAATGTATTTAGCTTTTCCTTCAACATGTGTTGTAGTACCTGAGCTAGTGACATGCCAATCCTAGTGAATTGTCTCTTAGGTGCGACCTCTTTGTGCTGATTCCCCTGTTGTTGTTAGCGAGGTTATTGTCGGGCCCGTGAGGTAGTAGCAAATTTGGAAGGTCTTCTGGCTTCTTGTCTCATGGGAGGCTGAGCAGTGACTTGATTTCTAATCCTGACTGTTTCCCCCATACGGTTGCAACCGTCTTGATGAAGTTGGTTGACAAGAATTTTCAGCTCTTCTTGTCCTTGAGCCAGATTTTGGATAAGAAACATATGTCCCACCAGTTGTCCCATCATTTGGACCCTCATTATGGCTATTTAAGTTTGTAGCCTTTCCAACTGATCATCCTTATTGCCCTCAAGATTCCCCATGATCATGCCCCTAGTGAGGAGAGCTTTCACTTCTTCTTGCCCCTTGGATAGGTTCAAGAACATTTCTTGGAGTTGGGCGTTTTGAGCCTGGATGTCTTTCACCATTTGTTCCATATCCATCTTACTGAAATAAACAGTAGGAAGATAAGAAGACCTATATGGGAGAAACCTGTCATGATATGATGCATGATATGTGGATGCATGTTTTCAAGGATCTCGCAGGGTAAACACAAGAAAAAGTTTGAGATTGAACTTTGATCAACATTTTTGATTGGATAACTTTGTACCGGTGGATGTCCTTCCACGAGAATCAAGCTCACCATGTCAAGTGGGTCATATCCCTTGACTCAAGTTACCGTGCTTTGGTCTTTGACGGTGTTTGATTAGAGAAAAATAAATCCTCTTGCCCCTGGATAGGCGTCTGGTTCAACATGACCCTGCATCATAGACCCTTGAGATCCTTGAAAAGGTTATTGAAAATGCTATGGTATGATGTCATGATGTCATGTACAAGTATGCAAAGTAAGCAAGTTGTTATATACACACAAAGTAGACAAGTCCTTAGGTTTAGGCTTGCATAGAGTTTGTAGGTAAGTAACCTCTTGAAGTTTAGTTGGCTCAACCTGTCCTAGTAATAGTGATCGGGTTCTAAAGGATCTCAATATCACCGACCTTTCTTCTAGGCATTGTCTCAGCACAATCAATCTTTTCTTGCGGTCGAGATATCCCAAAAGTCCAGCCTCAATGAGTGTAGTATCGAGTATCAATCAATTTTCATCTCTACACCGAAACCAGTTATCTCACTACGTCCTAATGGCCAAGTTTGTTCAATTAGGGTTCTAAAGTCAATTAGTGCCTTATGACGCCACTCAACGGCCCTGTATTCTCCTCGATTCAACGCGAGGGATACTGGTACCCACAAATGCGTCACACTAACGTAGCCATTGTTTCAACCATATCGGTCTACGCTATACAGTTTCCATATTCTATTGCTACTTACCTAAAAAGGTGTCCCAGATCCGGGTGGAGGATCAAAGCAAGCCTAATACAAAGAAAAAAATATAAAGCACACAAAATGAAAGCAAGTAAAGGTGATCTAACCCTAAGGTAACCCCACTTTTAAGTTAACTCCCCAGCAGAGTCGCCAGTTCTGTGATACGCTGGGAGAATTGACTTGATGTTTTGTGTTTTGATCGCATTTGTGCGGATAGCAAGAGTCGCCACCGAATTTTCTTTTATCCAAAAGGAAAGGTAAAAAAGCACAGGAAAGACCTTTCGAGATGATTTCTCGGGTTCGGGGGGTAGATTATGAAAAGGGAAGGTATCAACACCATTTTCATCCATGGTTTTCCATGGGATCTTAGTTACTCGCTTAGATCATTTGCTTTTATTTTGATAGTGTGCTTGTGGCGTGGGCTTTGAAAGTGTTTTGAAAAATCTCTTTGTAATGGTTCTCGTTTCTATAAGAATGCGTACAAAGTTTTGTTTCGAAAGATAGTTCAAAGATGTGTTTGTGGAATGTGTTTTTGAAAGTGGTTTTAAAAAGACGTTTTGCAATGGTTCTCGTCGCTATAAGAACGTATACAAAATGTTTTGTCTTTTTGAAAATGTTTTGAGATGAAAGTGTCGGTGTAAAAATGTTTTTGTCGTGAGTAAGCGAGTAACTAGGAGCGAATCTACCTACTCGAAAGGTCTCAAATGTTATTTTCTTCCTCCTTTTAATGTTGCTACCTTACCATTGATTTGGTAAGAAGCCCCATCATTGGATGTAAAGGGACAGGCGCAGGTCAATTTTACAGTCATCGAAAGCAACTTATGAGACGCTTTAGCAATTTTCGTAAGGGACTAGATCGTTTTATCGAAGGAAACATCAAGGGTCATCGAGGGACTACGATTTTTTTATTGAAGGGTCATTGCTAAAGCGTCCCATATTCGAGGGACATGACTGTGTTTTTGAGGCAACGAGCGAGGTTACCCTAGAGGTGCGCATGTGAAAAAGTTTTTTTGATTCAAGTTAATTTTGTTGAAATTAGGTTATCTAGCGATTGATTTCAAATCTTGCCATACACGCCTAATTACTATACAGTAATAAGTAAAAACAATAAAATGCGGAAGTTGAAATTCTAGGCTATTACAGAGCTTCAGAAATGAGGGGTACAAATTAATGAATGGGGGTGATAGTAAGAAATAAATATTTAAATCACACAATTCAAGTCCAAACCGTTAAATAATTGTTTAAGTTAAAACTCTTTTCATTTGATAAAATTAATTAAGGATTTAATTAATAATGTCAAACACAAATTATTTTAAAGTTAATAATTATTTAAAACAAATATTAACCTATTTGCAATTTTTAAATATATGCTGAAATATAAAATAAAAATCAAATAATAAAAAATAATAACAACAAAAATATAAAGGCAAAGTTTAGAAATGGGCCTACAATAGAGCAAAATTGGGGGGTGTAGAAATCAAACGGCCCAATGCTCCTGGCTGATCAGGTGCAACAGCTCCCTGGAGGTGCACCATGGGCGTGCATATATGGTGTGCTAAAGGGTTATGATAGATGATGATATGAAACAGACGGAGGGATGATGAGGGTGCATCAATGACTAACATGGGGATGCATGCATATGATCCCTCATAATGGTTAAGGGGTGGTGACAAGTGTCACCACCCGATTAGTCACTGTAAACAAATAATTAACAAAACTAAAAACCAATTAAATGTAAAAAATCTGGCTCATAACTCATTTCTCTTTCTCTCTCTTAGCGTGATGCTCTCTCTTCTCTCTTGTTAGGAGTCTTCACCTGAGAAGACAACCTGTTCGCGCTGGAAATCGCCTTGCGGCGGTGACGGCGGCGGGGTGACTCCAAACACTATTTTTTTACATCACTCTGATCGTCTCCTTTCCCTAATTACTAATTTGTGATTAATTTTTGCAGATTCCTACTCTAAAGCCCTAGATCTAAAGAGGGGTGGACGGAAACCCTAGGTCAAAGATGTAGCGAACAATGATGATTTATGATGAAACAAGCAAAATGGAAAAACAAAATGTAAAGAAAAAGGGAGAACGGAGGCCGTGTTCTCCAAATCTGTAAGCTTCGAACCTTTTATGAAATCTGTGCTTCCGGTATTTTTTGAATCTCTTTCTCTTCTTCTGAATATGTTGGGACGATTGCTGGGTAGGATAATGATGAGGATTATTTTTTGCTATTTTCTGAGTTATTGGGTCGCTGTAGGTTTTTGGTGATGATGTTTGGTGACAATTTTTTGATGTTGTAAACTTTTGTTGGTTTTTGTTGGTTTTGGTTCTGTGGCTTTTGGTTTTGTGATACTTGAAAAATCTATGGCTTTTTGGTTTTTGGCTTTTTGATACTTGCTGGTTTTACAGTGATGGTCTTTTGGCTGTTTTGATGGTTTTACAGTGATGGTCTTTGTGATGTTTTGATGGTTTTGTTGGCTTCTGATCAGTGAGGTTTGGTTTCTGGTATTGTTTGTGTTATTTTGCTAGTTCTATTTTTTGTGATATCTGATGGTTCCCTCTTCACGTTCAAATAATCTCTCCTCTTTTATAAAACAGTGGTTCTCCTTAATATCATATTAGGGTGAAAATAGGAGGGAAAACTTGTGAATTTGGACAGTTTTGGTTTTTCTAGCTTTGGGCTTTAGAGTGCAGATTGAACTAATGTCCATTTTGGTGCAAGTTTGGGCAGGTTTTTTGGACTGTAATGCAGGCTGGTTTGCTGGTTGTTTTGGGTTGCTTTGCAGGGCTGCCAGTTTGTTTGTATGTGCACAGTAACTTTGCACAATTTTTGGGATTGATTATATGGTCTAGGTGATATCCTCCCAACTTTACTTTTTTCCTCTTTCATTTTTCTGTGAAATAAAGCACTTTTTGCTTTTGATATATTTTCTGAAGGGTTTGCTTGATTTAGGAAAGTGATGATATGTGAACAAGCTGAGCAAGTTAACTTGTATTGCAGTATTTGATGCCTTTGACCCTTTGGCTTGTTGCTTTAATTTCCTTTGTTTTGTTTTGTTGTATACATGTGTTGGTTCCTTGGCTGTTCTTGCTTGCTGCATTTATTATTGCTTGTTGCAGGTTTTGGTTCTACCTTGGACAGCTTGCTTGCTGTCTGCTATTTGGGTAGCTTGACTGCTGCATCTGGCCTGCTGTTAGCTGCCTTGGGCCATTTTGGGCTGCAGCCCACCTTTTGCTCGGATCCTGCTGTTTTGTTTTGTTGCTTGTTTGAACGGTTGGCATAGTTTGACTTGTGCATTTGACTGTTGTTGTTTGCAGCCTATTGCTTTTGTTGCAGTTTGAACTATTTATATTTGCTGCCTTGCCTGTCCAGTTTGTATATTTTCTCTTTCCCTTTTTTTGTGAACCAAAACCTAGGTTTTGAGATTTGCAAAAATAGGGAGAAATGGAGGGTGATTAAAACAAACAAAATTCTGATTCCTAAAAGAAAACCCTAGTGCTGAAAATCATTTTTGCTTGGACTTTTTCAATGTTGATTGATTGCTAATGTTTTTCCTTTCTTTTGTTACATGTACAAACAATTGAATGGCAAGCAAGACAAGATGAAGAGAAGACCATGGCTAGCAATGAGGAATTTCTTGAAGATGAAGCAAAGAACATTTCTTTCCTTGTAAATATAACTTGTATTTCACTTGTAATCATTTGTAATCATTTGTAATCATTTGTAATCATTTGTAATTTGCTTTGTGAATGACCCACAAAATGTAATGAACACAAAACTTGAGTAAGTATGTAAATAGTGAAATTTGTTGTACAAAACTTTAAGTTTTAGTTTAACTTTGCAATTCTTGATTGAATGTTTTGAATAAAACATCTTGGCTTGGTAACTTGCATTTTAAGCAAACACAATATGATAGGATAAATCATGTATTTTTCACTCTTAAACAAAATAAATGTTTAAGAGCTCAAACCCAATTGATTAATTGAATCCACAGTCATGATTATTTAAAATGATAGTCTTAAACTTTATACCTTATCCAAACAGAACATGCTCCCAAGAATAACATCAACCCTCAGAAAATTATGGTTAAGAAAAAATTTAAAATCACACAAATGGCTTTTCAGTTATCTGGGCCATGAATTGGGCAAACTTGCAATGTGAGGTTTGAAAACTGACTTAAACAACTTTAAAGAGACATGGTTACTTATTTGAAACCTTGACGACTCAATTTCCTTTGAGAAGTGCAAAACCCTAATTGCTGATTGGTTGCCTAGGAAGAGAACCTGCTTGATCAACTTTTGAGCCAAATTAAGTGTTTGAGAGACCCTGGGATAGCATCTTGAGTGAAAAAAAGTGAGGGCAAATTTTGGGGTACAACAGATATCATTTCAAGGATATCCTAGTAGGAGATTATAATATGGTGGGAGAACTGACTTTTTGGTTTTATTCAAATATGCGGATAGCTAGAGTCGTCACCGACTTTTCTTCTTATCCAACATTTAGGAAAGGTGAAAAGAATAGGAAAGACCTTTGATAGATTTTGAGTTCGGGGGGTAAGTTATGAAAAGGGGAGGTGTTAGCACCCTTTTCATCTATAGTAATCTACGGGCTCTTAATTTCTTAGCTCACTTTTGAAAATCTTGATTTGTGTGTGTGATTGGTTTGAAAATATTTTCAAATCACCTATGTAAGGATGACTTTGTAATGATTCTAGTATCATTCCTCAAGAATGTATACAAAGTGTTATTTTTGAAAATGTTTTTTTGAAAGTGTAGTGTGAAAAAAAGTTTTGAGAAAAATTGTGAGTAAGCAATTAAGAGTTTCTTACCCACAAATTCTTTCTTATTCTTTTCCTTCTCCTTTTGAGATAGCACTATACATACCATTAGTTGGTAGGTATCCCTATCTATTGAATGTGAAGGCACAAGCGTAGGGTCATCGTATGGTCATCGAAGGCAACAAGTAAGGATACTTTAGCAATTGTATCAAAGGAACTATCATCATTTTGTAGGCAACTCGAAGGGACTAGATCATTTTATAGGCAGCTCAAAGGGTCATCGAGGGATTATGATCTTTATTCGAAAGGAACATGATGCTTTGATTAAGGGTCTTTTGCTAAAGTATCCGCACTTTCGAGGGACGTGACCAATATCATAAGGCAACAAGAAAGGTTATCCTAGAGGTTCAAGTGTGCGAAGTGTATTGATTCAATTATTTATCTTGAATATTAGGGTTTTCTAGATTGTTTTTAGTCTTGCCACGCAAACCCTAGTTACTAGCTGTTAAATATGTATAGAAAAATAAAGTGAGGAATGTAAATTCCTAAGCTATTACATGGCTTTGGGAGAGGTACATAAGTATAAAAATTTGCGAGAAAGTAAACCTACGATATCACATCCTGTGAGCAGTTACATAATTAGGAAAAAATGCGAGAAAACAAATCTACGCTATTACAATTAAAGAATGCAATCTATACACTTTTCTATGAAAATTAAATAGCAAGAAGAAAGAAAATAGAAAAAGAATGTCAAAATTTTTTATGATTTTTGTGTAGAAAATAATTTAAGTTAATAATAGTAATTAAAACATAAATCCTAATTTATTTTAATATTAAGAAAAATCTAATTTAATTAATTAGTAAATAAAAAATATAAGAAAAAATTAATTACTAACTAAAACCCTAATCCTAATTTGTTAGTAATTAAGAAAAAAGATTAGGTTAGTTAGTTGTTAATTAAAAAATAATTAAGGAATAATTAAGAAAAAAATAGAAAAATTAGATTAGAAAAATAGGGTGAAAAAAACGACATGGGGTGGATGTTGAACCCACGCCTCATGACTTCACAAACTGCATTGCTTACCACTAGGCCAAGTGCCTGTTGGTGTTTGAGAAATAAACATTGATTAATATATATATATATATATATATATATATATATATATATATATATATATATATATATATATATATATATATATATATATATATATATATATATATATATATATATATATATATATATATATATATAAAACCTATGCGTTAGTTTTAAAAATAACGAAAAATAACAAAAAATAATTGTAAGACGTAGGGATCGAACCCCTTCCCTTCACATTACATGCCTCAGTCTCAACCAATTGTGCTGCACTTCATTTCTGTTATTAAAATATAAACAAACAAATATATATAATAAAGCAAGTGAACCAGGGAAGCGCCGGAGCCCTAGCTCCGATCCTCTTCTCCGGTGAGAGGATTTTCAAACCTGTAAAATAACAAGTGTTAGACTATAAAAGGACCATATTCCCCTAATTCGACCCTTGTGAATCCAATTGTGGTGTTTATTTGGCCTGAAAACACTTGTATCATGAGTTTCGAAGAAGACATCTCAAACTGGCCTAACCATGGCAAAACATGATTCTCACGTTAGAGCTTCTGTTTTATGATTCAAACATGTTCTAAGTAACAACAGGAACTCATTTGGGCCGTTAAAAAACATCAACAATACATGAAATTAATCATATGAATATTTGAAAGAAAAGCAAATAGGAGAAGATGAGTATGCTTGTTTCAAGGCCATGGCTTTCGACCTATTCTTACCCTTAGATACCTCAGGAATAATTTGCAATGGATGGCTTGGACTGAAAGTGGCTGGATCTTTGGTTTTACCTTTGCCCTAGTTTTGACAAAAATTGAGATTTTTTGAGAGGGTGTGTTTGAGGCAATTCTCGTGTGTCCCTTGGTCTAAATGTGTTCTCTATTTATAATGGAAGATTTAGGTCAACAAAAGTGGAATCAATATTTTGTGTTTCATGATCAAATCTTGGATTAAAGTTTTGCATGAAATCTTTATTTTTTATGCCAATCATATACAATCAATCTTTACACATTTTTTGTAAGTTGTCACCAAATTTTTAGACTTATGATTTGATTCAAAAATAGATCTTCATGCCTTGATTCATTCACTTGGTACTTTATTTGATTTATTTTGATTTTAATTTAATAAAATCAAAAATAAAAGAAATAAAAACCACAAAAATAAATGAATGGATTTAGGAGCCTATTATAAGGTCAGGAACATGTTTGGACCTTAAAAGGTAGGCCCATTAGCCCAAAAGTTCAAATTTGCTTAATTTGGATTTCATGCATTTTCTCAAAATTGCCCAACTTGCACAAATCATATCTCACTCAATTTTTTTTTCATATAAAGGTGATCTATGACTCTTTGGAAAGCTCAAGGTAACTTCTACAATCTTCATGTTGGTCATTTTTTAATTTGAAGCCTTTATCTTGATGTAAATTGCTTTGATAAAAAGTGTCTTTTTGTTGACTTTTAAAATGACCTGTAATGTTTTGGCCATATCTCTCAAATGAAGCATTTTTGGCCTTGAGCTTAGAGATACAAAGTTGTATAAAATTGAATTTCCTTTAAAATGAGCTTTGGTTGCTAAATTTATGATAAAGTATGTGAAAGTTACTCTTGGTCAAAGTTTAGTTGACTTTTCCTTAAGAAAACTCTAATTTAGTAACTTTTAACTTTTGATGAATCTTGATTTTTATTGATGAATCATGACAAACCCTTTATAAAATGATGAATGTGACCTTAAAATGTTGATGTTGACCAAAAATATTTAAGTTTGATTGTAAATTGGTCAAAGTTGACTTTTTGCCTAATATTGTTAATTTTCAATCATTTGACTAATTGACTGAGAAAATTTGTGCTGCAAGGCTTGGAATTTGGAATGAGGATTATTTGAGACATATGAGAAACCATGAAATCCACTTGAGGTATTAGAAGTTAAATTTTCCTTGAGAGAAGAAAAACCCTAGTTGTAGGTCAACTGCTTAGGAGGAGGGTTTGTCTGATCAATCCTTGAGTAGTCTTGAGCAATTGAGAACCCTAGGAGCATGGGGAGACCTATTTAAATAATTTGTCTTGAATAATGAGAGGGAAATTTTTGGGGTACGACATCTTCCCCTGTTCAATCTTCTTAAACCTGAAGAGTTAGATTGGCATGCTCGCCATTCGTGATCTGAAGGTGGAAGAGGATTGAACACTTAAGTGCCTAGAAATTTGCTCTCACATTGCTTGAAGTAACACTGTTGGTTGATTGTATTTATTGAATGGGCTTAAAGATGCCATTCAAAGAGCTGATGGAGTATCTTCGTTGATGGGCTTATAGATGTCATCCAAATTAACTATTGATAGGAGTATCAGAATGAGTCTACGCTTGAATTTATCTGAAGAATGCTTTTCAGAATGAATCTATCCTATCCTATCCGAGGGAAATGCTTTTTAGAATGAATCTTTGGAGGAAATGCTTTTCAGAATGATGCTCTGAAGGAACTGCTCCTCAGATTTAGTCTCTGAGGGAAATGCTCGTCAGAATAAACCTCTGAGGGAGGTGCTTTTCAGAATAAACCTTTGAAGGAAATGCTCGTCAGAATGAATCTCTGAGGGAGGTGCTTTTCAGAATAAATCTCTAAAGGAAATGCTCGTCATAATGAATATCTGAGGGAGGTGATTTTCAGAATAAATCTCTGAAGGAAGCTTGTCAGAATAAATCTCTGAAGGAAGTGCTTTTTATAATGAATCTCTGAAGGAAATGCTTTTCAGAATAAATCTTTAAAGGAATTGCTCATGATAACCAGTCTATGAAGGAAATGCTCATCAGATTTAGTTTTTAAGGGGAACGATTTTCAGAATAAATCTCTGAAGGAAATCATATGGTCATGTAGATAGTCACGCCGTCCTGTTTCGAGAATTGCTCTACAACTTGTCTATAGATGGCTGATAATATTCGTTTGTTCGAGAACTTAACCTGAAAAGAAAAAGTTAGTTTTATGCAATGTCATGATGCATGAAATGCATTACGTAATGATGCTCTCAAAATAAATAAGAATACTATATGCGTTTCGTATACATATGCTATGATATTCTGTAAATATTGTATGGTTTCAATATGTCGCTGGAACGTATCGGTAGCTTCGTATAACATCTTTGGTTGGGGAAAATAAATCTCTGACTTTTTCTGGGGATGAAGACAATAGTTTCTCAATTTTGTTTATAACGTCTTTGTTGGGGATTCCCGCTTTCTGTTTGAGGACACTTCGCAGGGGACGTTCGACTTCTGCTTGGAGATAGAAGAATTCTAGGAAAATTGGTCGTTCGTCATTCTTTTGAAGGATTTGATTCTTATGTACCCTGAGTGGGGACAAAAGAGATTGATAATCCTAGGATGTGCTATCTGACCAAGTTTTAGATATGGATGTCAACTCTTCTTGGGAGGACAAAGTTGAATGACATCTGGACGCAGAAGAGAATCCAGTTGGGAATTGCAATATCGGAGAAATAAACTCCATTGGGGAAATAAACCATTTAGACTGTGTTGAGGAAATAATCTCTGATGGAGATCGAGATTTCATAGGATGTGTTGAGGAAGTTTCCACCGTATGCTGGGGAAATGATCAAACTTCCTTATCTGCTAGGGGGCCTATTAGGGAAGATGATCATGTCGAGCTATCCATCAGGGATATAGAGGTGAACTGCTGGAAGATGCCCCGGTTTCTGTCTAATGTCATATTAGATTTTCTGGTGAATATATATCTGTTGGGGATGAGCTTGTGAAGATAGCTCTATAGTGATAGTTCCATGGAGATTGCTCTGTGGAGATTTGTGGATGACTTGAACATTATCCTAACTCCTAGAGTCTTTAGTAAATGCTAATCCTATTTTTATGCATATATTTTGTTAACAGTAATCATGTTCAAATGCATATGTTCATTCAATGTAATCATTGGACGTTTTTGCAAACAAAATAGTGAAAGTAAAATAATTTTGAATTTTGAAATCTAATTGAATTGATTCTGAAAGTTTGCCTATAAGCAGGAAGTTTTATATAAAAAGAGACATAAATCCTAGTAAGAGGAAAACGTCGTAAGAATGAAGGAAGGGTACAAAGAAAAATAACTACGTGGAAACGATCCCATCAAGTTTCAACTCTTCTATTGCCCCTATGTCTTCAAGCATCTCATCACTTGCTGTTGGAAGAAAAGATTGAATTATTCTGTACCGTTTGAACTGGACGCTAGTAATGAAGTTGGCTGTAAGTAGATGGGTGATCCAACGAGACATAATTGTACGCTTTAATCCCTAACTTTTGCCTGGACCACCCTTTCAGGTTTTCATCCCATCGGGATATCCTTTATTGCCCAAGCCGCCTTTTCAGGTTTTCGACATGTTGGATGTACAATTTTTTTATATATATCCCTAATTTTTTCCAGAACCATTTTGGTCCGCCGGGATGCCCTTACTTTTGTCTAGGCCTATCAACCTAGAGGGTCACTTTTATGCGTAGTATTTTTTGGCTATGTCCGTGTTCACAGGGTGTGGAAAATATTCACCGCCCGTGGTAGTAAGTATCATAGCACCACAAGAAATTATCTTTTTGATCACAAATAGCCCTTCGTATGTGGGAGTCCATTTGCCCCTTGGATCACCTTATGGTAGGATAATGCACTTTATTACTAAATCACCAGCCTGGTATACCCGATGTTTGACTTTCCTGTTAAAGGCTTTGATCATGCATTTCTGATACATCTGACCATGACAAACAACCGCAAGCCTTTTTTCATTGATCGAATTTATTTGGTCTAGTTGAGTCTGAGTCCATTTGTCTTCATCTAAACCCGCGTCTTTCAGAATCCCTGGGGAAGGAATCTGGACATCTATAGGTAAGAAAACCTCCATAATGTAGACTAGAGAGAACGAGGTTGCTCTAGTTGATGTACATAATGAAGTGCGATAACCATGAAGAGAAAATGGTAACATCTCATGCCAATCTTTATACGTCACTGTCATCTTCTACAAGATCTTCTTGATATTCTTATTGGAGACTTCCACTGCACTATTCATCTTTGGTCGATATGAAGAAGAATTGTGATGATTAATCCTGAACTGCGTGTAGAGTTTCGTGATCATAGTATTGTTAAGATTGGTACCATTTTCTGTGATGATCCTTTCAGGGATGCCATACCGACAAATAAGGTTGTATTTAATGAACCGAGCCACAACATTCTTTGTAACAGAAGAAAAAGAGTCTGCTTCAACCCACTTCGTGAAGTAATCAATAGTGACCAGGATGAAACAATGCCCATTGGAAGCAGTAGGATTAATCTCTCCAATCATATCAATTCCCCACATTGCAAATGGCCATTGAGAAGCCAAGAAATTCAAAAGAACCGGAGGCGCATGTACTTTGTCAGTATAAATTTGGTATTTGTGGCAAGTTCTAGAATGATGATGGCAATCAGTTTCCATAGTAGACCAATAATAACCCGTTCTCAAAATATTCTTAGCCATTGTATTCCCACTAGAGTGAGTACCAAAGACTCCTTCGTGCATATCTTCCATAATTTTCTCAACATCTTTCTTGTCTATACAACGAAGCAAAGTCGAATCGTAGTTTCGCTTGTACGGGATTCTGTTACTCATAAAGAACTTGGCAGAGAACCTCCTTAGAAATTTCTTATCATTGATAGATGCTCCTTCCAGATATTCTCGATTTTTGAGGTATCTTTTTACTTAGTGGTACCAAGGATTTTCCTTACTCCATCAGTATAAACTTCGTAGCAATGCGCCAGTTCGTCTAGTCTCTCAATAGTAATTCCAGGAGCTTCATTATCCTATCTGACTTTGAACATATGACACAGTAGCTAATGCATCTTCCAATTGATTCTCTTATCGTGGAATATGTTCAAAAGTGATTTCCTTTAAGTACAGAATTAATGTCAACACATGCTCTCGATAAGGAATGAGATTTGGATGCTTCGTATCCCATTCTCCCTTAATCTGACTGATCAGTAGGGTTGAGTCCACATATACATTCAAGAATTTAATTCTCATATTGATGGCAACTTTGATACCCATGATACATGCTTCGTACTCGACCATATTGTTGGTACAGTCAAAACACAACATGACGGTGAAGGGCGTATGACAACCCCTGGGAGAGATAATCACAACACCGATTCCATTACCATGCGCGTTAGAAGCTCCATCAAAAACCATAGTCCATCGGGATCCAGATTCAGATCCTTCATACTTTCCAGGTTCTTCATAATCAGTAACTAGCATAATATTCTCATTTGGGAACTCAAAATTCATATACTGATAGTCATCTACAACTTGATGAGCCAAATGATTTGCCAATACACTTCCTTTGGTTACCTTCTAAGTAGTATACTGAATGTCATATTCTGTCAAGACCATTTTCTATCTTTCTATTTTTCCGAAGAGATCGGGTTTCTCGAATATGTATTTTATTGGATCCATCTTAGATATCAACAAAGTAGTATGAGTCAAAATATATTGTCTTAGTCGGCGAGCAGCCTATGCCAAAGCGCAACAAGCTTTCTCGAGAAGTGAGTATCTTGTTTCATAGTCAGTAAACTTTTTGCTAAGTTAGTATATAGCATGCTCTTTTCGACCAGACTCGTTATGTTTCCCCAATACCCATTGAGTTCTCTAATACTTCCAGGTACATGATCAAAGGTTTTCCTTCAACCGGTGGCATCAGAATTGGAGGTTCATGGAGGTACTCCTTGATTTTTTTGAAGGCTATCTGACAATCATTGTTCCACTTCACTACTTGATCTTTCTTCAGCAACTTGAAGACTGACTCACAAGTAGCAATCAAATGGGAAATAAATCTGGAAATGTAGTTCAATCGTCCCAGGAAATCTCTGACTTCCTTAGTACGGGGAGCTGGCATTTCTTAAATGGCTTTAACTTTGGCATGATCAACTTCAATACCTTTACCATTGACGACAAAACCTAGGAATTTACCAGATCTTACCCCAAAGGCGCACTTGTTTGGATTCAACCTCAACTTGTATTTCTTTAACCTCTCAAACAGCTTATGCAGGTGGTCAAGATGTTCTTCTTCAGTCTGAGACCTGACTATCATGTCATCAATGTAAACCTCTATCTCATGATGGATCATGTCATGGAACAAAGCTACCATATCATGCTAACATGTTGCGTAGGTGTTCTTCAAACCAAAAGGCATAACATTATAATAAAAAGTGTCCCACTGTGTGACAAAGGTAGTCTTCTCCATGTCTTTCGGTGCCATATTGATTTGATAATAACCAGAGAAACCATCCATGAAGGAAAATACATTATGCTGAACGGTGTTGTCAACCAGAACATTAAAATGCGGAAGCAGAAAGTGATCTTTGGGGCTTGCCTTGTTCGGATCCCTGTAGTCTATACATATACACACCTTGCCATCCTTCTTAGATACTGGCACCATATTTGCAACCCACTGAGGATAGGATGTAACAACTAAGAAACCTGCCTTGAATTGCTTCATAACCTCAACTTTGATCTTTTTAGACATCTCAGGACGCATACGACAGA
This sequence comes from Vicia faba, assembly GCA_948472305.1. Lineage (NCBI taxonomy): Eukaryota > Viridiplantae > Streptophyta > Magnoliopsida > Fabales > Fabaceae > Vicia > Vicia faba. The sequence goes on from OX451738.1 coordinate 375,466,719, forward strand.
CCTTCTATTTTATAGGAGGACAACCTTCCTTCATCGGTAGACGGTGAACCACAATTTTAGTATCAATCCCTGGTGTTGTACCCCAAAATTTGCCCTCCCATATTCTTCAAGATTTGCCAAGATCAAGGTTCAAAATCTCCCAAGGGTTGCACAGTCCAATTGCCTCCTAACACAGTCAAAATTAGGGTTTTATTTCTTGCAAAGAAATTGAGGTTTTCAAGGGTCCAATCAAGTCCCACATGCCTATTAACATTGTCAAGCATCCACATGCCAAGTTTCAAGACTCACAGCACCAGATTGCACAGTCAAAAACCCTAAATGCTTCACAGTCAACTACAGGGGCAAAATGGTCATTTGACAGTCAAAAGTCAAAATTTTTTGTCAACATATTATTTTGAAGCCAAAAACATCATTTGATCAATTCTTGATCATGATTCTCAAAGCATGGCTCAAAAAGTCTCAAGATGCAAAAGTTTCTATTTTAGGATAGTTGAAAAAGTCAACTGCAAATTGACCAGGGCATAACTTCTTCATGGTTTATCAGAAAAATTACATCCAAAGCTCATTTTGAAGATAATGACATTTCCTACAACTCATCTTCACACTTCAAGTCCAAGAAATGCTCTCACAAAAAGTTATCAATCTCAACATTATAGGTCATTTTCAAAAGTCAACAAAAAGGCACTTCAAGTCAAAGACCATAACATGATATTGGTAAATCAAAATGACGTGGGACCAAAGACATTGGTTAGAGGACTTCACGACCTTTCCAAAATGTCAAAGAACATGATCAAAGCTTAAATATTGAGCAAGATATGACTTGTAGAAGTTGGGAAATTTTTGGGAATTTTGAAAAGTCAACTTTGCATAAAAAGCCTCAAAATTGCTAATGGGCCTCAATTTCTTCCATGAATCATTACCCAAAGGCTATGCACGACCCATTAAGCTAAAAGGGAGTTATTTTCTTATTTTTAATTAATTAATTGAATTTTTAATCTTATTAATTCATTTAATTAAAATTAATTATGAGAAAAATACTAAATCATGTTTTTTTAAATCTTTTTATGCAGCAAATATGTCCATTATGAGCTCAATATCTCGTGTACCAATCAACAAGGACAAAATCATCCAAATTTGGCATGATTGGCATGAAAAAGATTGAAAAAGATTGGATTGGAAATCAAATATTGAATCATTGAATCAATGGACTTTGGGCTGGTTTTTTAATCTAATTCCATCCACATACATATGCACAACATAACCCTATTCCATTGGACACAAAAGCTGCGCTCAAAACCATAGAACAACATTGCATTTTTTTCACAAAAAATTGAAAATTGAAAACCTAGTTAGAAGGCGTTTCAAAGCTTCAAAAGGGTTCAAAAACATTGCTGAGACACCTAGGAAGCATTTGCAATCGAAACCAAGCCTCCACGCACAGAGAATTGGTAGAACATAATTGCTTTCTTTTCAAAAAATTTCGTAATCGTGTTTGAACTTTCATGCATTATTCATGTCTTTTAACTGTTAATTTACACTAATATGGATGTTCTGAAGCTATTGGTGCCCTTTAATTGAACTAACAGTGCCCGTATCAAGAGTTGCCATTAACGTTCCCTAGGGTTTCAGAGCTCCAATTTTAGGGGTTTCTGTATATGGAAAAATTGGATACTCAAACTGGTACCATTGAATTCGTGACATGAAGACGAATCATTTGATTACCTCGCGCCCTTTTTATATTGATCTATGTGCTAATCGCTATTTTCAGGTTCTGCAGTTAGTGGGGGTTTAAAACCCCCGCTATTTGTTTACATTACAGGCACAAATATGAAGAAGATGCTAGCGTGTCTGAAGGTGGTTGGTTAGTTTGAACATTGGCGCGTTTTTTGAGTGCTTCAGCATAATGATGTTTTTTACATATATTATTTGTGCTTCATTATTTTAACAAAGAGACTCAATGGCTCAGCTGGTTGGTGTGCTGTCCTACAGGCATTGGGACCTGGGTTCGATTCCCAGGTCCCCCATATACTTGATAATTTTTGTTGTAACATGTTCATATGCAGCATGCTCCTAACGTCCTACCATGCACACACACGCCCAAGCTTGCCACCTATGCATGATGATCCATCTGAAGGCTATGAATGGAGGTTCACCATGCACCTGGGTCAACCACTCCACATGCAAGCATAGAAAGTCAAAAGGGCTTGGAACTCAGTGGGCCTAAATGCTTCAATTAACCTCCAAAAGGGTCAGACACCCCCATGGTTTGCTCAATTTTTAGTTTTTTATTTATTTTTCCTTTTTATTCTTTTAATTATTTTTACTTGTTTTCTTTAAATTCCATAAATTAATTTTCACAGTAATAAACATAAAAAATCAAAAATATTTATTTATTAGTATTAATTTCATTACTATTATTTTTTGTAAATAAACTTTAAATAATTAATTTAGTAAAAATTAGGGTTTCAATTTTAATCTTTTCTTAAATAACTAAAATATGTCGAAATTAGGGTTTTTAATATTCTCGCCTTTTTATCTTTTTTTCAATAAATAATTTTCTCATCATTATTATTATTATTAATTATTAATTATTTTGTAAATAAACATGTAATTAATTAATTAGTGTAAATTATGTTAAACTTGAATATTTTTTCATAAATAATTAAAAACAACTTAGAACTAGGGTTTCATTTAACTTCTAATTTTAATTAATTTTCTTTACTCTCATTAAATACAAAAAAAAAACCTAAAAACATTTCTTTTCTTTAAATTAATAATTAATTAGCTTTCAACTTCAATTTAATTTCAAAAGGGTCCAACGCCCTCAAACGTTCTATCTTTATTCTTTTCGCGCGTTTATCTTATTTTTCTTTGTGAATATTATGTAATTGCTCAAGCCTTGTAATAGTAATTAGGAGTTTATTTACTTTCCGCATTTTTTATTCAAAACGGGTCTTTGTTAATTTGGCAATGTATAGACCCGCGCCTTGTAATAGCGTAGGATTTTACTTTCCGCATTTAAATTTCCGCACTCTTAACTGTTAACTTGTATGAAAGAATGAATGGCCTAAATTAAAAACAAGCGTAGATCACCATGATGCATGTACAAGATAAAACATAACATGAAAATAACGCACAAATTCACACACCACTCTTAGGGTACGCCTCACTGTTGCCTTGCCCTCGAAACATGGTCGTCGAGTATAGGACGTTTTAGTAAGTCCTTATGTCCATGACATGATCCGGTTGCCTCGGAAAAGTTGCCTTGAATTAAAAAGGATCAATGGCATAAGGGTAGCTTCTAAGGTGTCCTACTGTTGCTCTGGTGACCACACTGTCCCTAACAAACGAATTGACCCGAACACCTCCAACGGTGGTGCTACCTACCTCTCAATGGTGGGATGGCACTACCTTAAGGACTTCTACACAGCCTAATTCCTTAGGGTAGGTAGATGACTCATGGATACTTGCTCTTTTCAAAAAACAAACAAAAACTCTTTTCACACTGACACTTTTCAAAAAGCTTTCAAAACAATTTTTCAAACACTCTTGAGGACTGATACAAGAGTCGATCTGAAATCTTTAAACGAAACTTTTTCAAACCCACTCCCACTTTGAAAAGAAAACTCTTTTGAAAACACAATGAGCAAGTATCTAAGAGCCCATGGATAACCATGGATAGAAAGGGTGCTAACACCTTCCCTTTCTATAAATCTACCTCCCGAACCGAGAAACTATCTCATAAGGAATTTTGCTGTGCTTTTGTCCTGTCCATGTTGGAGAAAATAAAAGACGGTGGCGACTCTTGCTTCCGCGACATTTCATGAACCAGCGTTAAACAGTCAATTCCAGATCCACCGATCACAGAACTGGCGACTCTGCTGGGGACAAATTTTAAAGTGAGGTGTACCTTAGGACTAAGATCATTTGTGTTTTCAATTGTCTGAATTGTTCGCTTTATTATTGTGGGTACTGTCTTGGGAGTTCTATAGATCCTAACCCGGATCTGGGGATACCTTCTTAGAAAGTAGCAACAAGGCTATGAGGGAACTGTGCGGGGTATACCGACATGGTTGAAACAGTCTGCTACATTGATGTGGCACTTTGGTGTGTACCGATAACCCTTGAGTTCAGTCAAGGAGAGTACGGGGCTGCCGCGTGGTGTCGTGAAGCATCAACTGACCTTAGGAACCTTAATTGAACCATCTTGGCCTCTTTAGGGTAGTGAGATAACTGACTTTGGTGCAGTCCGAGGTTGGTTGATACTCGATACTACACTCAATTGAGGGTTGTTTTCTTGGAATATTTTGGTCGCCAGTTCAGTGGCTAAATCGAAACGATGAACACAGAAAATAATCCAGTGATATTGGGACCCTTAGAACCCGGTTACTTCTGATAGGACAGGTTTGAGCCCACCAACTTCAAGAGGGTAGTACCCCAAAATTCATGCTGGCCTAAACTCTAAGGGCTGTCTTGTGTGGCTTGTATGTCTTCCAACTTGACTATTTGCATGCTTGTTATCTGACACTTGAGTTTCTTGCAGGTTTTGTTTACAGTCCTTAATTGGGACTCATAACAGGGTTTACCTACATTACCCCATGCATAGCATAACATCATACCATTGCATACATCCTGCATAAGGACTAACCCATTTCAAGGATCTCAAGGGTCTGTGATGCAGCTCATGATGAATCAAATGTCTAGCAAGGGGCAAAGGGGATTTATTTTCCTCTAGCCAAGGCTGTCAGGGGCTATGACCCACTCAATATGGTGAGCCTTGACTCTTGAAGAAGGACTCTCGACAATATGCAGTTCCTTCAATCAAGTTACAAATTCAAATTCTAACAATTTTCTTGTTTACCCTGCGAGATCCTTGAAAACATTGCATGCATACATACACATCATTGCATAACATGTATCCTTGTTACAGGTCACTTACCTTCTTCGCTGTTTATTTCAGCAATGGCTTCCCAACAATACAACCAGGACCTTCATGCTCAAGAGACTCGGTTCGGGGAAATCCTCCTGAATCTATCCAAGGGGCAGGAAGAGCTGAGAACACTTCTCATGGGGACTTTGGTCAGGAACAATGCTGAGGATGATAAGGACGAACGGCTGAAACATCTGCAAGCTGAGGTGGATGCAATGAGAGCCCAGATGTTAGGGCAGGTGACTATCATTCAAGACTTAGCTCAAAGACAAGAAGAGCTCGGGGTTCTCGTCAACAAACTACTTCGGGGTAACCAACTGGGGCAAACATCTAAGGTTGAAGAGCCAGTCATCATTCAACCACCTTTGAGACCAGAAGACAAGGGAAGAGCTCCTCAAATGGCTTCAATGTCACAAATTCAGCATCAACCTCGCCAGCTTCAGCCAGACAAGCCCAAAAGGCAATTCACCAAGCTCAATGTGTCGCTGCCTCAAGCTTTACAACAACTGTTGAGGTTGAATTTGGTAACTCTAAGGGACCCTCCTAGGAATCCCAACAGGACACCTTCAAGGTATAACCCCAACGCCCGCTGCGCTTATCATTCTGACAGCCCAGGGCATGCTATAGATGATTGTTGGACCTTGAAGAACAAGATCCAGGACCTGATTGATGAAGGAGCTGTGGAATTCACCCAAGATGGCCAGGCTGAGTGCTTCTACCATCCCTACAGGATTCACCCTTTGAAGTAACAAGCCCTGAGATGAGAAGACTTTTGTTTATTAGAAATTTCGAGTTGTAATTTTCTTTTGATTGTTCAAACATTTATTCATGTTAAACGTTGTTATTTCATTAATGCATCGCATATGTCTGTTTTGAACCAATATATTCGCATTCGCTATATTCAAACTGTTTTCATATTTTTGTGATGATCAACGCTCGATTAATAATTCTAAGCCTCTTGAGGGAGGATGACGAAAACGATACCACAATCTACAGTATGCTTTTGAACCGACCCCGCTGATGAGGTACATGCATTGTTTCAATTCCTAAACACTGGAGTTATAAGAAAGATAATCCCTCGTCAACCCCTCTGAGCCAAAGAAGTAGGAGTTTTTCTTTTCGAAATTTAAAACCCTTAATCATAACCTGGGGCAGGGTAGTCTCTCAGTTGATCCAAGTGCATAACGAATGGCACCAAAGAGGTCCTTACAAAACAAAAGACAGTGATGGTTCCGAACAATCATACAGACAGGCAGTCATTACTTCTCAAAATAAAAACCCATTAAGTCAAAACCTATGAAGGAGACTTACAAAATTGGGGCATCCCGCTGACTGTAATTCCAAAAAGAAACAGTTCAGGCAAAAAACAGGGATAATGAAAGAAAAAGAAAGAGGTCTTACAAACCCTAAACCAAACAAAAATGACTGCCTATTCAAATAAACGTTCAACATCCGAACCATCACTGGAATTTCAGAGCAAAGACTCAAACAAGGTCTAACGCACGATCAGTTGAGTTTAGGTTTGAAGAACATCACGAAGAGCGGGTGGGTACAAATAATTTGAGCCTTTATCCTTTGTTTCTTAAACCGTGAACCAGACCACGTTATAACCCTTTAAAAGTCCTATCTGAAGCATGGGTTAGTGCGAAAGCATACTGTTACAAAAGGTATCCTGACTCCTTGAGGCTTGCGGTAAAATAACGAGTTGACATCACAGTTTGCAAAAAAATTCACTTGTTTTTATGAAAAAATGCATTTTCAAAAACTTCAAGACAGACATAAGCTTTGCATTTTTAACATAACTTTGTTTGCATATGACTTTTTGTTCAAACAGCAGAGAAATTCACACGAAGAATATCTAATGAACAAAAGCACCTCCAATCAAGGGGCATGGCATGATCATTGTCCATCATCTGGGGCAGTTAAGTCAAGATTCGGAGAATCTCTCAAAAGGCCAACCAGCATGAGGCAGATCTCCATCTGGATCACTTGGGGCATTGGACGATCAAACGAAGATCTTCTGGTCACATGGCAACACAATAACAGTGACACCTCCCTACATCCTGAGAGCAGGGACATAGTCGAAAAAATACTGCGCACAATCAAAGACCCGCTAGGTTGACACACCTAGGCAAAAATAAGGGCTTCCCGGCGAACCAAAAGGGTTCGGGCAAAAATAAGGGATGAAATGAAAAATCTGTACACCCGGCAAGTCGAAAACCTGAAAAGGCGGCTTGGGCAAAAATGGGTATCCCGGTGGACTAAAAACCCGAAAGGGCAGTCCAGGAAAAAGTTAGGGATCAAAAGCGTACGACTATGTCCCGGCATCTCGTTACTTGCCTACCAAAGGAAGATTTGTCAATCGGCAGTCATCAAGCACCTCCACAAGGTATCTTCTCCCCTCACCTCAGAAACAGGGGCAATAATGAGTTGTCCAGGCGATCCAGTTGCTCTGTCAACCAAAGTACCAAGGAAAGGTCAATCAAAAGATGATTACCATCTACCTTTACAGCTTCAGATCAACACTGGTAACAAGCCAGGAAAATTATGTGGACGACTGATCGTGGGTTAATATCCGAGACCAAACAGGACAATTATCTACTTGATCATCATCAGGCAACCCTACACAAACTCCCACAGAAGCAGGGGCAATAATGAGTTGTCTAAACAATCTAATTGCTCTGTACACCCAGGTACCAAGGTAAGTTCGGCTGAAGAATGTAACCAAGATATCTTAATTCCCCAGAGAGTGAGCCAGCAAGTTAACATACTCTCCCCAAGCAAAGTTATACTGTCAGCCTTAAGGAAATTGGGTATCCCCAGCAGATCTCAACATTCCTCAGCAGAGTATTCAAGCATTCTTAACAAGCATCCCCGATAGTCTTGATCTAAGATTGTTCCCCGGTGGTATACCAGACATTCAATGGAGCCACTTCCCCAATACGTCTCAAGATTTCCCCAGGAGATTCCAGTCCAAAAGTTTCCCCAGGAAAATGGAATCCATCTCCCCAGCAGGTCTTAAAGATTATCCCCAGTAGATTCTGGAAGCTTGTCACCTGCAGAGCATGAACGTCTCCCCTCAAAGGTTATTTCTCGCCAGGATATAACTGGCTTATCCCCAGCCAATTGCCACGGAAAGATCGTCCTCGGCGAAGTCTTCCTATCCTCCAGCAGAGTACATCAATTCCTTCAACATAATATAACAACGGTATCCCCAGCGGAGTTGTCATCATCTCAATAAAATACATCTCTTTCCCCACAGAGTTCATTCCCCGCAGAGTAATCTATTCGCCAAGTTTATTCCCCAACGGAGTCATCATCTCCTACCGGTATTCTTGCAACTATCATCCCCAGCGGAAACAACGAAACTCTTCTCTTCAACATCAGCCCAGGATTCAATCTCCCGGCAGTCGTTAAGGATCTGTTTTCCTAGACAAAAATACGCTCATGAACAAACACATTTTCATACATTACAACATGCATATACGCATCATGAACATACAATCTCACTTATTCTGAGAACATCTCGCATGTCATACATCATGACATTACGCACAACTAACGTTTTGTCTTTTCAGGACAAAGGATAATACAAAGATAATTGCTATCAACTGTCGCAACTAAAGATCCGATTCCTGTATCTTGCCAGGGTGTATCTGTTGACGACTATATTCCAGACTCGATTCCTGTATCTTGCCAGGGCATGTCTGAAGGGTTCGAAGATCCGATTCCTGTATCTTTCCAGGGTGTACTTGTTGACGACCAACATTACAAGACTCGATTCCTGTATCTTTCCAGGGCACGTCTGAATGGTTCGAAGATCCGATTCCTGTATCTTGCCAGGGTGTATCTGTTGACGACCAACATTACCAGACTCAATTCCTGTATCTCGCCAGGGCACGTCTGAAGGGTTTGAAGATCCAATTCCTGTATCTCGCCAGGGTGTATCTGTTGACGACTAACATTACCAGACTCGATTCCTGTATCTTGCCAGGGCACGTCTGAAGAGTTCGAAGATCCGATTCCTGTATCTCGCCAGGGTGTATCTGTTGACGACTAACATTACCAGACTCAATTCCTGTATCTTGCTAGGGCACGTCTGAAGAGTTTGAGGATCCGATTCCTGTATCTTGCCAGGGTGTATCCGTTGACGACTAACAGTACCAGACTCGATTCCTGTATCTTGCCAGGGCACGTCTGAAGAGTTTGAGGATCCGATTCCTGTATCTTGCCAGGGTGTATCCATTGACGACTAACAGTACCAGACTCGATTCCTGTATCTTTCCAGGGCACGTCTGAAGAGTTTGAGGATCCGATTCCTGTATCTTGCCAGGGTGTATCCGTTGACGACCAACATTACCAGACTCGATTCCTGTATCTTGCCAGGGTACGTCTGAAGAGTTTGAGGATCCGATTCCTGTATCTTGCCAGGGTGTATCTGTTGACGACTAACATTACCAGACTCAATTCATGTATCTTGCCAGGGCACGTCTGAAGAGTTTGAGGATCCGATTCCTGTATCTTGCCAGGGTGTATCCGTTGACGACTAACAGTACCCGACTCGATTCCTGTATCTTGCCAGGGCACGTCTGAAGAGTTCGAAGATCCGATTCCTGTATCTTGCCAGTGTGTATCTGTTGATGACTGTATTCTCCGGACTCGATTCCTGTATCTTGCCAGGGCACGTCTGAAGAGTTTAAAGATTCGATACCTGTATCCAGCCAGGGCACATCTATATAAAGAGTTTGAAGATCAATTCCTGTAACAGGCCAGGTAATTATTCTTCTTTCTCAGGTATGCAAGTTCTCGCTAAGGAATCTCTTACGCGATCGACAATCTCCCGATGGCATCTATAAGCCCATCTCTCCACATACCAACAGTCTCCAAATGGCATCTGTAAGCCCATTCCCGACAAGGTTCTGTCACATCTCCAGATGGCATCTATAAGCCCATCTTCCTATCCATCAGTCTCCAAATGGCATCTGTAAGCCCATTCCCTACATCACACTGCTGACACTCTACTATGTGAGTGCAAATTTCTGGGCACTCTAGTGTTCAATCATCTTCCACCTTCAGATTACGAAAGGCACGCCAGCCAATCTACATCCTCAGGTTTAAGAAGATTGAACAGGGGCAACTGTTGTACCCCAAAATTTGCCCTCCCATATTCTTCAAGATTTGCCAAGATCAAGGTTCAAAATCTCCCAAGGGTTGCACAGTCCAATTGCCTCCTAACACAGTCAAAATTAGGGTTTTGGTTCTTGCAAAGAAATTGAGGTTTTCAAGGGTCCAATAAAGTCCCACATGCCTATGAACATTGTCAAGCATCCACATGCCAAGTTTCAAGACTCACAGCACCAGATTGCACAGTCAAAAACCCTAAATGCTTCACAGTCAACTGCAGGGGCAAAATGGTCATTTGACAGTCAAAAGTCAAAATTTTTGGTCAACATCTTATTTTGAAGCCACAAACATCATTTGATGAATTCTTGATCATGATTCTCAAAGCATGGCTCAAAAAGTCTCAAGATGCAAAAGTTTCTATTTTAGGACAGTTGAAAAAGTCAACTGCAAATTGACCAGGACATAACTTCTTCATGGTTTATCAGAAAAATTCTATCCAAAGCTCATTTTGAATAGAATGACATTTCCTACAACTCATCTTCACACTTCAAGTCCAAGAAATGCTCTCACTAAAAGTTATCAATCTCAACATTATAGGTCATTTTCAAAAGTCAACAAAAAGGCACTTCAAGTCAAAGACCATAACTTGATATTGGTAAATCAAAATTACGTGGGACCAAAGACATTGGTTAGAGGACTTCAAGACATTTCCAAAATGTTCAAGAACATGATCAAAGCTTAAAAATTGAGCAAGATATGCCTTGTAGAAGTTGGGAAATTTTTGGGAATTTTGAAAAGTCAACTTTGCATAAAAAGCCTCAAAATTGCTAATGGGCCTCAATTTCTTCCATGAATCATTACCCAAAGGCTATGCACGACCCATTAAGCTAAAAGGGAGTTATTTTCTTATTTTTAATTAATTAATTGCATTTTTAATCTTATTAATTCATTTAATTAAAATTAATTATGAGAAAAATACTAAATCATGTTTTTTTAAATCTTTTTATGCAGCAAATATGTCCATTATGAGCTCAATATCTCGTGTACCAATCAACAAGGACAAAATCATCCAAATTTGGCATGATTGGCATGAAAAAGATTGAAAAATATTGGATTGGAAATCAAATATTGAATCATTGAATCAATGGACTTTGGGCTGGTTTTTTAACCTAATTCCATCCACATACATATGCACAACATAACCCTATTCCATTGGACACAAAAGCTGCGCTCAAAACCATAGAACAACATTGCATTTTTTTCACAAAAAATTGAAAACTGAAAACCTAGTTAGAAGGCGTTTCAAAGCTTCAAAAGGGTTCCAAAACATTGCTGAGACACCTAGGAAGCATTTGCAATCGAAACCAAGCCTCCACGCACAAAGAATTGGTAGAACAGAATTGCTTTCTTTTCAAAAAATTTCATAATCGTGTTTGAACTTTCATGCATTATTCATGTCTTTTAACTGTTGATTTACACTAATATGGATGTTCTGAAGCTATTGGTGCCCTTTAATTGAACTAACAGTGCCCGTATCAAGAGTTGCCATTAATGTTCCCTAGGGTTTCAGAGCTCCAATTTTAGGGGTTTCTGTATATGGAAAAATTGGATACTCAAATTGGTACCATTGAATTCGTGACATGAAGACGAATCATTTGATTACCTCGCGCCCTTTTTATATTGATCTATGTGCTAATCGCTATTTCCAGGTTCTGCAGTTAGTGGGGGTTTAAAACCCCCGCCATTTGTTTACATTACAGGCACAAATATGAAGAAGATGCTAGCGTGTCTGAAGGTGGTTGGTTAGTTTGAACATTGGCGCGTATTTTGAGTGCTTCAGCATAATGATGTTTTTTTACATATATTATTTGTGCTTCATTATTTTAACAAAGAGACTCAATGACTCAGCTGGTTGGTGTGCTGTCCTACAGGCATTGGGACCTGGGTTCGATTCCCAGGTCCCCCATATACTTGATAATTTTTGTTGTAACATGTTCATATGCAGCATGCTCCTGACGTCCTACCATGCACACACACACCCAAGCTTGCCACCTATGCATGATGATCCATCTGAAGGCTATGAATGGAGGTTCACCATGCACCTGGGTTAACCACTCCACATGCAAGCATAGAAAGTCAAAAGGGCTTGGAACTCAGTGGGCCTAAATGCTTCAATTAACCTCCAAAAGGGTCAGACACCCCCATGGTTTGCTTAATTTTTAGTTTTTTATTTATTTTTCCTTTTTATTCTTTTAATTATTTTTACTTGTTTTCTTTAAATTCCATAAATTAATTTTCACAGTAATAAACATAAAAAATCAAAAATATTTATTTATTAGTATTAATTTCATTACTATTATTTTTTGTAAATAAACTTTAAATAATTATTTTAGTAAAAATTAGGGTTTCAATTTTAATCTTTTCTTAAATAACTAAAATATGTCGAAATTAGGGTTTTTAATATTCTCGCCTTTTTATCTTTTTTTCAATAAATAATTTTCTCATCATTATTATTATTATTAATTATTAATTATTTTGTAAATAAACATGTAATTAATTAATTAGTGTAAATTATGTTAAACTTGAATATTTTTTCATAAATAATTAAAAACAACTTAGAACTAGGGTTTCATTTAACTTCTAATTTTAATTAATTTTCTTTACTCTCATTAAATACAAAAAAAAACCTAAAAACATTTCTTTTCTTTAAATTAATAATTAATTAGCTTTCAACTTCAATTTAATTTCAAAAGGGTCCAACGCCCTCAAACGTTCTATCTTTATTCTTTTCGCGCGTTTATCTTATTTTTCTTTGTGAATATTATGTAATTGCTCAAGCCTTGTAATAGTAATTAGGAGTTTATTTACTTTCCGCATTTTTTATTCAAAACGGGTCTTTGTTAATTTGGCGATGTATAGACCCGCGCCTTGTAATAGCGTAGGATTTTACTTTTCGCATTTAAATTTCCGCACTCTTAACTGTTAACTTGTATGAAAGAATGAATGGCCTAAATTAAAAACAAGCGTAGATCACCATGATGCATGTACAAGATAAAACATAACATGAAAATAACGCACAAATTCACACACCACTCTTAGGGTACGCCTCACTGTTGCCTTGCCCTCGAAACGTGGTCGTCGAGTATAGGACGTTTTAGTAAGTCCTTATGTCCATGAAATGATCCGGTTGCCTCGGAAAAGTTGCCTCGAATTAAAAAGGATCAATGGCATAAGGGTAGCTTCTAAGGTGTCCTACTGTTGCTCTGGTGACCACACTGTCCCTAACAAACGAATTGACCCGAACACCTCCAACGGTGGTGCTACCTACCTCTCAATGGTGGGATGGCACTACCTTAAGGACTTCTACATAGCCTAATTCCTTAGGGTAGGTAGATGACTCATGGATAGTTGCTCTTTTCAAAAAACAAACAAAAACTCTTTTCACACTGACACTTTTCAAAAAGCTTTCAAAACAATTTTTCAAACACTCTTGAGGACTGATACAAGAGTCGATCTGAAATCTTTAAACGAAACTTTTTCAAACCCACTCCTACTTTGAAAAGCAAACTCTTTTGAAAACACAATGAGCAAGTATCTAAGAGCCCATGGATAACCATGGATAGAAAGGGTGCTAACACCTTCCCTTTCTATAAATCTACCTCCCGAACCGAGAAACTATCTCATAAGGAATTTTGCTGTGCTTTTGTCCTGTCCATGTTGGAGAAAATAAAAGACGGTGGCGACTCTTGCTTCCGCGACATTTCGCGAACCAGCGTTAAACAGTCAGTTCCAGATCCACCGATCACACCTGGCATGTCTTTGTATAACCAAACAAAGATCTCAACATAGTCACGTAACATCTGGATTAATCTCTTTTTTACAATGTCTTCTAGGTTGGCACCTATCTTGACTTCTTTCTTGTCCTCTTAAGTACCCTAGTTCACAACCTCGACTGGCTCTTCATGCGGTTGTATGGCTCTTTATTCATGCATTAACAGCCTAGAAAGCTCTCTAGGTACTTCACAATCTTCCTCACCTTCATCCTTGGCTTGGTAGATCAGATTTTCTAAGTCATAATTAGCAATAGAAGAATTATTATCAATGGGATCCAAGATGGATATGGACCTGTAGTTTCTTGTGTGGGTGTGTGTAAGACACATAGCTATTTTGAAAGCAATGAAGTAAAATAAAAACAAAGAGCGCAAAGTTTGAATGAAAACGTCCAATGATTTATTAAATAAAAATATACAGATGAAAAAGGACAACCCTAACAAATGGACCGTTGTGCCCCGGGTAAGGCACAAGGTTTAATGTTATTATTTAAATTACATGACCAAAAACATGAAAGCGAGAAAACAGAAAATAGCATTTACTCTTGACTAAAGGAGATTGGTATAAAGTCTCCAGCCTTCCAATTGTTGAGCCCATTGCGGGTAGTAGGGAAAATCCAACTCTATATGTCACAGTCGCTATCAACGTCTTCCACAATGTTGACTTGATTTTTGTGAACTCCATTGTTGTTGATGCGGAATGGAGGTCTCCCAGAATTAGCACAAGCACGACAAACAGCCCTCTAAGCCTCTGAGGTGAAACCCAAACCAAATTTATCGGACTTGTAAGGGATGTTGGGAAGCTGACCCTAAACAGTGCCACCACCTTCTTCTACCACAACCTTAACATCTTTCAGAGAAGCCATTCTTGGTGGAATCCTGGTAACCTTAGGTACAATAGAAGTAGCTTTGTCAACAGGGATTGTCTGAGGAATAACTTCAAAGGTCTAGCAAGGTGTCTCAAAGAATTCACCATCCATCTCAACATACTTGAAGGAATTCAAATGGATCACCATGTATTCTTCTTCGCTGCAAACTGTAACGATTTTTGCTTTCACTGGATACTTCAACTTTTGGTGTAAAGTAGAAGTAACAGCGTATGCCCCATGAATCCATGGGTGTCCAAGAAAACAGGAATAAGCTGGACGAATGTCCATCACATAGAAAGTAAATCGAAGACCTGGGAACCCACTTTGATTGGAAGATCAACCTCTCCATGCACCATTCTCTTTGAACCATCAAAATCTCTTACCACAACATCATTGGGTTTTAGCACAACCCCTTCAAAATCAAGTTTGTCTAGAACAACTTTTGGCAATACATTCAATGAGGAACATGTGTCCACCAACACTTGAGATAAGGTAGTACCATTACACTCAATAGAGACATGCAGGGCCTTATTATGGTTCCTTCCTGCGGGAGTCAGATCAGCATCAGAAAAGCCCATCCCATTAGCAGTTGTCAGGCTAGCAACATAATTTTTGAACTGATTAACAGAAATTTCCTGCGGTACATGAGCAGATTTCAAAACTTTACCAAAGCCTGAGCATGGGTTTCAGAGCACAATAACATAGATATTTTGGAAGGAGCCTTCCCCAACTGTTCAACAATATTATAGTCACTCTTTCAAATAATTCTCAATATTTCCTCCATCTCTTGCTTGGAGGTATCTTTAACAGTAACCTCTTTCTGTGCCTCAGTCTGGGCAGACTCAGTCATCTGTTCTTTGCATCGAGTCTCAGTAGTTGACTCAGTAGTAGTGATACGAATTGGTGTAGTAATAGACTATGGAGAGATCTTTGGAGAGAAAACCCTTACACTTCTGGTAACCTTACTAGTCCCAATAATATTTCCAACATTGGGATCAGTAACTTCAGTATTTTCACTTTTGATAGCCAATGGTTCTTGCTTGACGCCATGGTAGTAGACATCAGCTCCATAATTCCAAGGGATTGCCTTATCGGAGGAATATGGAATTGGCCCGGGCACGGTAATGATCAGAGGAAAAACCTTAGGTTCGGCAGTAATCTTCACAGGACCCTTAGAAGTGATCCTTACAGGAGTACCAGAAATTGCAGACACGTCTTCAAGCTTTGGGTCTTGAGACATACTCTCCACAGAAGAAGTATTCTCAAATAGAATTACACGGTGTGATACGGTGGGAGAATTGACTTGAGGTTTTGCGTTTGTTTTCGCAAATGTTTCGGTTGAGCAAGAGTCGCCACCGACTTTTTATTTTATCCTAAGGAAAGGTTAAAAAGCACAGCAAAAAACCTTTGAGATATTTTCTTGGGGTCGGGGAGTAGATTATAGAAAGGGAAGGTATTAGCACCCTTTCTATCCATGGTTATCCATGGGCTCTTAGTTACTTGCTTAGATCAACTTGCCTTGATTTTCAATTGTTTGAAATGGTGCTTTGTGTGCGGTTTTTTTTTAAAATGTTTTGAAAAGAGGCCAATGTGGTGGCAACCTTTGTAATGATCCATGTTGGGATGTATACAAAGGTGTATGTCCTTTGAAAAGTTTTCAATGTTTTTGAAAGTTGTTTTGAAAGTGTGTTGTGATATGAGGTTTTGAAAAATAGGCAAGTGTTTTTGTTTAGCAAGTTGGCAAGTAACTAAGAGTTTGTCTACCCCTATAATTACTCAAAGGTTTTCTCTATGTTTTAACCCTTTTAACAATTTTGTTCCACCATTGTATTTGGTGGACCATCTTGTGTTAGGATGTGAACGGGACGGGCGCGGGTCATCGTATAGACCATGATAGCAATGTTGCAAAGCATCTTAGTTTTTCTTTTGAGGGAATAAGATCATTTTTGTAAGGCAACTTTCGAAAGCGTCATCGAGGGACTATGATCTTTTGATTTTGTTTGTTTTACTAAGATACTTTGCATGCATAACATGGCCCATTTTTTGAAAGGCAACAAGTGGATGTAACCCTAGGGGTGTTAGTGTGCAAGTGTGTTTTATTGCATACAAGAGTTTATCTTTGAATTAGGATTTTCTATTTCATTGATTTTATCTTGCCATACATATCCTAATTACTAGCAATAAGAAGCGGAAATATAAAATCCTACGCTATTACAACAATTAGGGGGTGGGGGTACACATTTGTACATGGGGGGTTCAACGAGAAAAATTGACAAAAAAGAAAATAGCAAAAAACAAGATAGAGAGAAAGAGAGAGGGAGCCAGCGCGCTGCTGAGAGGTCATCAGAAGTTCTGACTCAGACCCGCTGCCAGATGATCAACCTTTTGGTTAAATTGTATGAGTCAGAACTTCTGACTCTGGCACCTGCAAAACAGAAACCTGTTAGTGGGGAAATCAGAAGTTTTGACCCCCCTGCGCTGCAAGACAGAAGTTTGTTAGTGGGGAACTCATAAGTTCTGATCCTGCTGGAAAGACAATAACTCTCAGAGGCTCTGATATTATTGACAGCAAAACATGCTTCAGATGTGCTAACATCAAAGTCAGCACTTGGCTTCTCCCTGTACTAATCAGAACATCTGCAATTTTGTTATTATTCCATAAAACAGGAAACATAATTTGGAACAGCTCCATCAAATGTCAAAGTGTTTCAGAGGGCAGAACCAACAAGGTCATAGGCAGGTTCTACACTGGCTCAGAACGTTCTGAGGTATGAAGATCCTCAGAACACAAACAACAACAACATGATATTTACATTATGTTTATTTGAACATGCACAGCTGATGATGCTTAGAAGCGTGATGAAGGTCAGCAGGTGCTTACCTGGCTGTTGGAAAAGTTTGTGGATGAGAGCTAGCTTTTGGCTCTGATGGTATTCTGGACAGATTCTTTTTGAAAAGGGTAGGTGAAGGTGTATGCGTATATAGGGTCAGAAGTTTGAAAAGGGTGTTTTTAGTTCACACAGAAAACCGGATATTTGATGAAGTTTGAAGGTAAGAAATTCAAAGTTATGAAACACTGGAGATTTTGGCAGAGTTTCACAACACTTTCTTTCTTAAAGATTTATGTTTCTCTTCTAGCAATTTTTCTGTTTCTTTGGACGCCTCTTTTCAGTGGACAATGATTCTCTATTTATAGGCAAAACTCTTGTGGATTTCTTTGAACATTAAAGCGCCAACAGAGGCTGAGTTGTTCTTTGAAAGAAATTCCTGGGAAGTTGTGATAATAGATAGCCTTCAGCCTAGGCTGGAACAGCAGGCGTGGATTGGAGAGAAGTGACCTCTTAGGTGGACGGTGGCGTGTAGACCCATGCCAGAACCTGCATAAAGGCGTTTTCCAAGCCACACGTGAAGGGATTACTTGGATGAATGTTCAGGAGTGGTTGGAAGCATTAATGAGCATTAAATGGTGATGAGACTTATCAACATCAATATTCTGGTAATGGAAACTAAACTTTGAACCAGCAGTTCTGTTTCAACAAGAACAACGTAAACCATGCTCTGGCCTTGGCTTCCTGTTGTCTTAGCAAGTTCTGGGGATTCTCCTGATTTTCTGACACGTTCCTTGGATTTGCTTCTAGACCTCCTGGGCTTAGAGATTCTGTATCAGTGTAACACCCACTCTTCTGACCTTTTCATCTTCTGATTTTAGCATGTTCTGAAAGAGCCTTCAGACTTCCTTGCTTCTTTTGCATTCCT
Organism: Vicia faba; assembly: GCA_948472305.1. Taxonomy (NCBI): domain Eukaryota; kingdom Viridiplantae; phylum Streptophyta; class Magnoliopsida; order Fabales; family Fabaceae; genus Vicia; species Vicia faba. The sequence continues at coordinate 375,485,228 of OX451738.1, forward strand.
TTAGCAAATTCTGGCTGAGCTTGCGTAACTGCTGAAAGAGTCATGTTCTGTCTGAGACTTACATTTTGAACCACGTTTACAACTTCTGATTGAGCTAATATAGCTGCTGAAGAGCCAACTTCTGACTGCGCTGAGCCAAGCTTGCAAATTCTGACCGTTTCTATCTGGAGTTTGGTCCAGAAGTTCTGAAATGCTGATTTCTCCTTAAACACTCATTTTTTAGAGAGAAATTCCAAGTACTTAGAATTTAATTTTTCTCAAGATAAAAGCGTCGTCTTTAGAGCTTGTGTGATCATCTTGCTCTTGTAAATGGTTTTCTTGGGCAAAAAATGACAATTCAGGACTTGGATTTGTTTCAGAGGGACTCTGAAAATCCAAGATGATTTCCTGAAGAAAGAGAGGGCAAATTTTAGGGTACAACAGTTGCCCATGTTCAATCTTCTTGCACCTGAAGAGTTAGATTGGCAGGCTTGCCTTTCGTAATCCGAAGGTGGAAGATGATTGAACACTAAAGTGCCCAGAAATTTGCACTCGCACAGTGGAGTATCAGCAATTGTGATGGCGGGGATGGGCTTATAGATTCCATTTGGAGAGATGGTGGATAGGAGGATGGGCTTATAGATGCCATCTGGAGACGTGACAGAACCTTGTCGGTAATGGGCTTATAGATGCCATTTGGAAGTGTTGATCGCGTAAGAGATTCCTTAGCGAGAACTTGCGTACTTTGAGAAAGGAAGATGGTTTCCTGGCCTGTTACAGGTGTTGATCTTCAGTCTCTTTATGCAGATATGCCCTGGCTAGGTACATGTATCGAATCCACAATCAAGCGCTCACAGATATGCCCTGGCTAGATACAGGAGTCGAATCCGGAACTTCAAAAAGGTTGCTTACAGACGTGCCCTGGCTGGATACAGGTATCGAATCTATAATCTGTTTATGCAGATATGCCCTGGCTGGATACAGGTATCGAATCTACAATCAATCACTCACAAATATGCCCTGGCTAGATACAGGAATCGAATCTGGAATTGGTCGTCTATAGATATGCCCTGGCTGGATACAGGAATCGAATCTGGAAAATGTTGTCTACAGATATGCCCTGGCTGGATACAGGTATCGAATCTCTAAACTGTTTATGCAGATATGCCCTAGCTGGATACAGGTATCAAATCTACAATCAATCACTCACAGATATGCCCTGGCTAGATACAGGAAATCGAATCTGGAATTGCAAAAGGTTGGTAGAGATAGCTTTCCTGGCTGGATACAGGTGTAAACCTCTGACCTGAGAATGAAAGATAATTTCCTGGCCTGTTACAGGGGTTGATCTTCAAACTCTTCATGCAGATATGCCCTGGCTAGATACAGGTATCGAATCTATAATCAATCACTCACAGATGTGCCCTGGCTAGTTACAGGAATCGAATTTGGAATTGCAATAGTTGATAGTAATCATCTTTGGATTGACCTTTTCCTGAAAAGGCAAAACATCAGTTGTATGCAATGTCATGATGTAGGAAATGCATGATGTCATGATGCTCAAAATGAGATAGTGTTGTATGCACTTTATCATGTATGTAAGCAGGATGTATGAAATGTGAAATGTCTATAAATGTATTTTCGTCTAGGAAAATAAATCCTTGACGACTGCCGAGAACTTGTTGAATCCTGGGCCGATGTTGAAGAATAGAGTTCTTCGTTTCCGCTGGGGAATGTTGGTTGCAAGAATAAACCGGTAGGAGAAAACGACTCCGTTGGAGAATAAACTTGCTGGAGAGGTTACTCTGCGGGGAATTACTCTGTGGGAAAAGAATACTTCGCTGAGGTTTTGATGAGAGCTCCGTTGGGGATTCCACTGATATGTTATGTTGGGGAATTTGATGAACTCCGTTGGGGATAGGAAGAACTTCGCCGAGGACGAACTTTCCGTGGTAATTAACTGAGGATAACCCAGTTATAAGCCCTGATGGGAAATAACCTTTGAATAAAGTCGGGAGATGTGTTCGTACTCTGCAGGGGATAAGCTTCCAGAATCTACTGGGGATATGGATTCCATTTTCCTGGGGAAACTTTGGACTATACTGGGGAATGGTTCCACTGGATGTCGGTATTCCGCCGGGGAACAATCTTATATTAAGACTGCCGGGGACGCTGGCTGAGGAATGTCTATACTCCACTGGGGAATGTTGAGATCTTCTGGGGATGCCCAACTTCCTTAAGGCCGACAGTAGATTAACTCTGCTTGAGGAGAGTATCGCTGACTTGCTAGGGGAAAAATGTGCCTTTTCAGGGCTGCTGGGAGACCAACTCTTCCTGGGGAGAGTATTGCTGAATCTTATCTTATTCTGTGGGGAGTTGAGGTAACTTGGTTATGTTCTTCAGCCGAACCTACCTTGGTACCTTGGTGGACGGAGTAACTAGACCGCTTGGACAATTCTAAATTGCCCTTATTTCTGATGTCACCTGTAATTAGTCCTTTGTTTCGCATGCAACTATTCATGATTAGCAATTAATGTCAAATGCATATATCAAAAATGAACATTGGACGTTCTTCGCAAAACAAAACAGAAAAAAGGAAAAAACAATGGATAATTTGTCTGACAAATTGATCTTGTATTAATTTTGAAATTTGCCTATAAATAGGCGTTTTATGTACAAGAGGCTGACGTCCTAGTAAGAGAACGCCGCCGAGAAAAATAGAGTTTATACAATTTTGAAAAGAAAACAAAACAGCTATGTGAAAAATAATCCCACTGGGTTCCAACTCTGCTATCGCCTTTATGTTTTCAAACGTCTCATCACTTTGCTGCTTAGTTGAAGATGAAGCTGATTGATTGTAGCCGAAGTCTGATAGTTGATGTCAAATTCTGGATGCAAGGTGATCCAATGAGACATAGTATTACGCTTTATCCCTAACTTTTGCCTGGACCGCCCTTTCGGGTTTTCAGTCCACCGGGATACCCATTTTTGCCCAAGCCGCCTTTTCAGGTTTTCGACTTGCCGGGTGTACAGATTTTTTTATTTTCATCCCTTATTTTTGCCCGAACCCTTTTGGTTCGCCGGGAAGCCCTTATTTTTTCCTAGGTGTGTCAACCTAGTGGGTCTTTGATTCATGCGTAGTATCTTTTTACTATGTCTGCATTGGCAGGGTGAGGAAGGTCGTCACCATCCATAGTGGTTAGAATCATAGCTCCTCCTGAGAAGATATGTTTAACCACAAATGGCCCTTCGTACGTAGGGGTCCATTTGCCCCTGGGATCACTTTGAGGAAGAATGATGCGCTTGATTACCAAGTCTCCGACTTGATACTTTTGTCGTGTGACCTTCTTGTTAAATGCCCTGATCATCCATTTTTGGTACGTCTGACCATGACAAATAGCAGTGAGTCTCTTTTCGTCAATTAGGTTTAATTGATCAAGCCGAGTCTGGATCCAGTCATCTTCACTCAAGCCTGCATCCTTCATTATCCGGAGAGAGGGTATTTGGACTTCAATAGGCAAGACTGCCTCCATGCCATAGACCAAGGAAAAGGGAGTTGCCCCCGTTGACGTCCGTGCTGAGGTACGGTACCCATGAAGGTCAAACGGTAACATCTCGTGCCAATCTTTATAGGTCACTATCATCTTCTGCACAATCTTCTTGATATTCTTATTTGCTGCTTCTACAGCCCCATTCATCTTCGGCCGGTAGGGAGAAGAGTTGTGGTGTTGTATCTTGAATTGCTCGCAGAGCTCAGTGATCATCTTGTTGGTAAGATTGGTACCATTGTCCGTAATGATCCTCTCAGGTATGCCGTATCGACAGATCAGGTTGTTCTGAATGAACTGTGCCACGACGTTCTTGGTTACGGTGGCATAGGACGATGCTTCAACCCACTTTGTGAAGTAATCAATCGCTACCAAGATAAATCGATGCCCGTTGGATGCCGTAGGTCGGATCTCACCAATCATATCAATGCCCCACATTTCAAAAGGCCAAGGTGTTGTCAAGATGTTCAGAGGGACCGGAGGAATGTGCACCTTATCAGCATAGATCTGACATTTATGACAAGTTCGCGAATGCTGATAAAAGTAGGCTTCCATTGTGGACCAGAAATACCCTGCCCGAAGGATTTTCTTTGCCATGGTATGTCCACTGGAATGCGTTCCGAAAGTACCTTCATGTAGCTCTGCCATGATCTTTTCTGCTTCAGTCTTATCCACACAATGCAGTAAGGCTGAATCATGGTTTCGCTTGTAGAGAATGTCGTTGCTGAGGAAGAACTTTGCCGCAAACCTTCTCAGGAACTTCTTGTCATTAACAGATGCGCCTTCGGGGTATTCTTGAGCTTCCAAGTACCTCTTCACCTCATGATACCAGGGTTTTTCTATTACCTCTTCGGTTTCGAGATCGACAACAACGTCAACAACAACAACAACAATGTCAAATAAACAACAACAACAACGTCAAATAAACAATAACAACAACAACAATGTCAAATAAACAACAACAACAACAATAACAACAACAACATCAAAAACAACAACGTCAAATAAACAACAACAACAACAACAACAATAACAACAACAACAACGTCAAATAAATAACAACAACAACAACAACGTCAACAACAACAACAACGTCAAATAAACAACAACAACAACGTCAACAACAACAACGTCCAATAAACAACAACAACAACAACAACAACAACAATAACAACGTCAAATAAACAACAACAATAACGTCAAATAAACAACAACAACAACGTCAAATAAACAACAACAACAACAACAATGTCAAATAAACAAAAACAATAACGTCAAATAAAAAACAACAACAACAACGTTAAATAAACAACAACAACAACGTCAAATAAACAACAAAAACAACAACAACAACAAAAATAACAACAACAACGTCAAATAAACAACAACAACAACAACAACGTCAACAACAACAACGTCAAATAAACAACAACAACAACAACAACAACGTCAACAACAACAACAACGTCAAATAAACAACAACAACAACAACAACGTCAAATAAACAACAACAACAACAACGTCAAATAAACAACAAAAACAACAACAATAAAAACAACAACAACGTCAAATAAACAACAACAACAACGACGACAACACCAACACCAACAATAACAACAACAACAACAACGTCAAATAAACAACGAAATAATAACAACAATGTCAACAACATTAACCACGTCAAATAAACAACAACAATAACGTCAAATAAACAACAACAACAACAACAACAACGTCAAATAAACAACAACAACAACAACAACAATAACAATAACAACGTCAAATAAATAACAACAATAACATCAAATAAACAACAACAACAACGTCAAATAAACAACAACAACAATAACAATGTCAAATAAACAAAAACAACAACGTCAAATAAACAACAACAACAACAACAACAACGTCAATTAAACAACAACAACAACAACGTCAAATAAATAACAACAACAACAACAACAATAACAACAACAACAACAACGTGAAATAATCAACAGCAACAACAACGTCAACAACATTAACAATGTCAAATAAACAACAACAACAACAACGTCAAATAAACAACAACAACAACAACAACAATGTCAACAACAACAATAACGTCAAATAAACAACAACAACAACAACAACAACGTCAAATAAACAACAACAACAACAACGTCAACAACAACAACAACAACGTCAAATAAACAACAACAACAACAACAACGTCAAATAAACAACAACAACGACAACAACAACGTCAAATAAACAACAGCAACAACAACATTAAATAAACAACAACAACAACAACAACATCAAATAAGCAACAACAACAACAACAACAAATACAACAACAACAGCAACAACGTCAAATAACAAAAACAACGTCAAATAAACAACAATAACAACGTCAAATAAACAACAACAACAACGTCTAATACACAACAACAACAACAACGTCAAATAAATAACAACAACAACAACGCCATATAAACAACAACAACAACAATGTCAAATAAACAACAACAACAACAACAACGTCAAATAAACAATAACAACAACGTCAAATAAACAATAACAAAAACAATAACAATAACAAAAACAACAACGTCAAATAAACCACAACAACAACAACGTCAAATAAACAACAACATCAACGTCAAATAAACAACAACAACAACAACGTCAAATAAACAATAACAACAACAACATCAACAACAACAAAATTGTCAAATAAACAAACAACAACAATAATAACAACAACGTCAACAACAACAACAACGTCAAATAAACAACAACAACACCGTCAAATAAACAACAACAACAACAACGTCAAATAAACAACAACAACAACAACGTCAAATAAACAACAACAACAACAACAACAATGTCAAATAAACAACAACAACAACAACAACGTCAACAACAACAACAACGTCCAATAAACAACAACAACAACAACAACAACAACGTCAACAACAACAACAATGTCAAATAAACAACAACAACAACGTCAAATAAACAATAACAACAACAACAATGTCAAATAATCAACAACAACAACAACAACGTCAAATAAACAACAACAACAACAACAATAACAACAACAACAACGTCAAATAAATAACAACAACAACAACAACGTCAACAACAACAACAACGTCAAATAAACAACAACAACAACGTCAACAACAACAACGTCAAATAAACAACAACAACAACAACAACAACGTCAAATAAACAACAAGAACAACAACAACAACATCAAATAAACAACAACAACAACAACACCGTCAAATAAACAATAACAACAACAACAACGTCAAATAAACAACAACAACAACGTCAAATAAACAACAATAATAACAACGTCAAATAAACAACAACAACAACAACAACAACGACGACGTCAACCACAACAACAACGTCAAATAAACAATAACAACAACAACAACATCAACAACAACAACAACAACGTCAAATAAACAACAACAACGGCAAATAAATAACAATAACAACAACAATGTCAAATAAACAACAACAACAACGTCGAATAAACAACAACAACAACAACAACAACAACGTCAAATAAATAACACAACAACAACAACGTCAATAACAACAACAACGTCAAATAAACAACAACAACAACAACGTCAACAACAACAACGTCAAATAAACAACAACAACAACGTCAAATAAACAACAACAACAACAACCGCAAATAAATAACAATAACAACAACAATGTCAAATAAACAACAACAACAACAACGTCAAATAAACAACAACAACAACAATAACAACAACAACAACGTCAAATAAATAACAACAACAACAACAACAACGTCAATAAAAACAACAACGTCAAATAAACAACAACAACAACAACGTCAACAACAACAATGTCAAATAAACAACAACAACAACATCAAATAAACAACAACAACGTCAAATAAACAACAAAAACAACAACAACAACAACAACAATAAAAACAACAACAACGTCAAATAAACAACAACAACAACACCAACAATAACAACAACCACAACAACGTCAAATAAACAACAAAAACAACAACAACAATGTCAACAACATTAACAACGCCAAATAAACAATAACAATAACGTCAAATAAACAACAACAACAACAACGTCAACAACAACAACGTCAAATAAACCACAACAACAACAACAACAACAACAATAACAACGTCAAATAAACAACAACAATAACGTCAAATAAACAACAACAACGTCAAATAAACAACAACAACAACGACAACAACAACAAATACAACAACAACAACGTCAAATAACAACAACAACGTCAAATAAACAACAACAACGTCAAATAAACAAAAACAACAACGTCAAATAAACAACAACAACAACAACGTCAAATAAACAACAACAACAACAACAACGTCAAATAAATAACAACAACAACAATAAGACCAACAACAACAACGTGAAATAAACAACAACAACAACGTCAACAACATTAACAATGTCAAATAAACAACAACAACAACAACGTCAAATAAACAACAGCAACAACAACAACGTCAACAACA